>CAUJNA010003692.1:202500-260000 GCA_963377175.1 Effrenium voratum | reverse complement strand
ACCTTGGGCACTCAAATTAACATGGGTTGCCCAAACAGGGCTCCGTTTCCCAGATACAGATTCCGATCCTAAGAATGTGAATCTGCAGCGTACCCTTTGATGCATGCTGTCCTTCTGGCTTCCCTTTAAAGCAACCCCCAAACGAGGTGCCCTCAAACAATGACACACGCATTTGTCTCTTATGAACATAGCTATAACGTATTCCAGCTTTAAAGTGCAACCCAACTTGAAATACTTAGGCCTTTCTATTACCTGGCGAGGATGTACTTCAAAAGATATCCGTAACTTGAACTCGGGAACCTTCATGGACATGTTCTTGGCCACGAGCCTGGCTGAGTGGTTCTCTTCGCCAGAGTTCGAGTTCAGATGGGGTTGAGTCATTACAGGGCTGATAGCTCCTCCTTACCCAGTGGCCAAGGGGAGCAAGGCACCCTTTCTTCTTGCACAAAAAAGTGGGTTTGTATTAAAATGTGGATCCTCAAAATTCGTTGGCTTCCCTTGCATCCCACTCCCCAAAACATTGGCACACCAAAAGAAACAAGAGGTGAAAACACATGGCCTATGTTCCTTACATATCTTTGGGGAGACCCTGACAATGCAAATTGCCGCCGATGTCGGATCCCTATGTCAACCAGGCCCCTTCAAGCCTCCCTTCAGTCTATGTTGCTGGAGGTGTTTCTTTAAGGGCTTAGTGCAGTTAAGGAGTACTTCAAAAAAACATTCAGTCATGATCAAAAGAAAACATCTGACAGGAATTGGTTCGCCCCTTATATTGCCTTGGTGTTGTGCACGAGCTCCGGTGAAAAGGTGGTTAAGTACCGGCAGTAACGAGTAGGCATCCGCAGCTGATGGTTAAGATATAATTACCCTTGCGGTGCGGCCTCACACAAAGAAAAACGCACACATACACATGAACACACACACACACATATATATACGCATACACACACAGACACACCTTAAAGGGCCTGCCATGAGGAGCCGTCCTCGGTGTGGCTGATGAGCATGACCTCACCCTCCATGAGGTAGTTGATCTTGTCCATGGGCTCTCCTGCAGTGAGGGAAGCTTCCCGAAATCTGTGAGACTGCGGACGAAATCCATTTGACACCACCTAAGGAACCGTGGAATGATTCCATCCCCCTGTAGCAAACAATGGCTATTCAACCATGGCACCAAAGCGGGCCATCCCTGTGACCGCCTGACGGCTCAAAGGGATGCCTTGGGTAAAGAAAACTGCCCCACCCCAGTCTTCGACGATGCTCTCCTGCTGACCACGTGGTGAGGGGTAATTCACCATGCAAATAGGGAATACCCTCAAGCAAAGGACACGTGTGACAAATATTGGTGCATGGGCATCTCTGCAAGCGTTACGAAATTGTGGATGGTATGTCATTTCAATGCTGGAACCTGACTGATGGCGATGCTGAAAAACAATTTTCCTCTAGACGTAACCCTGTGGTGAGTTCTATGCGAGTGGACAAAACCCTCGACAACTAGTGGACACGGATACATCCCAAAAGAAAGACATGAGATCCGCCAACCATGTGTGCTCCCGGCAAGTAGAACCCGTCAATGGTGGGGTTTTGGGTGTTGCCTGCGCCCGATCGCCCGCAAGCAAGTCGACTGGCTACCCGTTGCCAACTGAGCGACGGTCAAAATTACAACTGCTTGCCCATCGGGCAAATTAGGGTTCCCTCCCTGTGTACTTGCAGGAAGCTTAGTGAGTTTTCCATGTCCCTCTCAGATCCACCAAAGACCTAGACTTGCAGCGTAGAGAGTTTGAAAGAACCTCGCAGAAGTTTCGGATAATGGTCCTTTTCCTTCGGTTGCTTCTCATCTTGCGTAATTTAAAAGATCCAATACTCTCAAATCATTGTTTTGACAAAAGGGCTTCTCGCTTCGCCTGTCCTTCGTTTCGAGACCTGCTCGCGCCCAATCGCCGCCAATCCTTCGTTTTAAAGACTCGCCTTTGCTTCTGGGAGTCATTTACCCAAAGTTGCACTCCAATAAAATTCCAACTTCTATTTCCTTTTGGTGGTAACTCAAGCCTAACCTGCAAGCATGTTTTTCCACGATTCCACAAACAAGGCAGCTTGAATCCATTGAAGGGCGACGGGTCCTTTGCGCGCGAAGTAGCCGCCGCAGCTGAGGTCCTGGATCTGAGCGTCCGCCACCTGGCAAAGGTCAAGGAACTGGCGCGGGGTGAAGCCAAAGGGCATGAAGGCCATCTCATAGGCCGCCTGCACCCGACTCGTCCAAAAGGTCTGGACATGTATGGATATATATATATATATACATATGTATGTATGTATATATATATATGTATGTATATATATATAGGGGTACCATATATATATATATATTACGTATGTATAAGACACCTTGAACAAAGAAACTAGCCCATGATCTCATGACTGTCGACATATCGGGGGTGTCTGTTTTTCAGGCTCAATACCCTGGTTTCTTGTTGGTTTTAGAACGAAACAAGAGGAACACTACCATTTCGGGGGGGTCCCCAACAAACCAACAAACAGACCCATTTGTGGATAACGGAAAATCTGTGATACCAACGGCCATCCGATATGCCACGGGGATTCCCTTGGCTACTGAAAGTGGCCTGGTGGCGCTGGTTTCTACGCCAGAAAGCCACAAACTTCTGCCTCGCAAGCCACGAGGAAATCAGCCGGGCAATCGCACCAAACGGCTCTGCCACGGAAAAAAGGCCTACCATTTCACCGCCCGAAAAGGGTGCGGTTCAGGAAACTAGGCTGTCCGATGGTCCCACTTGCAAGTCGATCCATGAACCTCTAACGACGTTTACCCTCCACATGATTCATCTTCCAGGTACCTTCCCTCAGAGATCCACCCAAACACTCGACTGGGCAAGAAACTTGGTGCTTGAATCATGAAACACCACCCGACACCACTCGCCGGTGCATCATGAGGCTCGGCTGCCAGCCCGAAGAAACGGCGCACTCGTACAAGCAGCCCCCCCCCCAAAAGAAGACAGGTCAAGGGCCTTGGGGAACCTCACTTCCTGTGAGTGGATCGGTAAAACAACAGTGTGAACTTCTTGTTCACCACGAAATGGTTCATAGTCCAGCACCCACAGGTACACAGGGAGTGAGTATGTCTGCGTTCGGTATTTCTGGCTTCCGTTTACGAACCAAAGAGAAATGCAAAACGGACCACCCTTGGATGTCAATTCCCCCTTGCTGTGGATCTGTGTGATGGGTCACTGCCCAGCACAGGAATCTGCTGCCATTTCAAAGGTACCATTTCAATCAGGGATGGTGTACAAACATGAAACCCAACCATTCAGAAACCTAAGCTTAACACCAAATCTGTGGCACAAGAGCCATGATATGTCCCATCCAAACATTGTGTCACAAGAACTGAGAATACCAACCCACGCTTCCATGGATTCCACCAGAAGGTCGTTTTAAGAGGAAATGCGCTTTATGTTAGTGGGTGAAGAGTAAACCAAGCAAGAGCTTTCCAACCAAGCAAGTGTTTACCAGTCACGACAAGATTCCTTTAAGAACTAACCGGGAAGAAAACATTGTTACGAGCAAATGAAAGCACGCCAGTCTGTTGACGCATCGTAAGGCCACGTTACACAATATTGTGCCTTGCTCACTTTTTCCCAACAGAACTCCCTTCTTATTCCCACAGGATTATGCTACTGTGGAGTCAGGCATGCAAATAGGTGGAATACCTGCAGCATCCTGGGTCACGTGCACATCTGTCTGCTGTTGAACGCTCACAATGCATACCTCAAGCAGGCTTTACATTCAACAAATTCTGGTGAGTGAGGTGGGCCATCATGAATCGAACAAATTCACACATCTGAAGGACAATCGCTTGCAACAAAGGGCCAAGCTTGTCCTCCAGGATGACAAGTTGCTCGACATCCAATTGTAACGCGATGTCACATTTCGTCCAGTTGAAACAGATTTCACATAGCCATCACATGTACAGTGCTTGGATGGTAAACCCACTTAGTAGGTTGTATCAATGGTTTTGAGCGTGCAACTCCAAGTTGTCCCAGCTGTGACTATCGTTGATCATGCAAGGTTTTGTACCCTTGTTGGCATTTACACTCCCACCAATTAACATGGAACCTGACCTTTCGGGATGTCCTGCTTTGAACCGTTTCCCTTTTTCAAGAAACCGGGTCCTACGCGTGGAAGGCTAAGTTGAAAGCAACTCCAAGCTATTCCAGCTTTCGAGTTTTGATCATAGTTCACCATGCAAGTGTTTGCACCCTTTTGGTGGCATTTGACTTTGAAGGAAAACCACCTCCAACTCAAAAGTCGGGGTCAAAAGCTTCGGCAAGCACCGGAGGTGGCCTCGTGGTCCGGGTCCAGGGTAATGCCCGCACGCTCCCGCAAGAGCTGCACGATGTAGTACCTCATGTCCAAAAGGCCCAGGAGGCGCTTTTAGAAGGGGTCTGAGATCCTGGAGTGGGGGTGGGGGGGTGGGTGGATCTCAATCCTGCAGGAGTGGGGGTCTGAGATCATTTTTGGAAGGAAGTGGAGGAGGGGCGTACATTTTGTTTCTGCTGATCAATGGCCAAAGAAGTCATGGCACTGGGGCACTGGGCAAAAAATGCTTTTACGACTCCAGGAACAATAAGCAAACAAAGATGCAGTGGAGTGGAGGCCCTATTTCTCAGGGCCAAATTCATTGGGATATTAATCACCAAAGCCTCCAGGCCTCAAGATCTGGTCCAACCGCACAGCGCTTGTCTGCGTCAGGGGAATCCTTACCACCCAGAATCAAAGGATGCGCCAGCGAATCCCGGAAATCACAAGGGCAATGACGTGACTTTTTATGGCTGAGAACGACCCCTTAGGCTCCAAGGGTTCGAGTTTTGAGTTCAGGTGCTTTTGCATGTCAGCCCCCCGTTGTCTGTCACAGGTGGAGAAGAAATCTGTCTCGCCCCGCGCAAAGCGGTCCGACGTTTTCCCAATACCGTGGCGCAGGTGGCAGCAGATGAAGAAGCCGCCCCATGCGGCCGGCGCCAGGAGAGGCGTGGGCTGCAGCAGGTTGTAGGCCATGCCGAACAGCGAAGCGGTGACTGACAGCATCCGCAGCTGCAGCATGTCCGTCTGCGTCCGAAACAAACTCGACCCGAATAGAACAAATGCGACCCGATTCGAGTCGATGGAAGGGTGAAATAAGAGCAACGTCGTCTGGGCCACAGGGCTTTTATGAAGAGGCTGTCATTTACCTAGGTTTTTATGTTCGGGTTCCCAGTGTAGACTCAATCCCAGACCCCTCCAAATGGTAAATGGCTAACGGATTCAGAAACAATGAATTAGGACCGCAATACCCTCCTGTCTACCAACATGAAACCACCAGAGAGAGATGGTCCCTTTTGCAGGAAAATCGTCTAGGACCCCGAAGCGTCAGCTTCCACGTTGCTGGATGAGAGGATAAAATTCAAACTGCACTTCAATGGACTCCGGCTGACTGGATCACAAAGGGCCCAGTGAAGCATCCCTGATAGGAGAGCCCTGTTTATCGAGGGCAAGGGCTTGTCCATGGGTTGATGTTTAAACACTCATTTCCTGAGCGGTTTTGGCCAACACAAAGTTCACACTGCAACGTTTGCCACTGAAGTGGCCTTCCGCAACAGTACAAAGTCCAGAAACATGTCCAAAAGTATAAAGTCCGAATTCTGGGAGTGGGCACAAAACAGACCACACCACACGCAATGGCAATGGTTTAGAGTTTAGCATGCATAGCGGCCTTGAACATGAATGGTTTTTGGACACGGTTCTGCTTGGGCTACAGACACAGCGGTTGCGTTCATTGGGGTTTAGACTGCACACCGGAAAGAAGCCGATCCCGTACGAAGCAAGTGCCCCATTTGGAGGCTTTGGACTGGGCACAGGCCAGGATTGGGCAAAGCGCCCCCCCGCTTTTGGAACATTTTTTCTTGCCCAATGTATGGAGAGGGTGAACCCTGCGTTCAAACAGTTGAGGCTGGGGATCAGTTGTGATGTTAAAACGGGTTCGTTACTACAACTTGGCCCACATCTGGTCAGAGCACAATCTGTTCTGACTCTCTTTCATATGTGGGTGTCTTTCTATCAAGGTAATTACCCTTTGTTAGGTGCTGTTGAAGGGAAGCCAAAAGGACGACCATCATGTTTGGGGGTCCGACTCCGCAAAAACCTATAAAACAAACCCTCCCCGAAACACACCCTGTGTTTTGTCGACCTTATTTATATAGAAGACTCAACCAAAAACACGACATGGAGGTCCCTAGGCTTCCCAAGTCGCCTTCATTACGGAAGTGACTCAGACATTTCGCCTGGTTGATGGCCAGCAGCACGAGGCAGTTGCCTCGGCGGGGGAGGGGGAGATGTTTGGGAGGTCTCTGGGGACCCATGTCCACAGAGTTGGAAGCATCGCAATATGGGTTTTACCATATATAGCGATATAGGTTAAATCAAGT
Organism: Effrenium voratum; assembly: GCA_963377175.1. Lineage (NCBI taxonomy): Eukaryota > Dinophyceae > Suessiales > Symbiodiniaceae > Effrenium > Effrenium voratum. The sequence continues at coordinate 253,530 of CAUJNA010003692.1, read as the reverse complement.
AGCCGCCTAAATGGCGAAAACTGCTTCGGCTCACGAGCCCAGGCGCCGAAGTGCACAAAGTAGTGGCACTTGGAAGAGAGCCGCTCTCGGAGCGTCACCGCCTCACATCCTTACAATGGGTGTGGCTCAAAATTGAGCGTTGTGTTTTGTTCCCTACAACAAAACCGCCGCTCAATTGAAGAGCTTGGGTTGCGCAGCTTTGAATGCTTTGGAGCCACAGCCACCTGCCCCATGAACTCTCCGGGGATCCTTTCCAAGCCTCAACACGGGGAGACAGATCTGGTGTTTGAATAAAACAATGACGAAAAAATGGATCAACTCCAGATCGCGCTGGGGGCAAGTATTCCTTGCTTTCGATATCCCACTTTACGGTTCAAAGGCAAGCCAAACAGAAACCGGGAAATGCCCTCGGCCAAGCCGGTGCATTTTTTTTGCCTAGGCTGGGCCAGTTTGGGGCCCACCCGAAAAAATGGATCCAAGAAAAGGGACCTACTTAAAGAAACAAAACAAGTGGTTCGTTGATCCCCGAAAAGTAATGCCGGTGGGGTATGTCAGAAATCTCTCTGAACTCTCAACACCAAGTCTGAGGGTATGTCGGGGAACAGCAAGCTCTTTGCGTCAGCAAAAGCTCATACATAAGCCTCATGTTGGAACAAATCAGCTTTCTTGATGCCGGCCCTCTGGTTCATGACTTGCCGGTTGCATTGCACAAAAGAGCAAACGAGTTGCTGCTTAGTGCGCAAATGCACATGTTCCAAAGAAGTTCAAGGTTAATCATCCGATCAAAGAGCGTCCAAGATCCATTATCCGCCGTGGAAGAAAGAAAGCCTGACTCAAAAAGCAGACACACCATTGGGTGGGAGGGGGGAATCAATCAGGGACCCCTGATTCGTGAACGGGTATCTATCAGGGAGTCTGTTGAAGAAAGGACATCGGAAACACTGGATGGTAGAGGCCAGCAAATATTTGTATATTTGGGGGGTGGGGAAGTTGGGTTGACTCCCCTTTTCTTCTCCAAACGACCGTACTAATTGGAGTGTCAGCGGCTCATATGATCCGTCGTTTGGGGCGCGTTGGAGACCTCCGTTTGGAATTCATGACTTCAGCTGCACAGCCAAAAGCAAAACCTGGTAAAGAGGTCTAAACTCATGGTCAAGAAGAAAGGGGGCAGCTTTTTGCAGCTCTTGATTGTGTTGACTGTACCCTTCCCAACTAAACGCGGAATCCAACGGAGAAGCTGGGACTGCCATTTTTGGACATACATAGGGTCATAGTCCCGATACATCCCACCCCCTTTCTTTTAAGCTAATAAAAACGACGAACGAAAACGACTAAATCTAACAATGAATGAATGCTTACAAATTGATCAAAGAGATTGGATCAAAAAAAAGATGGTGGCCAGCGTCCAACAGCGAACCTGTTGAACATGTAGAGAGGGCGTCAAACCGTTGATGTATCTCTTCAAAAGGGCAGGTCTGTGCGTGCGGTGTTTCCACACGCGCATGATCCCACTTCAAGCGTCAGCGTAAGACTGTGCCAACACCTTCGCAATGGAGACCATCAGGGTAAACAGGTAAACATGTTTAGACCCCCAGAAAAAGACAACGACGGAATGTTCTACCATAGCGGTTTGCTGAACATAAAGCTGGAAATATTCCCGGAAGGATTGAAATACTCGTATCTCGGACGTTATGTTAATATCTGTATGATCAATTCTTACGACCCTGCTTAGGTTGCCAGCTGCAATGGAAATCATAGGTGTCCGACAATTCAAAATCTGCTGCTCCCCGTCTTTCGTTGTACAACTCTCTTGGAAACTACAGCGAACCACTATGGTTGCTACCCGCCGCCCGCCTTGTGCTTCAGCGCTCCCGCAAAACCGCGAAGGGCGCCGGGAAACCCGAAACGCGTGGGGCACGCGGGCGCCCAAACGTCGCAGCATCGAGAGGGAGAAAGCACTTTGGCTTCGCGTGGCCCCCTGGTTGGGGATTTATTCGTCTTTCAACTTGTATGTCATCAGGGCTGTGGTCAGATCCACACAAGGATTCCCACTAAAACAGGACCCCCGTATCAGTCAGGGGCGTGCATCCCGGGTAAGCATTACACTACACGCTGGGCCAAAAGGTTGCTGACAGGACAGCTCAACACTTTAGCTTCGGGCTTCCCTGCCAGGAAGGAATCTAGTGCGGAATCAGATGTCAGCCTACAAGTAAGCTATCCTGACTTTTTCCTAACTCGGCCAGACTCAGAGCTAGCAGGACTAGAACCTGCAATTGGCAGATTGGTGCCCCCATGCTAAAAGTTAAAATACTGGTTGGTTAAATGGCAACTCACACTACACACCTAAAAGCCAAATTAGCTACCGGGATGGCTGCGATCCACCAAGTTAAGTTGTGTGTTCTCTGTGACCGGCCTGCTTTCTGTAAACAATATTTTTGACTCGCAAACCGTTTGGCCTGCGCGGATGGTATTTGCTGATCCCAAAGGGTAGTGCTGATCTACGAAGCAGACGAGGAAAAGACGCGATTAGGACATATGTTACCACCATACCCACTGGCCTGCCCATCGCTTTGGAACAGCCGTCGTGCCTCAAAGGCAGGATGTGTTCGTCAACCCTTTGGCTTCCACCGTTGTCTTGTATCAAACATGCTGTGGCTGCACTGAGTTGCTTTCTCGTGTGGAGCCGAAAGGCTGGCCACCCCCGCAAGCAGTCAAGAACGATGTCTAATGGCCGAGAGCAGCGTCGCCTTTGAAATCCAATGCTGTTCAACTATGGCACAAATTGCCGGACACGTTGCGTCATGCAAACGCTAACCAATAAAAGGAAACATACCTCCTGCGTCAAGAAAACAGACCTGTAAATGTGCTGGTCGCAGTTTAAAGCACTCGTTTTAAACCGTTTGTTGGTTTTACGGGGGTTTCTTGGGTGGCGCGAAAGGGGTTTCGCAACCATCCACAGTGGCACCTAGAGAGTCTGGAGCCCGCTGATGCGAATTCCAGTTCTCAGCTTGAGAAAGACATCCGGGACTCCTTTGAAATGTCGCCTCAAATTGGTTTCCTTATCCAATAGAAACCTACACAAACTCGGTTGCTAAATCTGCGAAGCCCTGCTAAAAGTTTAACTTTTAGTGGTCTAGCGGAAAACCCATTAGTTGGCAAAAAGTTAAAGTCCTAGCAGCCAAGCAAAATGCACCAAAGCAAGTACCAGATCACACAAACTTTCAAACAGAAGATGAAGACTCCACAAAAGGGCTTCATCATGGGTAAGCTCGCCTCCACAGGCGAGATCTTGTGCAGCATCTGCGTCTGAAAATGGGCTTATCCCCAAATGAAGGGAACCCCCGCCAGCATTGGCAATCTACCCTCCTCCCGCCAACAAAAAATGAAGTGCAGCCCATGTCCGTAAGGAAAGTAGTCTTCCAAGCTTCCATGTGCTTAAACCCCCTTGAAAATTAAACGGATTTCCAGCAGTGGTTCCCTTTAAACCAAAAAGGGCAAGCACGCAATAGTCTTAAGCACATGGAAGATGCCTACTGGAATTGTATTTCCGTAAACACCATGCAGGTTGCACCCCGTGTGCGTAGTGAACGAACGTCTGGGAGGGGTCCGGGCCGATTCTCTGCGCGAAACGTGTGTAACTCCAGCCAGGGGCACCCAAAGACACCCGCCTTGCCGCCCAATGCACCTGGAAAGCTGAAGGGAAGCTTTGTAATGGCAAGCGTCCGATCTGTGGTATATACACACTGTGCTACCTGCTTGACTGAACATGACCATTGGGGGGGGTGGGGGTGGGGGTGGGGGGGGGGTGGGGGGTGGGGGGGGTGGGGGGGGGGCCAAGGAAGGCTGGATCATACATATATATATATATATATATATGTGAGTATATATATATACACACATATAGATTTACACAACATATATATATATATATATGTGCATCGGTATGTATATATATATATATAGCAATATGTGGCGGTGTCTGAAATGCGCCTAATGCGAGGTTCATGCGCTTTTGCCGGGTGACGCGCAGTACCAAATGGCCTTCCCAATCAACAAACGTTTGGACAACTTTCGTGGATGGTCCAGCCCCCCCAAACCCTCCGGTGCGGGTTGCTTGGAGTTTGGTTGTTGTTGGTTGTTTCAAAAGCAACAAGGGTAGTCCAACCCTACGCTTACCAACGTCGAGGAAGCACACGTGAAGATGGACATCTGAAAGCTTGATAAGCTGGAGCCTGTGCATTGCGAGAGCAAAGCCGTTACGTAACCGAGTTTATCCATTGAGCCTTGGGGACAAAGGAACTGCTGAATAAAAAATAGGACCTGTTTCTACTGCGCTCCCTGCATGATTCCCATGCCTGATGGTAAGAAGGAAAGACGAATCCAGGGTTCATGACGGGCCCACTTTTATGCTGGCTTAGTTGACCTGTGAACTTGTATGCGCAGGCACAAGACAGGCAAATAAGCTACACACCCCTGAAGCCACCAACACACATACTGTCTCTACCAGACATGCCCTCACGGAATTTATCCGGTCGCCTTCTTACAAGGTCTGGTGTACTAAAATCATATTTCCAGAATTACATCATTTTTAGCCTACCTGTAGTTTTGTAGGAGACCCCAAGCAAAGGTCGCCTTGGGAGCTTGATAGCCATTGCCAGTGGAATCAACAGCTAGAAACATGGGCGAAACGTCTCTGAACGGGAACCCCGAAAATGGCCGGTTCCATTTAGTTTCTATATGAAATGACCTTAACAAGCCTCAGGGATCCAAATGTCAGCTCAGAACGTAGCCTCGTCGGGACACATTTCAGGGGCATTCTGCGCCTTGAGAGGGTTGCACCAGGGTCGGCTGACGAGGGTGTTCACAATTGCCCAGTAGAGGAGACAGGGCACCTCAGGTAAGGGGCAGCCTTGCTAACCACGAGATAACTCAAGCTGTGCCACCGCGCAGCTCTATGATCCATGCTCTAGACAGCTCTCAGGAACACTTGCCCCAAACAAATCGAGATTGCAGTTGTTTCCAAAACGGTGGGTGACACTTCCTGCTTGAACTCACTCACTCCACATGTGCATACGCACCATTCATTGTCAATTTCATATCCTTTTCACAGGGCTCATGAAACCCTGATAGTTTATGCATGTACCTATGGGCCTATGGCTATGGAAAAACCGTGTTTCTTCCCACAAACGCCGAACGAATCCAACTGGCCTGCCAAGGCGTCCCCCTTGAGGCCCTTTCCTGCGGAAAAAGAACAAATCCGCAAACAAAAGGCTCAAGCGCTAAGCCTAGTTTTTTTTTGTATTTTATTGAGGCTAAAGATGCTTGCTTCTCAAGATTGTGTCCCGAAAAATGTTGTGTTTGCTTTTTCGATCTTTCCCTTTGAATGCCAACAAAACCACCTTTTGGAGAGTCTTCCGCAGGGCTCGTGTCCTGTGTGAGTCAGCCCCAAAAAGGTCTGAACTTGTTCACCTCCAACATGTCAGGTTGCCAAACGCAGGCTTCAGCCCTTTTCAGAGCAAGGCCTGGCGTTTAGTGCCGTCGTCAAAAGGCTTAAGGGGTCTCAAGATGGGAACATATGGGCGTGACCCTTCTTTGGTAGGTTTTGAGGGGAAACCAAAAGAAGCGAAAGGAATCCAGCCAGCAAAGAAAAAAACGTCTTTGGTTTCGGCACGAAACAACACCCCAACGCCGCAAGAGGAGGCGGCTCAAAGGCTGACACCAAAAGAACAACCAGCAGAATCCAGAAGAGCCCACTTTAATTCCAACCAAACGAACAAGCACGCCATCCAGCCAAAAAGAACATCGGCAAAAAGCGGAATATCAAGGTTGACTCCTTGAGGGAGTGGCCGGGATTGCGCTCCCTTGAATAATGGCATAACCCAGCCTCTATTGGGGTTTTAAAGAGGCCCGAAACCGCTCTGGTTGAGTAACCCTAGCGGTGACACACCATGTTTGACAGCGTTTGATACCCCACCGTGTTTCACAACCACCACTGGAGATCACAACCTCAAATTGTTTCTAGGTTGCTTTCAAAACCAACAGGGAAGAGTAGCACATATTCTTGAGGAACTCACTTCTTGAGTGGGTTGTCCAAACAAAGTCCAAACTTCTTGTTTGTCGCTGAAATGGTTCTCCCAAAAAGTATAAATTCCAAGAACTCAGGGAGTGAGCAAACCACCTATTCTTGAGGAATGGTAGAGGTGGTATGAATCCCCGCCAAAACACGGGTAGACAGGGGTTTATTACTCCGGGGTCAACATGAAAACTCTGTTCCCTCCTTCGGCGTCGAGTCCGAGTCCTGTTGGCCGTTGGTTCACTGACACAATCGCCGGGTCGGTGGCCTAGGGCGAAAATGAGCCAGGTTAAGAACGCCGAAAAGCTTGCTGGTTCTCAGCAGATGAGAAATGGAACGACCCCAAACCATCCCCCAAGGTTTCCCTCTAAGGGAATCCCAAAACGGTTCATTCGCAACACCCTGGGTCAATCCCCACTTAGCCAAGAAAAGCGATCATTTGCGCTGCCCAATTGGTGGTTTGGATTTCTGGATAAGGATTTGAGCAGGTCCCTGGTTCTTGTAGAGGGTACCACCCTGCAAGATCACCAAACCACCAATCCAAACAACCAATTAGAGGGACACTTTCCTGTACTGGTCGAACAGGAAACTCATGGACACAGCCATCGTCAACCGGGATTCCTGCATAGATTTAACTAAACAAGAACCCACACATCAGACATTTGGGAGGAATATATAAAACACAAAGACAAGAGGTTCCAGTAAGAAAGCTCTGGCAATGCCCGTGGTATACTTCAAAACCATGAACTTGTTTCGGGTCGGTTCCAGCGGGAAGCCAACAGGAAGCTTTGACCACAGTTCACGGATTTCATAATTGGATTGCTGGCCGCTTCCATTCCCGAAATGCAAGAGTTGAAGTAGGGAAATTGTTTATCTTGCAACATGTAGAAACAATGTCCATGAAGAAGCCTTGGGGGGGGCAGTCTCTCAAAATGGTCTCGCCTTTGTTCAAGGGTACCCTTTTCGGGGTGAACCACAGCATGAAACCAACCAGTTTGAAGGTGCCCCGATTTTGAGACCTCCAAACAGTCAGTTTGCGCCATGTTTTCCTGGAGGTTCAGCCATTCCCAGGATTGGAACACTTGTCAGTGAACGCTCCCTAGTTGCCACACAATTGCCTTCCCCACAAATCTAAATGCCACACTGGCGACTTAACTCGCGCACCATACACTCGTCAGCCTTTCATATCTCAATGGACTAGGCCATGCTCGGTGAGCAACGATCAAAATTCCCCGGAATATATTGGAGTCAAGGGAATAGCAGGTACACTCACCAAATTGCCACCAGAGGTTACTGACGCACTGGGGCACAATAGACCAGGGCTCCAAGTTTTGGCGGGACTGAATTGTTTTCCCCGAAACAGACCTTGGGGAAGCAACAAAAAACCGCCTGCAACAAACATGGTTTGCTCGTCAATTTCAATATTCATCATGACTCACATATGTGTCAAAATAGGAGAGTCGCCGTTTCAGCGGCAGTTTTCTTTTGGTGCCCATTTCAACCAACCTCAAACAGGGTTCGTGTATTGCTATTCTTCTTACCCAGTTTGTTCTCTCGGTTTGCCGGGCACAAACCCGGTTGCATCCGCTGGGCTCTTGTGGTGCAACCGGGGCCCGAGCGCTGGAAGCCTTCCCTTGCCCCTCCAGCACCGTGAGATCTTTGATGTCTTGACCACGGAAGATGATGAAGTCGTAGACCTCCACGGGCATAGGTTGGGAAACCCCTGCAGAAAAAAGACAGACCCAAAGGCCCTTTTTTGGCATTGGAAACCAAAAGGACAACCATTTATGAGGGACCCCTCCCCACTGCCCTCCAGTGCTGAATTCGCAAAGGGGACACCCCGTACTCCATCCCTTATGGTCCAAGTCCAAGTACCATTTGAAGATGGTTGTTCGGGGCCACAAAGGGCTGCAAGTACCTTCTTAGAAGTTACGTAGACCATTGGAGCATTGATCCCGCCATGGCAGGAAGGTCTTGGGCAGGAGAAAGCGGGGTCCTTTCCCAAAGTCTTGTCTGAAACAAAACAACTTGAACCAACACACAACACACATCCATCGTTTCTGGGGCCTTCTGACTTGTGCAACAAACGTCAAGGAAACACTTGAATCTGCTTGAGTGTTTTTGCTTCAGCCATCATAAAGACGCAAACAGCTTGCCTTTCAGAGGCCCGAAAGGAGGAAGTACCTCGCTGCCCGCTCCGAGTTGATCTCCCAGGACCGTGCCCGCGTTGACCAAGATTTCCCATGTCGAGTGCCGGAGGTTTTCAAGAGAATGCAAGGAAAACCGCCCATTTTGGAAGGGTGACATCATAAGGCAACCCAGACACACACACAAAAACACATGGATTCGCTGATATGTTACAATCTGCCGAGCTGGCTCCTTACGCCCCGGTACTTCAAACAAACACACACACACACACACAGCACTCTAAGCACACCTGGCTGTATGGCTTTTCTAGAATCTTTCGCTTCGGATTCATCTGGAGGATACTAATCCAAAAGTATATCAGCTGAACTAATAAGTCAGATCCTTGCTCGAAGTGGAACCGCTCCTGAATGCACCATGCTCCAGATTGAACCAAGGTTGACTTTATCAATACTGGGTGGTCCTGTTGCCACCTTTTCTCGGGAGAAGTTTGGACGAAACAGATTGCCAAGGCTAGTCTAGGAGAACTTCCGGTTATCCAGCCTTTCACTTGCTCAGCGGTGGACAAGGGGCTGATTTTTGATATCGACGATTTTTACCCAAGGCACCCACCAACCTACCAGACCACCACCCGCACACTTACATGGCCCTGACTCTATTCCCCAAGTTCAAGCTCGAAGGGTCTCGGTTCTAGAGATGAGCACACCAAGCATGGATCTGTGTTGTTTTCCATAGAACCCCAAACCCAACCCGATGATATGTGTGCGTGTTGTTTTGGTTGAAACAAAACAATAAACAACATAAAGAACCAAGGCTGGGTGCCACTGAACAACTGGGTTTCAAAAGCGGGCAGCCTTCCCCTGCAGCTCTTTCAGGGCTGGTGCCTTGTTGCTCAAGACGGTTAACTCGCAAGTTGCAAATCGTCCCCCAACGTTGTCCCATGGATCCACGTCCCAAGATGTGCCAGGAAATGGCAGACATGTTGATCGTGGCACATGTGGTAAAGCTCGGCCTGCACCTAGCGCTCATTTTTGCGCAGGCACCTAAGAAAATCTACCGGTGGTCTTAGACCGTGGTCATGCAACTAAATTCCGGGTATGCCAAAGAGTCCAAGTATCTTCCGAAGATTTACTTCCGCACCTATAAAGCATGCGGTTGCTTGACGAGAGGCGCCCGAACTATGGCCTATTCAAACTCATCCCGATCAAAGGGATTCAATTGGTTGTCGACAAGCTCTTTAGCCCGTTTAAGGCGACATGAAACCTTTGAGTGGGACGACCCCGAAACCGATTTACAAACAGGCAAGGTCAGAGCTGTGTGCTCTTGATTTGTCGTTGAATCCTTTGGCAAGAGCTTAATGGCATTTGGTCCCTGCGAAGGTGAAACCCTTCCCCACTTTTACTCTCCTCTTGGCTCTCTGAGGTATTCCAAAAACAAACAAGTAAGAAGCACTCCGGGGTACGCAAGCTTAAGACGCACTCTTGCGCCAGAAACAAACGAGTAAGACTTTTGGATACGTCTCACCTACAATATCGACGCCAGCTCTCTGGCCAAGAGTTTCCCCGTGGCTCGCTTCAGTCCAGATTTGTTGGCGTCGGCTTGGTGCCACTCCAAGTGTCGCCAACCAACACGGGCGTAACAGAATGGCAACCATTGTTCTCAGGATGCCTTGTGCTTCTTACATCACCCCCACTTCAAGGAAGCTCCTTTCGAGTTGGCGTGAGAAGGTGGTTGAATTTCACCACACAACGGAAAGGAGAACATACCTGCAAAATCCTAACGGCACAAATTTTAGCCTCGGCCTGCAAAAGGCGCCTTTTTCCGTCCTGCGGCGGAAACTGTCCAAACAGCATGTTTCTTGCGGCGTTTTTTGTTTTGCTACGGCGTTTTTTTGGGTTTGGGTTATCCATCCAGGGAACCCTCATCATTCAGGTCACGAAGCTGGGAACTTCCATTGATTGCCGTTATTCAGCTATTTGGCTTCTAGCCACCCTCTGGCCAGCACTAGCTGGCTGCTAAGGGTACGCCCGGCCTTTTTGCACTGGCACATGATGCTGCGCACTGTGACAAAGCGTTGCCAGTGCTTGCTTGCACCTCCAAGCCCGCGTTGGGCAGCGCTTTGGCTCGGAGACCCTGAAGGTTAGGTCCACGCAATGGCCTTGACTGATGAAAAGGTCAGCAGTATTTTGAAAGAAGCAGGCGTGGCGCATGCTTGTTTGGAACCCAAACTCCAACAAGAAACGGTTGCAGGTCTCAATGACATGCCCCAGAAGTTCTTTCAGGAGGTCCAGGCCTTGCTATGGCCGACTGAGCCGTTGCTGGTTCCCGACTTAGGTTGTCTGCTGGTTGGCAGTGTGCTCTTGAGTCATTGAGGGTTCTTCCCATAACACCTTCGGTTGCGCAAAGCTAAGGATACATTGGATGAAACACGCGCGAAGGTCATAGTGGAGAATTTCAAGGGCCGAGGGGCAGTGTGTGATCTTGCGACCTATTTGCGCGAATGGCAAGCTGACCGAGACTAGGAGACAATTATTAGTTTAGCTAGTGTTTTCGACCTTGAGTGACCCAATCAGAATTACTTACCCCTCGGCTGCTCCAGCCTAGGTTCACGCGAGCGCCAGAGCGCCGATCTCAATGGTGAGACACAGCCATCAGAGTGAACGCCTTTGCCGGCGAAGCGGGGCGCGTTTCATGATGGAAAGGTGGAGGTGGAAGAAAAAGCTCCTGAAGCGTTTGACCTTGTCACACGAACTTGCTTCATGGCACCTACATCCAAACTTGTTTGACCCTCAATCCCACGCAGGTCATGGTCACCTTTTTTCTGAACCCCTTGACTCTTCAACTTGGGCACGCAGGCGCGCTTTCTTGTGGGGCGTGGCAGTTGAATTTCTGGTTTTCCCTGGCCAGTCTTCCGGCTTCTACTAGCTGGAGTTTGGCTTCAAGCGTACTGACCAGAAATGATGAGGAGGCCAGTTTGGATCCCCAACTTTGGAATGGTGTGTTGGGTTGCACCCTGGCAGGCGGGTAACATGGGAAGTTCCTCACTCACTTCTGGAGGCGCGCCCTGTGCACCAGAGATGACACATGTGTTGTCTGACTGCGCCAGGCGGTGAACCTGGTGGTCGCCTAGTGCCCCTGTTTGCCCTTCATGTGCCTCTTGTGACCAGTACCTTGAACTCGTTTCAATTGACCGCTTGAAAGCATTTGGCTGGAAAGTGAAACTCCCTGGTAACCATGTCGTATATGCTTCGCCATCTTTCAGAGACCGATTCTCTTGATGGGTTGGCCGAAGCCTGGGAAGCCCACAAAGAACTGCGGCGAGCGATCGTCAAGAAGAATGCCCTGTTGTCATGGCCATCCCCGCAGCGCGTTGGCAACATGTCTCTGGAGGCCTTGTCGATGAACGCCCCCATGTTGAAGGTTTTGCTGCAAATATGGGTCCCAACATTGGCCTCACCAAAGACAACGCCAATCGATCAGCTGAAGCGGGAGGCCTGGCACCACCAGTAGTTGTTCGTTCTCCCTGTCTACTTTGCGGGCTTGTGGAAATCTCAGATCCCTTTGAAGGTGCGGAGACTCCGGTTGGCTATGAGAATCTCAAGTTCCCCCGTGTCCGTGCACTGCGATGCCCATGCTTTGAAGGGCTTTATGAGCTTGCTGATCAGAAGACATGACAACAGCGTTCGCAGAGAATCTTGATTGAAATTACTCGTTTGACCCAGAAAAATTGCCAATGAATCCTCGCCCTAGGACCCGGCTCTTCAAGAGCTGTTCGAGATCATGGGCAAGCACTGGGCGCCCAAGACCCGCAAGAACTCATCTGCAAACCTGGCCGATGAGGAGATTGAGGGTGGTGGTGATGAGGGTGGTGAGGGTGATGAGTCCCCCTGTCAGGCACAGGTTTCCGTTGAGGGCGAGTCAACCCCAAACTCCGTTGCCAAAACTGACGAATACCTGGCATGGACGCTTGGCGGGGACTTCAAGAAAACCCAGGAACCCATGTTTGATTCCCCTCTTGCCACATCCCCTGACGACAAGTCGGACCAAAGCATCGAAGACGAACTCCGGCTACTTGAGCAACTTGAATGCGGATAATGATTTCTGTTTGGGCTAGAATTGCTTTGCCCCTTGATTTCCCATTGCTGTCCCTTTCAGGCAAAGGATGGCTGAGCGGCGGGTTGCCCTGGCTGGGAAACTGGTGGCTGAGTCTTGGCAAGGTCTGCGGCTTAACTACGGCTTAACTACTATCCCGGTCACACAAAAGAACAATCTCACATGTGGCGCTCTCCAAGGCACTGGTGATGCCGCAAGTGGCAGTATGCAGGATGCTGAAACCCTCCCATTCGATGGTGCCCAAGTGGCGCAGTTCATCACAGCAGGCCTTGTTTTTGAAACATGGCCTTTTGAGGTTTGAGTGTTTTTGCACTTGAGCCGGGTGATGGCAGTTCCATCGCAGGCGTGCCATTCGGGGAGGACAAGGTCCAGCAGTTCGCTTCTGACCCTGAGCCCACGCCCAACCCTGACAAGGTCACAGACCCTGAGCCCACGCCCAACCCTGACAAGGTCACAGACCCTGAGCCCCAGCCTCTTGAGGCAAAGAAGCCCAAGCTTGCTGAGCAGCTTGACCCCCACAGAGTCACAGACCCTGAGCTCCAGCCAAAGGAGCCTGACAGAGTCACAGACCCTGAGCCCCAGCCTCTTGATGAGGCAAAGCCCAAGCCTGAAGGTTATCCGGAGCCCCAGCCTCTAGATGAGCTGAAGCTCATCCCTAGCGACTGCAACCAGGTTGCAGGTCCCCAGGTGCTGGCTGTCCCTGACAGTGCTTTGGACACCTCACAGGTCTTGACCAAGCCGAACCCGGCGGACTGCAGCCCGACCAGCGCGGCCATCATGGATAGCCAGGCCTGTCAGCAAGTGCCGTCGAGTTGCTGCTTTGATCCTTCCCATGGCAGGCGTTGGTCTCCCGTCACGACCAGCTGGCTGTCAGGGCATCGCTCCGCCGCAAGCGCAAGAAGGCTGAGGCAGAGGAGAGCGAGGGAGACACATGGGAGGAGGACAGTGCCCAGCCCAAGAAACGCTCCAAAGCAGAGCAACGCAAGGCAAACCAAGAGAAGAAAGCGAAGAAGGCTGCCAAAGCCAAGACTGAAAAACAGGCACCGGCGGCCAAGAAAAAGGAAGAGAAGGAAAAGGCTGCAAACAAAGTGGCCACTGCGAAGGCCAAGACTGCACAGGCAAAGCCAAAAGCAAAGGCAAAGGCAAAGGCAAAGCAGGCCAAACCGGCTGCATCGCAGCATCAGGAAAGCAACGGGCCGGATGATCTGGTCACCCCACAGCGGCCCAGCAAAGCCGCCGGCGCCACTCCCAAGGAACAGATCACACCGCCCAACCCTGTCAGAAGGACTTTCGCCAGGAGGTACCAGTCCAAGACTGAGAAAGGTGCTGCGTGGTGGTTTGCTTTGGCATCCGCCTTCGATGCAGAAGTCAAGAACAAGGTTGTGTCCCCAAGCCTTTTGGAGGACTAGCCCTTGTTTTTCACTTTAGGGACTGGCAAATTTGGCTGTAACCTTGGGTCTTGGCTGGGACTCGTTTTAGACCTGGCTTTAAGGGGGTCTAGTTTGCTGATGGGTTTTCGGCTTTGGGGAAACACTTACTTGCTTTGTTGCATTGGGGCTTTGGGGACTTTTAGACTAGCAGTGTTGAACTTCGGAAATCTGTCCCTTGATTCTTGATTGAAGTTTGTGAGGACAACTTCTGGAAGTTCTGCGTGCAGAAGTGGAAATTGACCAACGGAACCGGGGAGTACAAGGAGTTGGCTTTGACATGGGCCGTTGAATTCCTGCGGGATGACTCTATCCAGAGCACCCTAGCTTTCTGAGGCGTTCTAAAGCCACTCCTGCAATCGCCCCCTCCCAAGCGCCCAGGTAAACTCCTTGCCTGATGACCGATCCTCAGCGAGGACATTGGGCGTGGACCTGCCGGGATGTGATTCGGGGATCGCTGTTTTTTGACAGTGCCACATCTCGTCAGTTCATTTGGAGAACCTGTGGCGCACGGGTGATGTTGACAATAGTTAGTTGGAGAGCGTTGCTGCGGACGCGGAAGGGGTGCCTGAAGAAAAACCGCCAAGTGTCCGAGTGTGCTGAAATCTCGCACCTTTCTATGAAAGGGTTCATGCCTCAAAAGAACAGCGAATTCTTTGATTACCCAAACCGCTGGAGGTATTTTGGAGCTACCGCAATGCCACGCACCCTCAGCGCCTTTGCTCGCTTTGGAGCTGGTGAGGGTCATGCTGGCTGGTTTGGAGTCTGGAGTGCTTGCAATCCGGTTGATGTCTCTTGCGTGGCAACTCGATTGGACCTGCTTCACCATGAGATCTGCTCAAGGAGGTTCGGAGTGCTTTTAGAAGTGGCAGCCATGACTCCGGCGCAAGTGACTCTCACTGTAAAGCGTCTCATCCGACTGGGTGCTCCCAAAGTGCCTTGCTTTGGTTAACGGGCTTCGCAGTGTTGTCCAATGGCGTCTATTCTCCCAATTTCCCTGAGCAGCTCTTCCCGCCCAGGCCTTTGTGGTGCTGGTCTTGCTCACATCCTGGCTTGACATTGACCCGGTGAGGACTCAGGGAGCGGAGCTGCAGATACTAGAGCTATTTGCCGGGGTTGCCCGCTTGGCTCGCCTGGGCACGTCATTGGGGATACCATCAAGAGCCCTTGACATCACATTTGACCCCAATTTTGTTCAGGGCGCTAAGAGTTCCATGGACTTCAACGAACCCGCAGGCTATTTGAGCCTTGCTGCAATAGTGTTTCTCTTTTGGTCTTGAAGATGTTGCGGGTTGTCAACAGGCCTCCTTTTTGGCTTCAACCAAATGAAAGTCGATTTGATGTGTTTGCCTTTTTCGCTTGAGATGCACTTTACAAATTCCCAGATAGCCCTTGAACAAGACATGCTTTTTTTTACAAAAAAGCCAGCGTCTTTTTTCCTATTGTTTGGGCTGCTTTAGTTTGGATATTCCCTTCCAAGGCTTGCAATTCTGAGCTGCCTGAGGGGTGCCTTTGAGAACTTGACCTGCTTGATGGGAATCCCGTGTTCAACATGGGTGATGGTCAATGCTGGGACATCGTGCCGGGACTTTCTAAATGCAATGGGAAGTCCTATGGTGGCCTCAGTCGCATCTGCAAACTTGCAAGTGGCGAGGCCTGGGGCATGCATTGTTGTACTGGGCGGGTTGTGGCCGCAAACCCTGCAAGGTGCTCTCTATACCTCCTCCTCTTGGTTTCAGCCGGAGCAGTACCACTGATTGAGAACCCGGGAAGCTCTTTGATCATGAGGCACGACCGGATGAGGTGGGTGGCCAGAAAACTTCGTGCCCACAGGATTTCCGACCCATGCCTGAAGTAACATACATTCTGATGTGATGTGTGGTTCTCATCAACATGAGGGTCACGCATGATTGCTTGAATCAGCTAAGTTGTGGCGCCAACCCTTCTGGATGCGAAGCTATTCCAATCAAAACTGCAAGCGCACCAAGATCTGGTCCACTGCAAGGGCAGTTTGGCGGCTCAACCTTGGAAAGCTGAAGGTAACCAAGGGTGCAAAGGCAGCTGCCCCGACTTGCCGAAAGTATTTGAACCACAAGGGAGAAGTTCGCTTTACTGCTACGAAACAGTTGAAGCTGACACAGCGCCTTGCCTATTTCTGGTTCATGTCTTTGTTTCGTGCTCCCACATTCAACCCCAAGCGAAGCCCGCCCAGGCAGTATCCTCCGTCCTTTTGCTCGAAGATCTTGGCGCTGAGGAGCTCCCTGATGCGCTCCAGGCCTGAGCTGCCAGCGGAGTCTTGGCAACAAATTGAGGGGGGTTGCCTAATTTGATTTGCTCACATAGTGGGGACTCAAGCTTGTTATGGGGGTTGCTAAGGTGAGGGAAGCTTCGTTGCCCGACCTTCTTCAGGAGGTTGATGACTCGGACAAGTGGTCTGATGCAAGTCTTGTTGAGTGCCTTCACTATGCAGCAGCTTCAAAGTTTCTGAAAGTGCCCGTTGAGTTTCGAGGGCTCATTGAAGACTACCTTGGAGGTTTGTGATGAAAACCCCGCAGAACACTTAATTCAATGATTTGTGCAAACGGCTGTGTAGTTTGTGGCCGTTTGAGCAAAAATTCAGGCACGAAATTACGGCGGAAACGCGCGGGATTACGGCGGAAACGCGCGGGATTACGGCGGAAACGCGCGTCCAGGGTTTTTCGGGCATGTTTGCACGGGTGCTACCCCTAGCCAAACAGGCTTTGCTTTGCAGAATTGTGATCCAAACCAGTTGGGGGGTTGCTTTCGTATTGTAGCCCTTGATCTTCGATTGCCTCTGAGTCGATACGGCCCAAGCATGTCTTCAGCTACTTTGCTTCGAGGGGTTGAGCTAACGCGGGCAGCCTCAATGTCCTTGGAGAACGATCCGCAGTACCAGGCGATGCTTGAAGAGAAGAACAAACTGTTGGTCGCTTGATTCACCGTTAAACAAGGTCAGAACTTGCGCTAAACATGCTTGCAACTGGTTTCCTCACCCCCTCAGTCCGGCCATCGTGCCAAGGCTTTGCAACAGAAGAAGAGGAAGGGCGCGAACAAAAAGAGTGAGGGTGTCCAAGCCAACGTGATTGAGAAGAACAAGGAGGACCACATGGACAAGGGTCAGGCGAGTGGGCATGGCGAGCCGGGCTCGCAGTTCAATGATCCGTCAAAGCAGCCCCCGCCCCTGATCACCGTCCCTGACGCCGACACCTATGAAACATGCTCTCAGGTTCCATCTCCATGGGACCTTTGGTGCCAACTTAAGAACTTGGCATGCCCAGTGTCTTTCGAACGAACCCTACTTGTCATCATCAAAAACGGAAATGCAGCTTGGTCGGTATTCCATTCTAATCCCAAGATGTATTTTCCAACACCAGTAACGAAGAACTAACTTTGACCCAGTTAAGGGGGCCATCCTTCGCCCAGGACTTGCCCAACCAGGAGAGCCAGGCACTTCTGGACCGGCAGGCCGACCCGCTCCCAGGGTCCCCGACCCCTCGCCAGTCATTGGCTGATAAGCTTGGCCTTGCGGCCAGCCCAGGGCAGGCTTCGCAACAGGCTGAGGCCCACGAACACTTGGGGAACAATTTGGAGGAAGTAGAAACGCTTGAGGAGACTTTGGTCATTGAGGAAGAGGAGTTTGAAGAACCTCGCATCGAGCCTCCCCCGCAGCTCTCAGAGCAAGCAATCAAAAAACGCTTGTATAGACTGGTCACGCCAAAGGCTTCTGGAGCACTGAAAGTGCCACAAGCTTTGATCGATGATTTCAACGACCCGGATGCTCGCAAAGGAGTCTTTTTAATGTTCGAGAAAGCCGGCTATGACAGGGACCGGTGTTGCTAAAGAGTTGTTTGTTGCATGGCATCTTCACTTGTGTCTCGCGGGTTACTAGATGGTTGACACCGCTGCTCCAGGATGTCTTCGCGCGCAAGGTGCGCAAGATCTACGAACAAATCAACGAAGACACCATGGAGTCCAATTACGAGTTCCTATCTGAGGCTGATATGGAAGGTCTTGGCTGGAGCACGTCCCTTGGCCTAACCCTGCATTCATGCGACCTACAAAAAATTGCATTCCAGGAAAGGCTTGGAATCCGAATGTTCTTTGGAGCAAAAGCTTTCCAACATTCCAGGAACAGCTTTGATCACAGGTTGCCTTACACTTTTGCACGAGCATTCTGGTGTCGCCGACGCCTGATCAGGCAGAAGATTCGCGGAGCCAAGAAGTTCTGCCAGGGCAAGCCGAACTTCACGAGGCCTTGCGAGAAATCCGCTTCGAACGGTCGTTCCCCATCGGCTGGTGTCTCCAAATATATTCTTGAAGTCCGTTCCCTACGCACTCTACTCTTGAAAAGAGCTTTCACTGCAGGTGTCAAACAGTAATTGCGTGAGCCGTGCATTCTCACTCATGCCAGGAAGTCGGATTATGGAGAGGGCAATCTTTACTGGGTTTTGATCAGCCAGAAGGGCTCCAAGAAGATTCTCGGCAGAATTAGTATTGAACTCAGGGCCGTCTTGAAGGGGTGGCCTGGAACACATCAAACAAATTAATGGGGCAACGCATCGCAGCTTGGGTCTCAAGTTGCATGTCAAATTCGTTCTGAAAGAAAGGCATGACTCATCAGCCCTGGTTGTTAAGGCGAACTCGCCGCAGCATTATCCAAGAGATGGAGGACCAGGAGCTAAAAGGCGGTGTCAAAAAGACAGTCGATGTGAAAACCCGGGGGGTGGATCCTTCGTTTGCCCCAGTGGATGACAGCGAGGACAATAGCACCTTTCCTGAAACGGTCAGAAAAGATTGGTCTTTCACATGTCGGTAGCTAATTTTTGGCGTTCCTTCAACAAACAGTCTTGGGCGCTCCTCCGGCCCAGGTGAAGGTGATGCTGAGGAACCAGAGCAAGAAGATGACGATGTGTCCTCCGACAACGGCGAGCACACCAACGAGGTGCTGAAAAAGCTGAACTTCCCTGAAGTTGAGAAGGAGCCCCAGCCCGCCTCCCTCGTTGGCAAGGTTTCAGCAGCCATCCAGAAACGAGTTAAGAAACTCATGGAATCCATCACAAAGATTGAAGCTGTGCCAGGGAAGAATGAGATCCAGAACAAGCCACTGGGTTCGTTGTGGCAACAAATTGTCCGTTCCTGCTTTGTTGCGCAACTAACCCTTTCCCCGAAACCGAAAAAAAACGGCGTGTCCAAAACGGAGCCCTGGTAGTATTAGGTGGCCCCAGGTTTCGGGAGTCAAGTTTTGGGTGCGATGGACATGTGGGAGGCTCATCCAAAGAAACAACCATCAGTTTCCAGTGCTTTTAACTTTGAAATGGCACTGCCCTTATTTTGCTTTGTTGGTCTTGGTTTGCACTTGGGGGGCCCTAACATGACTGGGTTTGGACGTTTTGGGACATTCTGGTATTTCCACAAAATGGTTTAGGATTCGTGACTTTTTTGTTGACTGACTCCTGCTTGGGGAAAACATGTCTTCATAATAGGGGATGTGTTTCATCTACCTCACAACTGTGTTTGGGTCCCAAGGCTTCTGGAAGACATGAAGCAGCTGCAGTGCAGCCTCAACAAGCGTGATGATGACATGATGCGCATCTACCGGGATGGTTTGCTCAACGGGTTCGACAAACAGACCCTTCGTCTTGGGGAGTGTTCTCAAAAATCTTCAGGCCAAACGAGGGCTTCCTTCGAAGACCTTGCCTTTTTTGCGCCAAGGAAGCAAAAAGCTCTCCGCGTTCACTTTGAGGAGGCCAAGAAGCTGCCGGGCACCAAGCTGATTTCTTTCTTTTTTCTGGGGTAGAGCCACAAGGCTCTTGGTTGGAAACGGTTTGGGCAAAGTGCCTTCCGTCAGGGCCATCGATACCTGCTGTCTGGACGGGCGGGCCAAGTGTCCTTCTTAGTTCAGCGTCATGAACAGTGAGTTTGCTTCCTACCCCTTAGCCTTGCGACAACTCCTAGGTTGATCAACACATCGGCCAAGAAGGTTGGGGCTCCAAAGGCCAAGGCGGGCAGCAAAGCTGCCCCGAAGTCAGCTCCCGCACCCAAGCCTGCCTCCAAGGCAAAGGCGAAGGTCGAACCTAGCAGCAAGAAGCGTGCTGCAGTCCAGGAAACCCCAACGTCTGCGCGAAAACGCAGGGGATAGGGGGTGCCTGTCTTTAATGAGACGTGAGGTTTTAGGCTTTGCCTGCCGGGGGTCAGTTTCTTCCAACCAGCAAGGGTCTTGAACAATGTAGCTCAAAAGATCCCGAAAGAGTCCCATCGCTTGACGTCATTTCCTGCTAGTTGGCAAACTGCATCAAATCAGGGTGCTACCAGTGCGCCTTAGCAGCAACCTAGTCTGCTGATTGGCTTGCGCTGTGGATAAAAGAATGCTTTGCGTGAGCTCAACAAACTCTTTGTGGCATTTCCCTGCCCCCTTCTTGTTCTACATTAACATGCCCCGTCTTGAGCGTCCCAATGCCAGGTTCGGATGACGAGAACTATTTGGAGCAGCACTTGGCAGAGGTTTTTGGTGATGGGGCTCGGGACCCCAACAGTCAAAGTTGGCTAGGGGGTCCAACCAACTGAGTTGAAAATCCGGACTCATTGCAAACGGCAGTTGGCTCTCCCACTTTAGTCCGCTCCCGCGATTCTGATTCAATCCACTGCCGTGTGCCATTTTGAGGGGGTGGCCTGGCAATGTGGTTTGGGATGTTTTTGAACGACCCCAGGGACACCTCCAAAATTGCATGTGTTGAGCTTTGTTTGGTCTTGCCAAGGCCACGGCTGTCGACACGAAGCGGTCCTTGAAGGCTGCCAAGCCTGAGCACGGGCAAAAGTCTTTGACTGTTGATGAAACTGCTCGCACGGCAGCATCCATGAATGCTGACAGAGACATGCACCGACGATTTATAAGAGCCGGCTTATCACTACCAGTGCCCGTACAAGAGGCCCGATACACTCCTTCAGAGGGAGACGTTGTGGTTACACATTGGGTTCGTCCGCGCGATTGGATTGGCGTTTTGCTGGGAAAAAATCCGAGCTGCTTGACCGGCAATCACCCGGACGTTTCGTCCCAACTGCACTCCTTCTGGTCTTTGTACCGGCAGCACCATGCTGGCCACGCTGTTTACACCAGGTCTGAGTCATTGTGGAGTCGGACCTTGCCCCTTGCCGTCTACGGCGATGAGGGGCGAGGCCCGAAGCGCGGCAACTTCCTTGTGTGGACCATCGAGTCGGTCATCGGATTACATGATTTGCCGAACAACCACCGTCAGTGCGATTGCTCTACCTCATTAAGCAAGCTTCCAGCCACCGATGTGGTTGATTGCAGGGCCACAATGCTATGCGACCGTGCAAGTATGGACCGGGCCAGCAAACAAATGACCAACTACAAGGGGTCCTCTCATTGCACAAGGCATTTGCTATTTGGCATTCCCCACTGGCTCTACAAAAAGGAAAAACATGTGGTGCAGCAAATGCTTACCCTGGTTGCCCGGGACATGGAAGACCTTTTCCAGAACGGTGTCAGTGTTGGAGGTCAAACTTTTTATGGAGCGTGTCTCGCTTCTAAGGGCGATCTCAAACACCACATGGAATGCGGAAACCTCAGCAGATCCTATCACACCGTTGGCAAATCACAAGGTGAACTGATGTGCAGTCTATGCCACGCCGGCGCTGAGGGGGTGCCGTTTGAGGACACAAGCTTTGCTCCTGCTTGGGCCCGCACGATGCATTTGAGCAGGCCATGGTCAGTGGAACCACCCTTGTGCTTGATGTCGTTCGACACCTGCGGCTTCGACGAGCAGTTGTTTCGGCTCGACTTATTTCACCTATTTAAGGTGGGTCTCGGGCGCGACCTATGCGGATCAGCGGTCGTAGTGCTTGCTCGAATGGGCTTTTGGGACGAAGGAGGGGCATCCAACAAAATTGATTGCAGGTTGGTTCGAGCTTACAATCATTTTTCTTTGTGGGCCAAAGCCGAACAGATCGCACCTGGACTCAGTTCCTTTAGCACTGCCTTTTTCAATGCAAAAACACGCGCGAGCAGTCCATGGGCGAACTCGAAAGGAAGCGACACAATGTACCTTTTGAGGTTTGTGCGGTGGCTGGCTGGCTTGCACCTCGCCATGCCAACCTTGCCCTGCGCTACAGCCCACAAGGTGTTTTTGCAGCAGCTTGCTACTACAATCGACGCAGGACTTGGTGTGTTCCAGATAGTGCACTCGCACGGGCTTTGGATTGACCCTTGCTGCGCCAAAGTTCTTTACGCCCGCATCATGCTCCTTTTGCGAGGGTACGCATCACTGGCAGCCTACTGCCTAAATTTGAACATGAGTGCCTTCGGTCTCAAGCCCAAGTTTCACGCGCTTCATCATGTTGCTTACTCATTGAAGTTGGACCTTGAGAAAGGGGCTGTGCTGATACTCAATCCTTGCTCCTGGGCTTGTGAACAAAACGAGGATGTTGTCGGCAGGCTGTGCAGACTATCGAGAAGGCTATCTACCCGGACTGTCACCCGCAAGGTTTTGCTTCGATACTTTCTGAAGAAAAAGGCGATGTTGGGCAGACACTGCCCGCCACGAAAGGCAAAGCGACCTTGAGCAATTTGCGGCGCTCTTTCTTTTTGGGTGGACAACAGGAAGTTCGAAACACAGGCCCTCCCGTGCCCTGCCAGCCTCAGAGACTGTCCGCCGGCCACATCGGCTACAAAAGGAGCTGCCGCTGCTACCGCTGAATTTGGTGTGATCCCACCACTCGACTCGTCTCACCCTAAAATGACAGAAGGTTGCCACGACTTTGGTGTAGTTACAGCTTTGGAGTGCTTTGGCCCTGAGTTTGGCATTGGGGAAACGTTGTAACAGACTAACAGTGATATTGTTTAGCGAGTTCATTCTGCATTTTCTCCTTGTGAGCAAGCGAGCCATCCAAGCGAAGTGGAAGCTGAACCAGGACCCGTGGGCTCTTGTACCCCTGCGGCGTTTTTTCTGAGTGACGGCGTTTTTTTAAAGCGACGGCGTTTTTGCCCCCCCTCCGGCGGAAATTTCCGCCGTTTGCAAAACGGCGGAAATTATGTCCGCACGGATTTTGTAGGTATGGGAACGGACCACCCCAAATGGTCGCTGGGTGCCTCTCAATCTGAGTCTGACCAAACTGTGTTGCAGAAACCAGGGGATCCTATTGGCAAATGTTCCTGGACCCAGGTTGGGGGACTTATGGACTTGGACCTTCGAAGCCCACTTGTCGGGAGCTAGGTGCAGAGGCAGCAATTCCTTTAAGGAAGCTAGTGGAAATAGCATGGATCAATGGAGATCCGGCTCCTTGAGTGTGTGACATGTTCACCTTGGCTTCAAGGGAAGCCATGGGGAAAACTACTGTCTTGTTCGGCTCACCCAATCTTGAGACATCATGTCTCAGTTGCTGTCTGCTCCCCGGCTAAACGTTTCACTTTTATTGGTGGTTTGATGGGAAAAGAGAGATCTTCCAACCAGGGTCCTCCGGGTTAATCCGGTTTTTGACACAGACTGTCACATACCGAAAGTAGGAGCTGTGTATTATAATGGAAATGTAGAATAAGTAGATAAACAAACTGGTTGATTTCGATCGGTTGAAAGGGAATGGGATTCCCTTTGCTGTCGTTTCAAGCGATGTGCGCCTGGCCTGGAACGTACATTTCCGGTTTTAACTTCTCATGGAATCCTGGAAAGACATCCATGTTGACGAATTTTCAGAAACTCCTGCTTGATTTTGATTGGCTGGCGTCACAGAAACCGAAGAAAAGTCCCTCGCTGATAAACTCGTTCATGTTGATCCAATGATCCACGCGCGTGACGGATTCAGGGCTCGGAGCATCACTTCCGTGGTGCCCCAAGATTCGAGGTTCCAAGATTTCAGGGCTGTCGGACAGCTGGGCAAAGTAAGGCGGATCTTACTCACTGCAAGAAACTCGCCCAACCTTGGAACTGGGCCTTGCACTATGCTTCTTTGTTTGGCAGTGACGTACCACGACTAGGGAAACATACAGATATGGTGCCGGCGCCACCTCTACTGCCCCTGCGATTTCAGCAGTTGTTGGGGGATCTCCTCATGTGGCTTAACTGAAACTATCAGTTTGAACGTCAACAGGCAGCAACTTACAGCGCACCGCGCGCAACGCAACGCAGCGCATGTCCCCCCACAAATGATAAGAACAAGAGCGTGTAAGCTTTGCAAGAAGACCGCAAAACAAGAAGCGCGTTGCTCAGGAACTTTGTTCTACAAGTATTGTGAACAAATGCTATTTCGCCTAGGCGAAACGCCTGCAGAGTCCAAAATGACAGCACATGTGTAGAATGCATGTGTTGAGGCGTTTCGTCTAGGCGCTCGTTGCTCGTGCAAATGAAGTTACAACACAGCACGGCGCACAGAGCAAGTATGTGTTTCACCAGAACCCTCCGGAACCCTCTCTGAAATCTTTTCCGCACCCCAGAGCCTACCTGGGCAGAGAGCCCATAAGCCTCACTTCTTGAGGAAGGGTGTGGCCAAAACAGGGACCACGAAAATGGTCTCGCATTTTGGACGAAAAACCCCACTTCTTCAATAGGATGTGGCCAAAAAGCTGGACGAAAAACCTCACTTCTTGAGTAGGGTGTGGCCTAAAAGGGCCCAAACTGTACTTCTTGAGTAGGGTGTGGCCAAAAAGGGCCCAAACTGTACTTCTTGAGTAGGGTGTGGCCAAAAAGGGGCCAAACTGTTGCCACTAAAATGGTCTCGTATTTTGGACGAAAAACCTCACTTCTTGAGTAGGGTGTGGCCAAAAAGGGCCCAAACTGTTGTTTGCCACTAAAATGGTCTCGCATGTTGGACGAAAAACCTCACTTCTTGAGTAGGCTGTGGCCAAAAAGAGACCAAACTTTTGTTTGCCACCAAAATGGTCTCGCATTTTGGACGACAAACCTCGCTGTGGCCAAAAAGGGGCCAAACTGTTGTTTGCCACTAAAATGGTCTCGCATGTTGGACGAAAAAAATCACTTCTTGAGTAGGGTGTGGCCAAAAAGGGGCCAAACTGTTGTTTGCCACTAAAATGGTCTCGCATGTTGGACGAAAAAAACTCACTTCTTGAGTAGGGTGTGGCCAAAAAGGGGCTAAACCGTTGTTTGCCACTAAAATGGTCTTGCATGTTCACTTCTTGAGTAGGGTGTGGCCAAAAAGAGACCAAACTTTTGTTTGCCACTAAAATGGTCTCGCATTTTGGACGAAAAACCTCACTTCGTGAGTAGGGTGTGGCCAAAAAGGGGCCAAACTTTTGTTTGCCACTACAATAGTCTCGCATGTTGGACGAAAAACCTCACTTCTTGAGTAGGGTGTGGCCAAAAGAGGCCAAACCGTTGTTTGCTGCTAAAATGGTCTCGCATTTTGGACGAAAAACCTCACTTCGTGAGTAGGGTGTGGCCAAAAAGGGGCCAAACTTTTGTTTGCCACTACAATAGTCTCGCATGTTGGACGAAAAACCTCACTTCTTGAGTAGGGTGTGGCCAAACAGGGGCCAAACTGTTGTTTGCCACTAAAATGGTCTCGCATGTTGGACGAAAAACCCCTTCTTGAGTAGGGTGTGGCCAAAACAGGCCCAAGCTGTTGTTTGCCACTCAAATGGTCTCGAAAAGTATCAAGTCCAGGACCTCGCAAAAAAACACGCAAGAGCTTTTCTGTGGACCGGCAGTCCACAGAGGCGCGTTCTGGTTCCTCGAGCTCCGGCTACGGGTCCGGCGGGGTGCCGCTCAAAGAGCCCTTCTTCTCGCAGCGCGCTTTGGCGCGCGCGGCAATGGCACCCACCTGAGCTCGGTTTCAGCCACGACTTTGGTTGGAAATACGTGTGATTTAACAAAACCGTCTCTAGAAAACCCAAGGGGTAGAAAACCCAAGGTTGCATTTTTAAAAAATGGTACAGAAAAAGAGCTTGGGGTATAGGAACAAAGCACAAGGGCATAGCATAGAGAAAACCGCAGCAAGGGTATAGAAACAAAAGAACAATAACACATGATGTCACATGGTCAAATGCCCAACTGGGGCAAGTGTATTGCTCACGTTGTCTTAGTAACCAAACTGATCAAGGAATCCAACTCCCTCAGGTTTTCTTGCACATGACACGTTCATGAAAAAGGACGGCACCACGTCCCCCGGCACTGGGCCCCGGGACCATAGTCTACAATACTCGGCTCTGTGAAGCCCTCTCCGGATTTATCAGGATCACATTTTCAGGGGGAAAAACACACCCTGCTTTTTGGGGGAGCTGATATGATTGCTACAAGACTCGGAAATTCTTTCGGTTCACCGGATCAGTCTATAGTCAAACTCCCCCTTGCGGGGCGCTCCCTTGGTCCCAGCGAAGGGAAACCCACAGCCGACGTGATGTCGACAGGTTTTGGCGGTTTTGGCAACCCCGGAACTTGGCTGTTGACACCTCGGCAACACCTGGAGCTTTTTGTGGGTTCAATGGAGAATCCATTCTTCCATAAAAGTTAAAATACATATGTCCAACCAAGTAGCCACAAAGAAAACTGCTTGGATTCTTGTTGGATTCTCATTGCGCACGATCTGAATAGCAGCGAGGTTGATGGTTTAGAGGTTTGGAGACTTTGCAGGCTTGAGGGTCAGGGGGTCATCCCTATTTAGGTGCGTCTCAAAATATCCAATACGCATTGGACAAGTCCCAAACGGAACTCACGGAGTGAGTGGTTGACAAACCAAATACGAACCTGTACTGTGGACAGTTTTGTTTCATGAGACCCCCGCCAAAAAAAACACAAATTTTCAGATCTTCATTCAGAGGCATGTTTGTTTCATGGGACTCCCCAAAAAAACAAACAAACACAAGAAAATCGTCATCTACCCCAGAGGCGTCTTTGTTTCATGCGACCCCCCCAAAAAAAAACTTCAGGGAGTAAGGACTTGTGCTTCGAAGGTTTTGATTGGGATCGTGCATCCAATGATCCCCGCACTCGGGGAAGGGGAGGGGGGGGGCCCTCAAACAGCCCCACCCAAGTAGAGTGCTTTTTGGTTTGGAGGTTTAGGGGTGGGGGCAGCAAGTAGAAATGAGTTCTTTTGGTTGAAGGTCTAGGCCCAATTCGGTGATCTTCGTTTGGAAGGTTCGCTGGATTCGCGGAAAATATTGGTAGAACAAGCACACAACATCGTATATTCCAGGGTGTTCCATGCTTCCTACTTGCAACTCTAACAAGATCATCTGTATCGTCCCATAGAGGAACTGGTTCAAATCACAACACCAATTCATGCCACCAACTAGAGGTACCAACTTTCGCTGTCCCTTGAAAGACTGCCTCCTAATTTCTTAGTTCGCAGCTCTGAAGCAGTGTGGACCCTGGATTCTTCAACCTGGGACCTGGGAGCTTGTTGGCGCCCCTCTACAACAACATGTGCCGGGGCTCCATACTGTGGATGGACAAAATCCGTTCGCACCACTTGGAAACCAGGAAACCATTGTTTGTTGGTATGTACAGGGCAATCATGCTTCCAGGGTCTCTGAGGTGGTGCAGGATTTCGTCCATCCACGGTATGTGTGAACCACCCAAAAGGGAAGTATATAGGACATATCATGGTCAGGCGGTGAAGGTTGCAGCTTGGACCCACAACAAAACCATCATGTGCGGAGCAAACTGCTTTTGGTGTGCCCCTTGTTGGGTTCTTTCGGTTTAATCAGCAGGCAACCCAAATACATCTGGTCTAGCCTCCTGCAACAGCTTCTGGCCGTCCAGCCAGTCTGCCAGCAGACCTCAAAGCGAGCGCTTACAGTTCGGTGTGAGATGGATCTCGGATCTGGTTGTAGAGAAGTCATACATTGGCTTCTTCGAATTGCGAGATGTTTCATCCAACCGGCAATCAAACAACAAAAGCCTGGTATCAGGATCTTGTGGATAGGTTTTGAACAAGCCAGCTTGTGTAAAAGGAAACAAAACGGAAGACACCGTTCAGGTATTGATTTTCAACGACGCACACAAAAGGGTTGACTTCAATACCCCTCAGAAACAACTTTGGGGACATGCTACCCATGCCTTGAGGTAAAGCAAACCAACGATATCCTAGGGAAGGAAGGCCCAAGAAACGCTCTTAGAACCTTTCAAGCTAAGGCTCCCGGACCTTATGAAAAGCACAGGGGGGGGTAACATCTACTGTCCAAACAAGTGTTTATCTGCGGAATCCTTGCATGAGGTCGTATACTCATTTGAGTAGTGATAAATCGCCAACCTGAGTTCAAGCAATTATTAAAAGGGACCTTCATCATGGGTGATGTTGTCGCGAAAGAGAACCTTTCAGAATGTAGACTTAGGATTCATCAACTTGTCCCGTCACGCGAGGCGCTGCCCTCCCACAGTGGCGGCAGAAGGGGACACCCTCGAAACAATCGGCCGCTACTGCGAAACTTCCATTAAGTTTGCTTGGACTTGGGGCGGTTTCTGTCTGCGTGCTTCAAACAGGCTTTGCTTGCTTGTTGCACCTTTCTGTTTGGTGTGTTTGCTGCTGAAATGGTTTTGTTCGGTTTGTTGCAGGCTGGAATGGCAAACTATAAGCAAGGCTGTCACTTCGAGTTGGTGTTGTGAAGATTTGGCGTCCGGTGTACTCGTAGATGCGTCGTCTTTGCGATGTCCTTCCCCGCTCGTGCACTACTCGCGAGCGGCTGGTGCGTACCCATCCACTAGAGTTCTCACCCAAGCTGCGTGAAACACACTGTTGCTTTTTTCTAATAGGTGGTGCCATGCTGGTTACATGCCATCCTGACCAGCGTTGCTGGACTTCTGTATTGATATGCTTCAGGTACGTGTTCAGGAGTTGCTTCATCTGCGCATCGCATGTCATAAACTGGGGCTCTTAGTTGGCAATGAATTGCGATACAACAAAATGAGCTTTCCCAAAGGGGAGCTTCCCTTGTATCACAGAAGTGGGGATAAACCGGGAACCCCTTGACAAAGCAGTATGCAGGGAGAGCTGCGATTGCGATAAGCTCAAGCTGAAACTGGCTGTTTTGAAATGGGTGGTCCAGTCAAGCTCGCACGCCAACTTGATCATTGGGTTTTGGAGTTAACATGCGATGCAAGCCGCTGTCAGAAGCTCATGGCTCAGAGTATGGGCTTGCTTGGTGTGGCCTTGCTTCCACGCATTCCAAGATGCTACCAGAAGTACTTTGGCAAACCAGGCCCTGAAAGTGTCTGCCAAAACCGGCCACTGGCAGAAGAGGTTCGGGTCAAGTCGGCGCGCCATCTTGACCAGTCAGGTCTCAAAGAGTATGCCGAAATGCAGCAGCTTGTTCTCTGTTCTGAGTATTGGCTATTTTGCTATCACCATTGAACATATGCGCCCTGTGAGTTGGCATCTTTCAAACACTCTGCTTTGACATTCCGTCAGCCAAACCACTTTGATGTCATTTGAGGTTGATGCTGGGCTTAAGCCTTGTTGGCAAGCCATCTTGACAGCTGGGTGTACGAGCTCATGCTAACAAGCATTGCAGCTGCACAAGCAGGCAAGCTATCAAACCCGCTCTAACTAGGTAACACCATGTTGAAAAATACTTCAATAATTGAACATCCGAAACACACTCTTAGACAAACGAGCAAACAAATTAAAGAACAAACACAAGCGAGCAAGCAAACGAATCAACAAACTAACCAAAACCCGCCGCCCTTTCTCAGGGGTTGCTCACAACATCAATTGCTTCAGGGGGAAAAGTCTCATCCAAACAAGAGAAGTTATGGTTGCCAATCCCTCCCCCCCCCCAAAAAAAAAAGAGGAGAGGAACAAGGATTCCTTGCCTTCCTAGTTGCATCTTCAAGTCACTGAAGTTGCAACCATGTTTCTAATGGTGGGTCTAGAAAACCCCTACAACCACCATAACTTGCTCACCTGCAATGGATTCACCAGCCAACGAACTCGAATTCCCACCCCTTCACACGGATTGCTTGGCTTCCTGGAGCCTCGGATCTTGGTTTCGCGCTACAAAGCCTCAGAAAACGCAGCCGTGTCCCTTTGGTGATTTCAAACCACCCAAAACGGGAGGTCCCCCAAAAAAGAAAGGCCATACTTCCCCACTCCCCCCCCCACCTCCCACCCCCCACCGCCCCCGCCCCACCTCCCACCCCCCACCCCCCACCCCCACCCCCCACCCCCCACCGCCCCCCACCCCCCACCGCCCCTCCCCTCCCATTGCGCATTTCCAGGGCACCGCCGGAGCCCAGCAGCAGGGAGTGGAGCCGCTCGTTGAACTTGGCCACCGCCGCCTCTCCGAAGGCTCCGAAGGCTCCGATGCCGCGACAGGGGCGAAGAAATACGAAACGGGCGGGGGGCGTTTTGGGGGGAAACCGCCAAATGAACGACACGCTCCCTTTTTGGTTTCCCTTCAAAACCCACAAAAAGGGGGAACCCTGAACACAAGACACCCCCTGAAATGACACTGTTCATTTGGGTGTCCCTTTAAAAACCACCAAAAGAGGGTTCCAACCCTCAACAAAAAGCACAAAAAAAGGGGTTCCAACCCTCAACAAAAGACACCAAATCCCCCAAATGATGTGAGCTTGGTGCTTTTACCACGTTTGATGGCTATGGTTTCCTAGTTACCGTTTACCAGAACCGTGGGTTCAAAGCCCCGAACCACCACTCCAAACCACCAACTAAGGGGTACTTGATTGGTACTTGTTTACCACAGTCTCTCTTTAGACAACGCAAAAAACAAGCCCAGGGCTTGGGCTGTGGCGTCAATCAAACATCGGCTAGGGTTTCTTGGTTTCGGTTCCTGGACGGATGCATGTTGGCCGATCAAAACCAAAGCTGTTTCAATGGGAACCTACATGTAGCAGGCGACTTTCTGGTAACATGGTGCGGCTATGAAAAGCAATATATTGAGCCCGATCTGGTTGTTGGACACAAATCCCTGGATTTGTCCAAAGGGTCTCTTTAATCAAAAGCAAAGGGCAAATGTCTCAAACCTCTGGCGTCAGAACTTGGACGGGGTCATTGCAGTGAACGGCAGTAAGAGCCCATTAGAGAGGACATGAGGCGTTTCAGGGGGGGGTCCTCTGATTCGTAGAGTCGCCCGGATTGATCCCAAGTTCACATTCAGGGGGTAAAATTGACGAAAGTCTCAAAAAGAAGCATGTCCCAATCGAACTGTCCAGACTCGTTTTGATGTTCCATCCCAGACCCACATTGTGGACTCACTTCCCGAGTGGATGGCCCAAACAAAAAACAGTCCAAACTTTTTAATTACCGTGACAATGGTCCAAACCCCAAATGTAACAGTCGAAGAACTCAGGAAGGGAGGGGAGCCAAATAGAGGGTCTGAAAACAAACCACCTCTTTGTTTCTACCTCAGCTTTTGCCGCCAACCACAAACATATATTTGGATGATCATTCATAGTGTAGGGCTCCTGGGAAAACAACAACCTCTGTAAGCCGACCCAAAGTACCAAGCGCCTTCGGATGTACTTACGCCCATGGCTTTTGTTTAGTACATCCGTGTCGGTGAAAGGACCTGTCAATGAACAAAATAATGGGTGTCTGAAAATGAGGGAATCCGCGCATTTGTGCGGTTTCTCCTGGAAACCATATTTCAACCCCTCAGAGAAAAGACACACTCATAGCGTTGCAAAAGGAGCCGCCTGATCTCTACTTTACCTCAGAGTCGGGCCCCTTCGCCCAGCAACATAGAAAGTTGTTGTGGGTGCGTTGATTATCAGAGGGAGTGGCTGTTCCTTCCTTCATGGACGGTAGCATAGTCTGCCTCCAAATTCGCCGTAGAAGTAGTGGGCCTTCCTTTTAGTGTTCCCGTACAAGCACCTTCCCATGGTTGTCAGGCCCCAAGAGCCGACACCCTCCAAATCAAGCAGCCAGCATGAACCCTATGAGCCCTTAAAAACGGTCTTAGTCGCCAAACACATCCACTAGTTCCTCCAGTGAGAATAAGGGTACCCTTTCTCTGTGGTCCATTATAGTAGGGGAACCGAATCTCCCCCAAAAAAGAAACGGTAAAAGGGCACGATCCGGGGGGACCATTGGTCCATAAGCCCTCTGATTGGCACATCGGCTCGAGGCCCTTGGACTCGGAGTTGCCGATTCGAAGCGCCTCGGACCCGATCTTTGCCAGGATGTGGTCCTTGTCCTCCGGGTTGGAGGCCTCACCTCATGGGATGATCGCACATTTGGCTTGGGCTGTAGGGCGCCAATCTTTTTACTTGCTGATAGGTAGGGAAGGCGAGAATGAACCGTTTGGGGATTCCCGAATAAAGGAACCACCAAAGGAGATGGTTTACAAGGGTCATTCCCTCATTCCATGCTGAGCATCAGCAAGTCTACGGCTCAGTTCAAGCGAAACAAAAAGGAACACCGGGGTCGAGCTCGTTTGACACATACCGATATCTCCCAACAATCTTGGGTTTTGGCAGGCTACTTTCCTTTTACGGGGAAGCCCCCTGAAGCCACTTCCATGTCTGTTGCCATGCACCCTCACGACGCATGAGTTGAAAACACTGTTGCAAGCAGAAGCTGGGAGTTTAAACCATCCTCATGGAGGAACATATGTACCAAAGTGCGTTGGACAGCAGTCATGACTTCTACGCAAACTGGGCGAACACAATGGATAACCACCCATTCAAAATCAACAGGCACATTGCTGGTTGCCTAGTCTAATAGTGGTAACTGAGATCCACTGTGGTAAATTTGCGGCAGTGGAGTCAAATAGGGGTCGGGAAAGAAAGCATCACAGTTCCAATATTATTTTGGCTTGCTGAGGAAACAATAAATATAGGTGTCTTTTTCAGGCACCCCCCAAATGGCTGAGTTTTCCTCTTGGTTCCCCTATCGAAACAAAAAAGGGTACCTCCCAGAAAAGCCAGCCACCCATACTTCAGTCAGACAAAATATTATGGTTCTCGGCTGTTTTCAAAAGGCACTGTCGGGTCAGGCGCGGATCGAATTAACAAGTGTTTTGTGTGTGTGTGTGGTAAGCGTGGGACGGTCAATTATCACGCGCATGAAAATCTATAATAAAAGGCTTCCGGGGTTCAAGTCTCTCTTCCTGAACGATTCGTGGGGAAAGGGTTGTAAGTTTCAATCGCTCTGACCTTCAAGAAGCATCCTGGCACCAAAAGCCAATGCGCACAGCGGAGGTCGAACAAATGCGAGCGCCATGTCGACTGCCCTGCGTTGAAGGGCTGTAATCGCTCAGACCTTCAAGAAGAGTGAGTGTATGGGCTATGAAGGCAATCCAGAAACTTGCAGTGGAAGAGAAGCCCGCCGAGTGGCAATCCTGGACTTGCAGGGAGCACAGACGATCGGCATTGTTCTCCAAGACTTGGGGGGAGTGAAGGATCACGTGCTGCTCCAAGTTGTTGCTGTCGGCCTCAGGGCTTGCCAGCAAAAGTTGGTCTAATTAGTGGCGACGCCCATTGAAACGATCACCGCTTTGGCTGGTTCCAAAAAAAAGGAAATGGAGGAAAGTCTCTGGAAGTAGCTAGAGGGGGTGAAATGGCGGACGAGTTCTCCATGCTATTATGACCGGACCGTTTACAAACAGAAACATGGAAATCGTCTGAGCCAAGGAAACCACTTGCCCACGAGCGAAGCAAGCAACACAGCCATGGGAATGTTCACCTTATGGGGATCCAACCATTAAGGAACGTAAAAGATGAACCCCCCAAGTGGCGGCTATCCCGTTGGTTCCCCTTGAAAACAGAGTAGCGTCAAGGCATACACATCCACAGGCTTGGAGTTTCAGATATTATCTTTGCATGGGGGATTTTCTTTGGAGGAAACCAGTGGGATGGGGAGATTTGGATATGTGCTTCCAAGTAGGGGACCCGGAAAAAAAGAAAAGAAACAAAACAACAACATGTGGGTATGTCTCAAAATCAAAGAGCCAGGGTTACGCAGGTTTTAGGCTTTGGTCCCATTTACCAAGCTGCCTTGTTGTACCACCAGAAATTGAGCCACAGCCATGCCGATGCTGAAAAGTCCCTTCGCTCCTCGACGAGCTCCGCCACACACCAGGCGCGAGAGAACATGTTGAAGCCTTTGTCGATGGCCACCACCTGCAAAGGAAGCACTGCACCTGTTGCACTGGGTCCTCCAGGTGGCAACTGACAACTGACAACCAGTAACCAGGGGTCTGTGAATCTCTAGGTTTTATAAAATTTTCTCCAGTGCTAGGTCCTCCAGACTTGAGAGGTTTAGAATAAGTTGGTACCAGATTTGTTTTCCTCTCTGTAGTCGATTTTAGTAGGGGAACCGAATCTCCCCAAAAAAAGAAACGGTAAAAGGGCACTGGGGGAACTAGACTGTGGATGGCAATGCGCAAAGGGGCCTTTGAATAGGTTGCACTAATGTTGACCCCGGATTAAGAAACCTCTGTTTAGTAAAATGGGGGTGTCCCCGGTTTTAGTGGGGGGTTTATGACTTTTAGAGGGCAACACGCGCATATTACTAAACAGGGGTTTATAAATCCGGGGTCAACATTATGGCTGGAAATGCGCAAAAGAGCCTTGGAATACTGGTTGATACACCAAACACTGACTGTGTGAATGGACAACATCTTTATTTTGTACCCCAAAAGGAATGTTTTTTTTCTTGGAACCCATTTTGAAAAGGTGCCCGAAAAGAAGGTGCCGGATGTGATGGTTGTTGGGGCTCCGAGTTCGCCATAGGCCTCATGTTGCTGTGGATGGACAAATTCTCATTTTGCAAAAGGTTGGTATGCGGCTTATCCCCGTATTCCTAGGGCTTCAGCCATTGCAACGGAGCATATTTTGTACACACCCAAAGTATGGCCAGGGGCGACTTCCCCATTTGTTGCTGGGATCCTCCTTTCTACAGCAGTGTAGACATCCGATTTGTAACTCCCCCTACTCTTGAGCTCCTGAGAAGGCGGAAGGTGCTTCTCCAAAACCAGATTCTGACACTGAACAACTCGGGGAGGGCTACTTCAATATTGGGCAATACTACTTTAGTATGGGGCAATACTACTTTTGAATTGATTTAGTGTTGTTGGAATAGAGTTCCGTTTGATTTAGTATTGTTGGATGTGAGTTTCAATTTGATTTAGTATTCTGGAGCTTCCTTGTGGGATGTTGATTTGAGTCCCCGTTTGAAGTAGTATTACTGGAGCTCAAAAGTGAGTGCAGCCCAGATGGCCCCAATTAATACCATGGGGGCCCAGAGTACTCATGTGGGGAAATTCCCCTCATGTGACCTTCTCAAACAAGCACTTTTGAAATGGATTTGATAAATATATTGCACTTTCAAAAAGCCACCTCTGTTGAATTCCAGAAAGCTCTGGCTGATGTTTGTGGTGGCTTGGCACTGCTTTACTGTTGGTGACAATGTCGACCCGGGATTAGCAAAGCACTTTTACTAGACAGGCAAACAATGTGACAAACTGGAAAGCGTGTTAAGGAGCGGCTTTCCCAAATAAAGTCACATGTTATGAGATAGGTTCCCGCAACAAAACTCAACAATCCAGAAGGCCCCACCCACAATTGTTGAAACGTTCCAATCTCTCCTGATAATGCCGCTGCTGCCTTTTTGTCCATGCTCATACT
Source organism: Effrenium voratum (assembly GCA_963377175.1). Taxonomy (NCBI): domain Eukaryota; class Dinophyceae; order Suessiales; family Symbiodiniaceae; genus Effrenium; species Effrenium voratum. Next base: position 218,200 of record CAUJNA010003692.1, on the reverse strand, counting down.
TCTATATCCTGCGTCTGTTTATGTTTTAATTGTATGGGAATGCCACAACAAAGAAAGCTGCCAGCTTTGCACGAGTACTAGCACAGCCATTGAGATAACGATGGCTGCAAAGAATGGGCTCCCACGAGCCTCAAGGGATTTGGCCGATTTGGTCGTGTCTCACAAGTGCAGCCCCGAAAACGATTTCGCAGGGGGTTCCTTTGAAGCCCCTAAGCAACCCAACTGGATACCTTCCAAATTCCTCAAATCCATGGGTTGTCCACCCCAAAGAGGGTGCCCGGGAACCCTGAAAAGAAACAAACCATGGGTCCTCCAGCACGAGTTGTCTTGATTCCCCTAAGTTGAAACAGGTTGGAGTTAGATCAAACGCGCCTGCCAGACCGAGGTTGAGTGTTGAGAACCCTTCTTATCAGGCGACAACACATCTGGGGGACCACAGAAAATCAGATGTCTGACTCTGCTGAACATTTACCGGCAGTCTGCCCACAATTTAACCGGTAGTCTACCCCTTTACCGATAGTCTCCTTAGATATAATCTGCTGCATATTTACTGGTAGTCTACCCAAATTCTAGGAAACTATCACTGGAATCGGAGACCGCTCCAGGGGTCCCTTTTTTTGTCGTAGCCTGTAGGAAGTCCCGCTTGTAGCTCCTGTGCAGGAAGCCCATCATCTCGTCGAACTTGTTCACCTCCTTAGGGCGATTCTCATCGGTGCTCCGCAGTTTCTTCGACCTCCTTTGGCGGGGAAACAAGGGTATCCTTTTGGTTGTTCACTTCAAGCAAAACGCATGAGACAAAAGAGCCGAAAAGGGGAAGACCCAACAAACATATACCAACAGGGTGCGACACCCGCTGGAGGTCTGTAGTTCCATCAATCTTCATTGGGGAATTTAAGGCCGTGATTAAACCAAGTCAGACTGCTCCTTGGCTTCGTTGGCCAGACTGATCCGACTTTCTGCAAACAACGTATGCCGTTGCTGGTGAAGCGAACCATGAAGGATACCCAAAGCTTCCAATATTGGCAAAAGGGTAGTTGAAGGAAACCAAGAGTCGCTAAACAAGCAAACCGAGTAGTTTAGTTTAGTCCAACGATGGCTCTGGCCTCGGATCATATCCAAGTCGCAGAGTGCTAGGGATGAGCGAGAGGCTCCGCGTGTTCGCGGTACCCGTCTCCCTGTAAGGGCCCCGGCTCCCTGAACTTCCATCTGCTTAAGTCTTTTGGGAACCACACACAATTGCCGCTGGTGATAGACTCCCTTTAATAACCAAAGGAGACATCTTCAGCAAATGGAAGTTGAATCTTTGTTGATGATTGCTGGGTTCCACCGAGAATGGGAAGAAGCCTAAACCACGTGCTCTGAGCGGCGCAAAGGATCGGCTGGTCGCTGAAGCGCTTGGGGGTTTTGCAGTCGCAGCTGGGCATGAGCTCGCCGGTCACAGAGTCTCGGGCGCCCATGAAGTTGTTGCAAATGCTCGCCTCTCGGACCCCAGGTCCCGAAGGGGGGTCGGACCGGGCCCAAAGACAGGGCCCACGAAACAACAAAAAACCGAAAGGGGGTTGGTCAAAACCCACGAGGTGTGTTTGGGACAGTACACTTGCCGTGCTTTTGACGCCCGTCGAGGAACCTATGGAAGTCCATGGGAAAAGGCTTTGCTCAAGGGGGCCGAATAGGGGCCTTGGGCTGCTGGTGAGACCCGACACTGTTGAAGGCCCGCCTTTGACGTATTGCATACGTGATTCCCGTTGAAAGGTCAGTAGCCCTTCAAACTCCAAAACGGATGATTGACAACTGAGCAGCGCCCGAAGCCCTTGCACAATCCATGTTGACAGAAAAGTGCAGTGGATTCTGGCCGTTGCTGCACGAACTAGCAAGAGACAAATATTTTTGAGCTTGCAGGAGAGGACAATGACCAAACCGCTTCCTTCATTTGGCAAAAGGCAAGCAAGTGAATCACCTGGGGGTTCAGATGACTTGTTGTTTTCTGACTCAACAGCTAGAACTGGATCATGATATATACTAATGCAGTGGCCCTTTAGTCACTGAGCGCCCTGCTTTTCCTGGCTCTGAAGTGCTTCTGGTGCTTTCAGCAAACAAAATAGGAGCCCTACCTTTTGTAATTATCCGATAAAGATGTACTTAACGCAGTTTAAGTATTAAGGGGTTAATCTTCTCCCGGGAAAGTTGGTTGAGCAACGCCCAACATCCCTGTTGAGTTGTGTAAGGCTCTGGCCCCATCTCCATCTGGCAGAACCACGTCAAGGGCTTTGAGGGGTGTGCGAAAAATATGTAAGAAGATGAGCGCTTCACACCGTCTCAGGGCTTCACCAAAGCAGCGCAGAACCAAACGTATATGTATATAATTCAAATAATCAGAGTCATGGTTCAGACCCACAAACAAGTAAACACCGAAATGTCGTTGTTGCTAGTCAATCGAAGAACTTGTCAATGTTAGCCCTGCAAAGAGTGAAAATGTGCTTTTCACTTTTACTGCTAGGGGGGAGTCGGTCATGTTTCGCCCTGTGTATCCGTGATCATGTTGCTGTGACAGCTGGAATCTGTCATACAAACGGCTCGAATTTCACAGTTTCCCGTTTGTTTTGTTCGAGTTCATGGCGTTCCCCAAGGTCGAAACTGTAGTGCAACCAAACAAAAGGGACACTAATTAGTGCCCATTGGAAAGCCTCTCGCCGCAGATTCCTTCATGTTCCTTCCGGACCTTTCCTGAGGTCATGGGTTGGGGGGTATTTGGTTTCCCTGCAACCAAGCTGCGTGCTGGTTAATGCAAGCCGCGCAGATCCAGTACCTCAAAAAAGCAACAAAAGGCGGCGCGTGCTGGTTTTGCGGGAAAAGACAGGCGCAGCTTCGCGGAGTGCAGAAGATCAATGGGGCAACTGCGCAATTCCTCCGATTCTATCCCAGGCATTTCATGTCCAGTCGGGCTAGTCAAAATGGCTGCGAAAACCCTGACACAAGGGAGACTAGTGGCTTCTTGCAGAGAACAAACAAAAGGACGCAAACCAAAAAAAACACAATGTGAATGGACGATTTCCTGCACCACCTAAGAAATCCAGGAATGATGATATTCTTGTGAGTGCCAATAAACAATGGTCTCAAAGTGGTGCAGGATTTTGCCCATGCACAGTATGACAAACAGGGAGACCGTGCCTGGAACAAATTGTTGTCAGGTTCTGCAGGGGGGAACCTACATGACATAGTTTGCATTTGAAATGGTCGGACTCGTGACAAACACAAACACCAAAAAGTGGGTCAAACGAAGCTGGGGACAAGTTCGGCATTCCTCCAACCCTAAGGGTCCAAGTACATAAGGAGGTATTTTGAGCCCCTTTTTGGCCTCAACAAACCATCCTCAAAGGGCACTTGGTCCCTTAGGGCAAGAAAAATACAACTACTGCTGGGGCGTCCTATGTTTCCAGTACGGCGGACCTAGGGCAAATGTGGGTTTCAGTACTGAGCCCGAAAGAAACTCGAAGACACGGTTGTCGAAACTGATATCTGACGTGGGATTCCCACGTGTGGGTCCATGACTATTCTGCCAAATGAACGCACTTGCTGTGTTTTGTTAGATAAAAAACAACAAACTACTGTATGTTCTCAATCTAAAAGGAGTTTCTATGAGTAGCCCAGAAAAGTGGCAACCTCCCAATTAGCTCAGCTCTTGCCCCCAATCAACATTGGCCCCACGTCACCAAACACTTCTTGCTTTGCACAACAGATGGAAAAACACTTGCAAGCAATGCACGTGGGGGAGACCCTCGTCTTTGTTTGTCGGATTGCCGGAGCGTACCCGCTATAGAACTCCTTGCAACTGCTCCCCACCGCTTAGGGGTCCGGAGGCTCAGCAGGTGTGGCTCGGCGAAACTTGGTGTGACTTGGCGAAACTTGGTCGAAACTTGGCGGAAATTGGCGAAACTCAGCAAAACTTGCCGATATTATTGTCACATTGCCATCCCTCACTGGGGTCACGCGTCAATGTCATGCCGTGACGCCATGCCATGCCAGCGGGCTAGGTCATGTGCCTTCCCAATGCAAGGAGCTTCTGTATAAATTAATCAATCTCACTCAGGGCTGCATGTAAAGTCTAACCTGTTGCTGGTTTAGTGGAACATTAACCATTAGTTTCAGAAAGGCCTAAGGCCCCGCAGGCCAACTCACAAAGGTTGAAAACACTTCTTTTATTCTACTTCCCCCAAGATCAGCGAAACAGCCCGCCAAGCAACCTAACACCCGAACCTCCAAACTTCTAGGCCCCTAAGCCCCTAAAACGCCTAATATTCCCAGATGACCAAACCTACCCTACACATAGGGGAGCTCCTTTCCAATTGTGATGATTTCCACCAAAGCCAGCCCCCCCATTAAAACTGGGGTTGGCTTAAGCTGCAACTTTCACAATATGTCCAAAACCAGTCGAGGATCTTTATCAACCCCCAGCTCGCCATACACTTGAACAAATCATCCGGGGCCAACATTAGTTGCCCAAACATTCCGCTACCTAAAGCATTTGTTTTTTTAGGGGGCCCCATAATGACGGCTTTCCTTGCGGCTTCCCTAAAAAGTACCCTCAAAACAAAACGCGCTCATTTGGCGCCCTAAGCCAAGGCACTGCCAGTGCAAGGACCCCCGGGTCCAAAGTTGCTGCACTAGCTCCTCCGTGTCCCCCGCAGTCAGCTTCTCCGCGATACCTGGCGCTCGCTACGGTAGACGGCTTATGGCCGCCGGTGGTGGGTTCAAGGTTTGTTTGGGGTGCGGTCAAGGTGGAGGGTTGGCTTAGGCCCCTGGGGTCAGAAATAGGCGCCGCTTGCTTGTTGGCTCCTTCTCGCCCAAGCCAACCGCTTGAGCCGGCTACAGCCCAAAGCCACTTGCTGAACCTCAGAGCCAGTTTTTAAATAGTTGTTTTTCCTTGGAAACTCCCGATGTTTTCCTTCCGAGGGAGGGCCGAGGGCCCCGCCGTCCCAGCGCTTCAGGCCCAGCGCGTCTGCCAGCACTGCCGCGGTTAAGTCCCGGAAGTTGTTGGCCCAGTGGTGCGTGACCATGCGCGGCGGCCTAGCCGCAAGTCGGGCCCCTTGATCTGGGTGTGTTTTTGAGGGTATGACGCATCACGCCCCAACGAAAACCTACGGCGATACAAGCGGACATGCAGGGCTGTGGCAAAAGCCGGCCGATGGAGTATCAACCCCCATCTGTGTGGGGAGAACAACCCGTTGAAGCAAACGCGGGTGGGGGGTGCTTGGGTGACCCCTTAGCTAGTTCTTGGGCTACACAAGCGGACCGCCTAACAAGGAAGCCAAAGTGGGGAGTTGAGGGAAGAATCCGCCGAACCAATTTTCAGAAACACTTTCTGCGTCACGCCCTCTGAAGCAGCAAGGAGGCACGCTGACTCACAAAAGGAACCTTTGTGACATCGCCTTGGCCTGCCCAGAGCAGTAGGAGAGAGCAGAACTTCTTTAACGGGCAGCCGGCTTGGCTTCTCGAAAGATGCCGGCTGGGACGCTTTTGAGAGCTTGCCTGTTGACCGCGTGTTGTCCACCTATTTGGATCCATTCCTGGAGCTGGCGCCTTCCCAGGTGAAGTCTGAGCCTAGGAAACTTGCGTTGCAAAAAGGGCGCGTTGGATGAACGCGCGGCCTATTTCCCTTTGGGCTTCCATCAGCGCTTGAAGGGCCCGCAGAGCAGGCTCGCGGCGATTTATTCTCGCTGGAAAGGGCCTTGACTTTCGATTCCTGTGTGACTGCGGTATGCTAGGACACTCAACATGCTTGATGTGTGCAACAGAAAAAAATAACTTCGACAGCAACGTGAGATCAAAACGGGAATTTCAAATTCAATGCGGTACTCCTTATCTCAAAGTGCAAGAGGCCTCTTGGAGGGAACCAAAGTTGTTCCACAAACACGAGAAGTTGAAATTCCTGTCCAACAAAACAGGGGTTGCCTGTCAAGCCATTCCCTTTGCGGGCCGGTACCATTTCACCAGAAGGTTCAGGAGTGTGGTCAACAGGGTTTGGCTTTTGAGCCTTATGAGAAAATCAACAGCCCCATCCAAGAGGGCTTCTGATTGCACTGTTAAGGGTTGAGGAAACAAAGGGATCAGACCGAAACCAGTAGAACTCATCAATATTTCCAAGCAGCCTGAAACCAGTCTGGTTCCCAAAACTTTGCCATGATACGGAGACAGGAAGCACACGTATGCTTCAAAGCAAAACCACAAGAAAACCATCCATTCAGGGAACAGATTTCCTTTTGAGGAGCTCAAGTTGGCCCCTCCAGGGTTTGTACACTGGGTCATTTGAAGTGGAAACTTGCACGAGTCCTAACTTGTGGGGATCCCTTCAAACCAAGTTTTTAGGGAACGCCACCTTCCAATTTCACCCACACGAATCGTTTTAGACAGTACTGTGGTTTAGGAAGTAACAATGAATTAGCACTTAGTCCGAGACCGACTGGATTGATGGGCCATTTTGCTCGCAACACTTGGCACGTAATTGGCTGCCACCGTAAACTTGTGAACAAAAAATAGCTGTGAATCAGTCTAAGCTGGCTGGATTGCTACGAGAAAGCAAAGGGCGCTAAAAAGCGACTATGTTGATACCCTCTCGTTTGTGAGCTGGGCTAGTGCAAGAAAATGGGTGTGAAAATTCAAAAAAGTTGACCCCTTTTGCTTCTCAAACTTAAATATTGGAATTGGAGTGTCTGTGGAAAAGCGTGCCTGAGCATGTAGTTATCTCAACCCGCCCAACCCCCCCCCCCCCCAGTGTTGGGCGAATGGCAGTATTTGTCTGATTCTTCCAGAACCTAGCGTTAGATGATTGTCTGCTAGCCCATGATTGAGAAAGGGTTGTCAGATTCCCGGTAAAGCATTTGGTTCACCCTATCCGGCTGTTCATCATAATGGTTGCCAGACCTTTCAAAGCTGCCCAACAAAGAAACACATTTAATTCCAGCCGCAACAGTTAGCACATTAATTATTGGATCGGAAGAGGGAGGGAAAAAATGGAAAAGGATATGAAAAAAGGAATGGAAAGGACATGGTAAGGAAGTGGAAAGGAAATGGAAGGAAGATGGAAAAGGAAACGGAAGGGAGATTCGAAATGAAATGGAAAGCAAATAGACAGAATACGGAAAAGGAGATGGAAAGACAATGGAAAGGAAATTGGAAAGGAACTGCAAAAGGAAATGGAAAAAACAAAATGGGAATGAAATGGGGTAATGACGTGGGAAGGAAATGGAAAGCACATGGAAAGAAAATGGAAAGCAAATGGAATGTGCTGACTTCTTTCTGCTAAAGCCCAAGCATGCGCCCCTTTCAAACACACGCGTAATGCGCTGCCTGATTGTGCAATGCGCGCACTGTCCGGGCGTATTTTGTGGATTTGTGCCAAAAAAACATTTGCACCAAACAGTTCGCAAACCAAGCACTGATTTCGCGTGCTAACTCATTGTTACTCAATATAAGGTCAATGGTAAAGTTGAAGAGATGTCGAAGATGTCAGGTTCATGAGCCTAGTAAAGGGGGCATCCCTGTATGTTCCCAGTGGGGAACATAAAAACAAACCTTAATCGAGGCTTGGGCTTTGTCGCCTAAAGGTCAAAGCACAGGTTGCCCCAAAGAGTCACAATTGGGGCAACCAGAATCCGTCCTTTGGGGATCATGCAAGGGCCCAAAAGCGTGCAGACCTCCTATTTGAAGAACCCTCACCTGGGGTGCTCAATCGTTGAGTTGGAACCCATACGGCTGCAGCTCCCAAAGCCAGGAAAATCCAAGAAACAAGGACACCTCGCCCCGGGCGAAGTGGATGGTTAGTGGGGCCTGTTTACCCATTGGGCCGAAGGACCGGCACAATTTTGTGGATGCCTTGGCAGTCCAAGAGGCAAGACGACAGACTGGTCATGTTTTTCCCTCAGCCAGTGTACAGCTGCATGTCCAAGGGTTGGGTTACTCAGTTGCCCAAAGGGCCTGGAACCAAAAGGTTATCCTTTTGGGGCCATGACTACATATGGACCAAAATTGGAAAACCAAAAGGTCAAAAGGTCGGCTTTGAACAACTGAGGTTATAACCAAACAAGTTGAAAGAAAGCAGCCGAGAACACCCAAAGACCATTTTGGGTACCTGGTTGCTCCAACCTGCTCCAACCTGAAAAACCCTTTCTTGTGGTTTCCCTTTAACCTGCAAACACGGGGGGGGGGGGGGGTCCTTGGTGGATTCCACTCTCGCACTTCGCTTCGGCTTCGGCTTGAGTCACGTCGCCTGTCTACTCGCTGGGTCTCCAGCACCTCCGCCAAAGCTTTGCCCTGGTCGCCGCAGCCTGCGAGGTGAAAGGCAGTGCCTGGAAGTGTCTCCAGGTGGAGCCCCCAAAGGAGGGGAAACCCAAAGGAACCGTCTTTTTGATTCGGGGACACATATTCTGAGAAACACACATGGTTTCATGTTGGCAGGGTATATATACAATCCTTCGTTGGTGATACGTGCTGATGGGCAAAATCTGCTTTGCACAAAAGGGGCTTCATCCATCCCTACCACCCCCTGCAAGCCACAGCAACAGCAACAGCAACAGCCACAGCCACAGCCACAGCAGCAGCAGCAGCAGCAGCAGCAGCAGCAGCAGCAGCAGCAGCAGCCGCAGCAGCAGAACCGACACCAACAGCGGCAACGGCGACAACACCGACAACTCAGCGACAACTCGGCGACAACTCAGCGACAACTCAGCAACAACTCAGCGACAACTCAGCAACAACTCAGCGACAACAGCGACAGCGCCAGCGACAGCAACCAGAAACAACACAAAACCAAACCGAGTGGCGGGACTGGGGGATGATGGCGCGCCACACCACGTCACTTGTGCTGGACCGCTCCGGATCGAAGTCCGGCATCGCTGTGCCGTCAACTCCGAGGCCTTGGAGTATGTGTCTTGGGCGTGTGGCTCGTTCTCTTTTTGGGGCACCCCTTTTTGTGGTTAACGGAAAGCCGACAGGAACCCCACGATCTTCTTTCTGTTTTGGGCGGGGGGGCGGAGGGGCGCTTTAAAGGACAACCTAAAGGCAAACCAAAAAGCATGTGGGGGGTCCAATGGTCCAACCTAAAAAAAGACACACCCATGTCGTGATGGAAGGCTGTATGGCCATTTTGTTTAGGACGGAACCGGTGTTTGGAGCGCTTTTCCCGTATGGTCATTGTTTGCTGGCCGGTGGCCGTACGCGGCCGTATGCAACCCGTGTTTGTTTCAACAACATGTTGTAAATGAGCGTAAGGCCATTTTTGTGGCCCAAGCCGTATGGACGGACAAAACGTTGTCTTGTAGGCACGGGTGGTTCTAAAGGAAAACAGAAAGGAAGCTTTTCACTGTTGGTCCCCTCATTCAAGAGAAACACATTTAATACAGCTGCTTGAAGGTATGTTGCGTCTTGTTGGCGTTAGGAAGATGGTGCTCTTGTGTGACTGTTTGCAGGCTATGCTTGTTTTTCACGGGCGCGTTGAGAATGAGTGGCGAAGTCTTCAATTCGAGTGTGCAGGAGTCGGAAAGCCTCTATGTGCTTCACGGACCATCTCACCGAACTGGCGGTTTCAGTCAAAAGATAGACTCTCAGATAGAGGCAATGTTTCATAGTGAAGGGTTCTATATGCTCGCATGGAACCCCAACGACTCCTGCTTTGGTCCATTTTGCTCAGTGGCCCACTCTGGTGGGCCGTGGAGGCGTTGGACGGCACCCCGTTTTGCCCCAGTGCCAGTGGTTTGCAGTGTGTCCAGAGCCGGGATAGATATCCGAAATAAGATTCATTTGGAAGGATGGACACCCATGCACCAGGCTTTCTCCGAACGTGTTCTATGTGACACCTTTACCACACGGCTTCTCGGCCCGACTCGACTTTACCTGGTTTTGGAGGGCCAAACAATCGGGTGGAGCCTAGGGGCCCTCCTTCCAGTTGACGTCGCCCCATGCGAATCTCGGCTTGGATCCCAATGGCCAATTCCAGCAGTTGCATGTGAAGCAGTTTAAGGGAAATTTGTGTATCATCCCTGAAGATCCAGTCTAAACCTCATCTACTCATCATCCATCATGCCAATATGCACCCAAAAAAGGCGGTCCCTTGCTACAGTAACCAGATTCATCACGTGATCTGCAGGAAGTGTGCGGCAGTGGTACACCAAGACTGTACTCATAGTTCTATTTCTGCTTGTTTGTTTCAGAATTGGTCAACCCTCAAAGAAGAGCATCATGGCCCCCAAAAAAATCGCAGCGGTGTCCTTTTGGGTTCCCTTCAAGCACCATGGACGGTCTGTCTTTGATCTCCCTCTCCGTTTACAACCAACCCCAGGAAGGGCACCAATCCTCAAACCACACTCCCGGGAAACGTAAGGAAACCCATAGGAAACCACCCGAAAATGGCCAAGCTCCGAATCCAACTTGGAAAAGATTCCCATCTCCAGCTTGGAGACTTCCAACCACCCCCCCCTAAACTTCCCCACCACTCCCGAGTGGATCCCCGTCATGGTGAGCTCGTTTATCCCGCACACAAGGGGAGCTGCCGTCTTGACAAGCAGGTGTCGTGAAAAAGGGCATTCTGCCAAGAACCAAGCAAATCACCGCGTGCTATCTCCGCCTAACACCAGAACAATCACCTGCTACCATTGTCCTTCCTGGCCTCCTGGTCGCTCCCCTATCCACTCCCAGTTTAAAAGCAAACAAATTGGATACCCCCAGCTCCCTTCCTCCAACTCCCTTACCTCACTCCCCGAGTGGATGATGGCCCAACCAAAAGTCCACACTTTCTTACCACTGCCACGCTTGGGGTCCAAGCCAAAAAAGTGACTAAAGTCAGAAACGGAACTCAGCTTGGTTGACGTTGGAAGGGGAGCAACCATTAAAAAACAAAATCAGCTCACTGGGGAGTTCAACCACTAAACCACAAATGGGCAAAAATGTAAACTGTTTCCCAACAACAACCATGATGTGGCATGATTCATAGGTGTCCTTCGTGGTTGGTTTGGTTGAGCATAGGTGGCGATTCCGGCTTCTTGGTTTGCCTGATGGTCCAAGCCCAAAAAGTGACTAAAGTCCAGGAACTCAGCTTGGTTGACGCTGGAAGGAACTCAGTGTAACTCCCCTTTTGTTTGGTCCATTCTGAAAGGGAATTGGGGGGTACGGGTAATTACCGGGTTTTGACGGGTACAGCCAAGTGAGGGCCCCCGCAGTTCCCGCTGCCCAGCGGCGGAAGTAGAAGCTGAGCAACGCGCGCGCGGAGATGCGCCTTGCCGCCAGGTCCGCCACCGTGGCGTCCCACTGGCAGCGGTCGCAGGGCGGCGGCTGCAGGTCCGTGGAGGTGCCGCCACGGAACTTGTCTGAGACATGGACCCGGCGGAAACACCGCTGCCAAGGGGAAACAGCACTTCCATTTGGTTAAGACCCTCGAAAAAAATGCAAGTATAGTGATAAATTCCTTTTAGTACAATACTAACAAGGGAAAATAATAAACATTCTTAAGCCAATGAAAAAGCAGAAACAAAAAGAAACACCCGGCTGTTGATCCTCGGTTTCTGTCTGATCCTTTGTTCCTCTGCATTGCCTTGGATTCACAAGGATGCCTGGCAACCCCGCCACATGGTCAAAATGAACACGCCCAACATGTTGGTTACCATCACTAAGAGAAGGCACTTGGGAAAATACGCAGAGTATGTGGCTGCCTTGCACTACAATCTCCCCACATTCACCACTCTCTCACACATCCCTCCCTTGCAATGTTGGAAGGGCCAACCCTGCTCTGGACCCGTCACCACCGGAACGGCCCGGCATATCACGCAAATCACCACCGCGCAAGCTGCTGCCCCGACAAGCACATCAAATCATTTCGAGGGGAATGGAAAGGGTCCCTGGAGCCACTCGAGTTGGTTGACGGTCTTGATGTTGTAGTTGACTTTAAACTAACTATGAACTGGTAGTTCATGCAGCGCCCTTTGCAAAATAAAACATATTCCTTGTCTAAGATCTATGCACGTGCTCATTATGTTCCAAAACTCACGAGATGACAACTAGTAGGCCAGAGGTCCAAAAAGTGACAAACAACAAGCGAGAACTGATCTCTGGAATGTTGAGCCTTCTCTCCTCATTGCCTCGTTCTGGGAGTCGAACCTCCTTTGGCCTTGTGTAGGTGTATCAATAGCTTACAGGAAGCCAAAGGGAAAACGCCTGGATTGATTGATTGTTTGGCTTGAGACTGGCACCAGGGCTCGTCCTCGAAAATGGGATGGGCACTGCGTCTCCGTTGGGTCCAGGTGGAAAAGGGGAGTAGGGAACTTACCAAAGGTTTGCGTGTGTATGTCGATTTTTCAGGTTATGCATTCCCGGGCTGGAAGTTCAAAAGGACACCACCTATTTCGGGCATCCCCCGATTTTGGGAGAGACCCAAATCGCATGCTGGGAACAAGATTGTCCAGTATAGAGAAACCACGCTCAAAGGCTCGCCTTGAAAATAAGAAGCCATCAGCCTAGAGCAAACTACACAAGTGCAAAATCCAGGCCCTCGGCTACGGGAAAGGCGGCGGAAAGAAAGAAATCCCGCCTACGCCATTCTGCAAGAGTTGCATGGTACCCGAAGGCGAAGGCTTAGAGCGACCGCAGGTGCACAAGTTCTCCTGCTGCAAAGCGGCCTCAGCGAGCGATATAGGTCCACTGGTCTAAGAGGATGTCCACCACCCAAACCACTACATGGGTGGGGATCTTTTTTGAGGGTACCCCTGTTTTGTGGTTATTCAAGGGAAGCCGAAACGACAACCGTCATTGTGGGGGGTCCCTAAAAAACACACACCCATGAACCGGAGTGCTTTTTTGAGGGAGTGGTCTTGGGGCGTATATAACAGCACCACCCCATTTGAGGGCTGCTCTGTTTTCAGACAAGCCCATACTCTTCATTCAAGGAAGTTTAGATGAGAAACTCCCGAGTTACGGACGACTCAAATCAGACAAGCCAAAAAAGTGCCAAAGCAAAGGGATAGCCAAGCAGAGACATTGCCAACTACAAGCTATCCAAGCAATGGCAAAGCCAAGTGGAAATGTAGCAAAGCAAAGACGGATCGCAGTAAAGCCAATACACAGCAAAGCAAAGATACAACCAAGCCGAGACATATCAAACCAAAGAGAGCGGATCAACCCTTTACGCACTTTGGGCTCGTATACCTTCAAAACTTAGTGTTTCTCCAACTTTGAAGTTGCCGGCTCTTCAAACAAGTGAACCCTCTGCGCACTTTCGGTTGGTCAACCTCACAACAACATGTCGTGCGGAGAAGATTTCCTGGCAGGCGCCGCACTTTGCAAGCTGCGGTGGTCGCGAAGGGAAGCTCGAAAATCGCTGACGCTCGAGTACTGCTCTGGAAGCTGGCGGGGACTCGGGCAAAGAGCGGGCGGGTTCCAATCATCTCGCGTCCAACCACAGGTTCATATATATATATATATGTATAAAAATATACATAATATATCGTGGAAACATAGGGTAAACTGGGGTGGGGTTCCCTTGTTCCTGTCGAAATTCGTGGAAACCAGGGGTTCCCTTGTTCCCTTTCTTGCGCCCGCCATATCCCAGTGCCAGATCGAGCGGCGCTGGTCTCCCGCGGCGGCCTTCTGCGTGGCAGCATGTTCCGGCAGTTGGCGAAGCTCGCGCGGACCACGCCGGAGAGGAGCAGAGTGCCTGGACTTTCGAAGCTCTCCGCTTTTTGGATCTGCGAAAAGTGAGTAGCTGGGTTAAGAAATCCCCACACCAAGTAACCTACAAAGCCCGGACACCTGCCCTTCAAAGGGCAAACAGAAGGAGGTCGTTTAAGCAAGTTCTTGCGACACGTTGAATCCGTGGGTTGGCCCAACCCTCCCTACGCTAGCCCCGGTCGGTATTTATTGTGTCCCCCAACAACGCTAGAATTTGGTGACCAAGCGCTACTGTCTCACCGTGGATGTCGATGAGTGTGCCCCCCTGCACGAGCTGACAGATGACAGAAACTATGTTAATTGTTGCCCCCATGATCACCCACGGCTTGAAAGCCACAAAGCTCTCTGCACTGGGTGATACTAGAAAAGGGTCCCCTTGAGAGATGCATTTGGGCCAGCTAAAAAGTCATTTTTACCAGCTGACACAGGGGATCTCCTTGTAAATCACATTGGATGTACCAAATGTAAGGCACCCTGTCCAAGAGTTCAAATCTACCCTCCCACGCCCTGGTCCAACAAGAGTTCAAATCTACGCTCCCACGCCCCGGTCCAAAACAGATCACCCACTATGATGCTTCCTGTCGGGAAAGCAAAGGGATCACTCAGAGGTGCTCACAAAGCTTGCTGCAAGACACCCGAACAAGCAGAAGCTCATTCCATCTCTCCAAGCACCTTTAGAACAAAGGGTGCAAGTGAAAACCGGGTTTTGAACCTGTTGCTTACCAAAAATGGTTTCGTGGAAAAGCCCATGTAGAAAGCGTGGTTTGCAGTCCTGCGCCCAGAAAAAAAAAGAGAAAACATGAAGCACTACCAATCCCCAGTTGTGTCCTTTCTGGGGGAAACTAAGCTGTACTGGTTTGGATGGGTTTGAACACCTGGTTCTTGAGGGTCAATGGGAAAACGGCCCGGAACCCCTCCACCAATTCTCAGGTAACTGCTTGGTGGTTTGGATTTTGGATTTGAGCCAGGGGTTCTCGTGGGTTCGACCCCTCCATTTCACCAAACCACCAAACCACCCTTCCCTCCAGCACCAAACCACAGGGCTCCATCCCTTGCAGAGGGATTCGGGTTGCACCCCATGTCACCACCAAACCGATTTGGCTCCAAATGGCCATGGGTCAAAAGCCAAATCGTCCCCCAGTAAAAACATCCCAATCCCAAATAAAATAGGTCCTAAAATGGGTGGTGAATTCACTTACCCCAAAAATGGGATCCCAAAACGGTTTAGACAACCACAGCCGGGTCTCACCACTGGGGGGGAAGCCCCTTGTTTTTTGGGGCGGGGGCGGGGGGTGTTTTCACCCGCAAACCAATCACGGGAAAGCTCCAAACCCGATCAAAGCCGCAGATGGTGATGCTAAAGGCGTCCACCATGGCGGCGAT
Organism: Effrenium voratum; assembly: GCA_963377175.1. NCBI lineage: Eukaryota > Dinophyceae > Suessiales > Symbiodiniaceae > Effrenium > Effrenium voratum. The sequence goes on along the minus strand of CAUJNA010003692.1, from coordinate 203,110 downwards.
TCGATGGATGTTGGACCAGAGTTTGGTCGTCGTCCAGGAGGACATGCCGTAGGTGAAGCAGGACATGGCCTAAACCGGGGTCTACAAATAACATGACCCCCCAGAATATATATATATATAAACCGGGGTCTACAAGTAACATGACCCCCCAGAATATATATATATATATAGTGCTTTTCTTGTGCCTTCCCCCTCTAAATCGAGGTCACTACCTTCCAAAAAAATCGAGACACACACACACACACGCACACTGGTGAATGGGCTGAAGATGGATGTGAGCAAGACAATGTCCACGCTTGGGTTCAAACCTCTAGTAGCGAGAAATGTCTTCTAGGCCAAGTACACACATCGTGGCCTGCAAGCTGCACACGGCGGTGCCCATGCCAGGTCTCAGGAGGCTTGCCCAGTGATGCTGGTAGGGCTCATCAGAATGGTTCCCAGCATCCCGTCCGTTGACTCCTTTTGCGCGTTGCCACAGCCATGCACACATGCCAGTTTGGAATATCTGACCAGTGTCTCGCCTGTGTCCTTTGTTGGCACAGAATGGAATCCGAAAGGGAAACAAATGTCAGGGAACCCGTAAAGGGGAAACAAGGGCGTTGCGCCTTGG
>CAUJNA010003692.1:192500-200000 GCA_963377175.1 Effrenium voratum | reverse complement strand
CGCATGAACGGTACGGTTGGAGGAAGACCCTTCGAAGGATGAGACTCATTCCTCGGGCCAGAAATTAAAGAGTTTGAATGACCGCGAACCGAATCATCCCTCGTGGCTTGGGAGATGTCTAGGTGTTTGGATTGAACTAGCTACTTTCTGGGGCTGGTTCTCACTGGCAATGTCAGCATCTCGACCAGGTAACGCAGCCTTGCAGGGAGGCAAGAGGCGGTAAGCTTCTGCCAATGGCCAAGGGACGCATTGGCTGGTTGGTGGCCCAAAGCAACCAACGCCCTAATGAAGATCTCAGCCAGCTTAAAACCCACCCTAATCCAGCCCCGAGCAACCCTCAGCAGCCACCAAATCAAAGCCCAAATACAGCCGCAGGTCAAATTGTGCAGGTTTGTATAGGATTGACTAGAACCCCAGGAAACCAGGTAGAACCACCTAAGGGCCTGAATAATTACCAACATTAGTCTCGCATGGCCATGATTTAATTTGGCTTTACCCCAACCCCCAAAAAAAAACTGTGTCACCCAAGTGGCCACGAATCGGTCCGCGAATCCCGCGATTAGAACCGAGGAGCGCAAAAGGAGATGACGATGGCCATCCCCATCACCGCCTCTCCCGAGATCAGATGCGCCGGAGCGATGGAGGCGATGCAGAGAATCAGCCAACGGGACCTACGAATCGCGGCTCGCTCGCTTCTCCCCGGCTTCCGCATATCCCCCTCAAAAACATGAACCATGTGGATGGATAAAATCAGCAGTGGGGATGGGTGGCTTATCAACCGTGATTTGTAGAATGGTTTTTGCATCTAACTTGCTGGTGCGAGAGGTAGGGAATGATCCAGGGCGTTGGGAATGAATCTCGGAGTTCCCTCAAAACAATACCGTTTGGAAAATTGGAATATTCTTTTTCGAGAGACAGGACTACGAGTCCCCGTGTCCCATTGGAAGTCCGGAAAACCACAACTTCTCAACCCACCCTCTACTCCAAGAACATTTAAAAAAAAAGGATGCAAACCAAAAACCTGGTTTTGAGCTTGTTGCTTACAGAGAACAGGGTTTTCGAACCGAAGACCCGGTTTTACTTTTAAAATCCCGTTTAAAAAAAAAAAAAACGTACAACACCCATACACAGCCCGTACATTTGTATGCTTTTCATAAAGCCGGGTTTTGCCGCGAAGAAGTTATTTTCGAGAACCTTTAAAATAGAAGGTTCTTGGAGTAGAGGGCAGGCTCGTTTATTGAGATTCGGTATATCCATGTGGACGGAATCCATTTTGCAGCGCCGGACCGCGGTTAGCTTGCTGGTTCTCAGCAGACAAACAGCTGAAACCATGGGCATTTGAGCCGCGTCTCAGCGTCTGGCCCGAGCTGGGTTCTGTTTTGGATGGGGACTCGAGTGATTGGGGAAAACTATTTCAACAAACAAAAGCTCGCACTTGGGTGTCTGGCCAACGTGACATGACTACAACCGGGTCTACTCCACTTGAGTCTGAGGTTACAAGCAACCCTAAGGCTTACTGGCCCGGACTCTGGAAAGAAATGTATTGGGAGCCCCTTCGAGCCCTCGAACATGGTTCAGGGCACCAGCCCCCTAGAGAGAGTCCCATTTTTCGGACGACCCCCCACTTGGATGGTCCGGGGTTAGCTGGGACTGACAACTAAACTCCTGGGCCGTCCAAGTGGGGTTATCCTTATATCCCTTTTCGGGCAGTTCAAGCAGCACCTTTGCAGCCAATTTGAAGCTGACTTAAACTTTGGCGTGATGTTGAACGGGGGCATGAAAGGAACCCGGGCGCATGTTTGCCATTTGCCTCGAAACAGCCCTTTCGTGGGGCTTCCACATTGAAACCCTGCGAAGCCATACAAATGGTTACACGATCCTTCTGGCGCAAACACCAAGCAGGGTTCCACGTGTGCGGGGCCTCCCCAGGCCTGTTCTCCCCAACTTTTATGGAGTTCTTAAGGGGGGGGGTGTAGGGGGGGGGGTAATTTGAAAGCCCCAAGGCTCCCTAGCACTTCCTGGAGCTCCTTAGCAAACCCTAGTGCTCCCTCCCCAAGGACCCCTAAAGGCCCCTAAAAGATTCTTAGCCTCCCTTAAGCTCCCCAGCCTTCCAAGATTTAAGGTCGTTGGCCCCAGGGCTTTTTGGAACCCCTCAAAGTGAGTTCCCCAAAGTGAGCCCCAAGTACAGGGTTTACCGAAGTTTTTCGGAACCCCTCAAAACCCTATTCCCTAAGCTTCCCTAAGGCTCCCGCTTCCCTAGGCTTCCCTAAGCTTCCCTAAGCTTTCCTAAGCTTCCCTAAGCTTCCCTAAGGCTCCCTAGGGCTCCCTAGGGCTCCCTCGTTTGCGTGCGCGTTCGTGTTAGTGTGTGTGTGTGTGTGACTCTGTGTGTGTTTGTGTTTGTGTGTGCGTTTGAGTGTTTGGCGAAGAGCTTTGGGCGGGCAAGCGGCTAAGCCGGATGAGGGCTGAGCCGGATTCAGTATTTGAACCCTAGGCCTCCCTAGGGCTCCCTAGTCCACGCCATTTACTCAAATTTACCCCCCCCCCCTTACACCCCCCCCCTTAAGAACTCCATAAAACTTCCTTCCGGAGCTTACATCAACAGCTCGCCAGTTTTCATGGGATTTCAGCACACCGGCCCCCTCCTCACCCCTACCTCCCCGCCTTGACCCCGCTCGAACTTGGTAAACAGAACGACCGTTGCGGGTGAGTGAGAAAATGCACATGTCGAACCAAACCGCCAAGGCCAAAGACCCAATCAAATGGAATCCAATGGGGAAACGCCTGCAAAGGAATCAATGCACATGAATCCCCTCTGAAGTTTGATGTCCTCTGGTGGACGTCATTTAGTGGACCATATTTAGGTGGGATTTCTGTCCCCAAATGAAGGTCTGTTCCTCAGTAACATTCATCGCCATTTGGGAGTTTCTCAAAACAGGACTCCCCCCTTTTAGACGTTGAAAGGGAACTCAAAAAGAAACCGTCGTCAATTTCGTTGTCTTTTCTCCAACAAAAAGAAAAACACCCTCCTCCTCCGATCTCCGGCCACATACATATATATATATATATACATATCTTCTTTATTTTTGGGTGGGCGTATTTCTGCGACTGCCGCCCTTCGCGCTCGGCTCGGCTCCGTTCCCGACCGCTCCGCGCCGGATCCGTTTCTCTCCGAGGCGCAGCCAGGCGGCGGGGAACATGCAGAGCAGCGGCTCCCCGAAGGCGTCCTCCAGCGCGAAGAGGCGCTCCACGACCTGCGGGTTTGACGCGTAAGGCTTTGGATGTGGAAGGCTTAGGTTGGGTTGGGGGTCTGGGTGTTGTTTCTTGCTTGGATGTTTTGGTTTGGGGTCTTCCCTCTTCTTATTTTGTTTTATTTGGGGGGGGGGTTGGACGCGGAGCTTTGGATGAGGCTTTGGACTGGTTGGAGGACAGGAAAGCAACGGGAAATCAAAGGGAAACAAAGGGGAACTGAAAGGGACATGAAAGGACAGAAATGAAAACAAGGGGAGTGCAGGGGGAATGAAAGGGAAACAAAGCACAAGGAAACCAATCGGCACGACGGGAGATGTAGGGAACTGACTCGCAAGGAAAGAACGGGACATGCGTGGAAAATGAAGCGGACATACCAAGAAAATGACAGGGACATGAAGGGGGAGTTGAAAGGAATGGAAGGGACATGACCAGGACATCATGGGAAACGTGAAAAGGACATGAAGGGGAAATCAATTGGAAAGCCAGTAGTGAGATGACAGTTCAGGGTCATGAAGGGGCAGTGCCCAGACATCGAGGCAACTCAGGGGGGACGTGATGCTACAATGCAGAGAGAGAGAGAGAGAGCGAGAGAGAGAGAGAGAGAGAGAGAGAGAGACAGGGAGAGAGCGGGAGAGAGAGGGAGAGAGAGAGAGAGAGGGAGAGAGACACAGAGAGCGAGAAAGAGAGAGAGAGAGAGAAACAGAGACAGAGCCAGAGTCAGAGAAAGAGACAGACGAAAAGAGAGAGAGAGAGAGAGAGACACAGAGAGAGAGAGAGACACAGAAAGACAGAGAGATAGAGAGAGAGAGAGAGACAGAGAGAAAGAGCGCGACAGAGAGAGAGAGAGAGAGAGAGAGAGAGAGAGACACAGAGAGAGAGAGAGAGAGACTGGGTCCTGCAGTAGAGAGGTTAGAAGAAGGGTGCCCTTTTTCTGTAGAGGGGCGTGGACAGGAAGGTGACAGGGAGACAGAAAGAGACAGAGACACGGAGAGAGAGAGAGACAGAGAGAGAGATAGAGAGAGATAGAGAGAGATAGAGACAGGGAGATTGAGGAGAGAGAGGCTTGGGGGGATGGGGAGGATGGGGAGGATGGGGAGTAGAGGGAGGGAGAGAGGACGACAGAACACGCGGGGGAGGAGACAAGGGAGAGAGGAAGAAGGAGAAGAGGGAGAGGGCAATGTCGGCGGACTGAGCCGGAGGCTCTAAAGTTTAAATCGTACCTTATGAAGAGCAAACCCAATGGTTCTCGAAGGCCTACCCAAGTCCAACAGCGCCTACTAGATTTAGGACCATGTTTCAAGGATTCCACTAGGCCCGCGTTGGTCGAAACGCCCTACCACTCCCTCACCTGGATTCCCTCCAAAGGCCTCAACAAGGCTGGGAGATGCAAAGGGGAGGGGTTGCTCAAGAAAAGCCCGAACCCTGCTGACATCACCAAGCACAAGCCAAAAGTTGCCACGGCCAGTTCCCTCCATTTGCTTAAGTCCTCTGGAACAATAAGCATATTTCCAGTGACAAATTATGATACAGTAGATTCTCTTCCCGACAGGAACAGAAAACACGCATATTCTGAATCGATGGAAATTCAATTCGACATCTCAGCCGAGGTGCCAGCTGCAGGCACCAAATATCGCTGAGAAAGCCAGAGGCGATTCCGAAGGGCGCCGTGAGCCGTCCCAGGACGCCGTGCTGCGAGGACTGGTCGCGAAACCCGTCCTCGTCGAGGTCCCGCGTAACGCAAGCGTCCACCATGGTGGACATACCTGAAATCGCTAAGCCACCGAAACGGGTGTGGTCGCCCTCGCGTCCGGTCTGGATTTCTCGAGAAAATGGAAAACCGCAAAACGGGAAAATGAGGAAACCGTTTCGCAGGTTTCGCGTGCTTTCGTGTGTTGCAGGTCCTTTCCGCGCTTTCGTGTTTCCACGTTCTCGCGCTTTCGCGCTCTGCTGGATTCCTGTTTTCGCAGTGTTCGCTTTTTCGCAGGTGCGTTTCGCGGTTTTCATGTGTTGCCATTCTTATCTCGTGGGGGGATCTTCCGAGGGAGAATGCACTTGCGCTGGCGAGTTGGGTCTGGGTTCCTTTGTGCATTCTGTGCAATTGAAAGCGATTGAGCTTTTGTGGGAAGGAACAGGTGCGGAGCCCAGAATGGTGACTCTAAGCTGTCCAGTTCAGAAAAGGAGATTTGTCTCTAGAAACATGGCTCTTTGGGGGTCCAGGTTAATCTGCAGGGGTGCCTGATTTGTTTTTCTGATACGCCCCTATCCACTAACATGGAACTTGAGCAGAATCCTCCCAAAAAACATGCTTCCTTTGCCAATCCAGTCAGTTGCGGAGATATGTTGGACGCGTGATTCTTAGCAAATAACCGATTGCTTCCCACAATCTAGGTAACTTTGCTAGAACCTGCATACAAACAAACCATGACTTGTTATACTTACAAAAAACTATGTTTTCATCATTTCATGCATTATGTGAATTAATGATGAATTCACTATCATGTTAAATGTTGTGCTACTCACAATAATGACAAACGTACTTCATCAGAATCGATAGAATTTGAATTCACAAACATCTGTGATTATAATGATGTTGTTGCAGAAACATTGCGAACGACGGTTCTAGCGACAAACTTGACACGGCAACCATAACGACAAAGAATTTGAAATTACAACTATAAGAGTCAGACAATTCAATATTGCAAACAAAACCAACACTATAATACTATATGTATATATACATACACAAACATGTGTATTAACATCTCTATATATATACATAATGCACTACTACACTACTACTCTGTCACCGTGTCACTGTCTCAGTAATACCAATTGACTCGACATATTGCCACTCAAATTACTGTATATTGCCTGTGTGTCAATTTTCGTGTTTTTTTTTGGCGGGGGTGTGCTAGACGAGTCCTCTGTGTGGACGTGTGGGTAATATGTACATCAAGATCGACAGATTCGCTGATTTTGCAACTCTGTCTCGATTTCGATGAAACCCTGTATTTGAACTATGTAAGCTGAACTCGAAAACTCGTGGATTTGTTTTAGCTTGCACTGGATGAACCTTCTGAGTGAATCATGCACGTCGAGCTGGAAAACTCGTGGCTTTTACAACTTTATCTTGAGAGCGATAAATCCTCGGTGAATCATGCGCGTCATGCTCGAACAAAATCAGGGTGTTCGCAACTTCGTTTTGACATGGATGGACATTCTTTGCGGTTTTCGTGTTTTTGTGCCTTTTCACACACACAAACAGGAATACCCTCCACAGCTGATGGGTACGGCCCAAAGGTATGGCCCAAAGCATGGTCATTCAGCAATACAACAACGAGTAAGATGGCTAATGCGGCTTAAACTGCCCCAAACCGGAGGGTCCCTTGGTAAATTCTGAGGTACGTACATGTGGAAAGTTGGCCAGGATGTGTATGTCACGTATTACACTGGCCAGACAAAGTTGCACTTCTTGAAGGTCAGAGCGATACAACCCGTTCCCGATGGAATCCTTCATGAAGAGACCTACGAGGGTACCGTCCCATGCCTGCCACACAAAACGCACTTGTTAATTCGATCCGCGGCTGACCCGATAGTATCTGTTCAAAACAGCCAAGAAGCATAAACTTTTGTCCGACTGAAGTATTCCTGTTGATTCATTCTCAACCTGTCACATGCCGGTTCTTGACGTACGTTTTCTCCGAAGTCTACATGCATGTGTGACCATAATATATTCTGCCAAGTTGACATCGATGTTGAGCATCTTGAGTGATTCGCACAGTTTAAGCCGTGTGAAGCAAAGATGGAATCGGGCTAGAAATGGTGGCACCTATCAAACCCAGACATGTGTCTTAATAGACACTGACGTCAAAAAGCACTACGTAAGACATGAGCCACAATCAACGTACGCCCTTGCCTGTCAAAAGGACATGCAGCCAATACCGAGTCCCTTGCTGATTGTGGGAATTGTCGCGATTCCACTGCCCTCTCAAAATGTCCGCAGAAAACCGGAAGTACTGGCCCAACTTCAAAAAGCAAAGGGGATGGGGATTTCGCGTCTGTTTGGCACCCAGGCTTCCATCGATGAACGCCCTCAAATCCTCCGATGAAGCAAAAAAAGTGAAGGATCCACAAGAACTTCACATCTGAAGAGTGTCTACCAGCCCAAGGTACTGGTCTCATTATTTCACCATGATCAAAGTCAACCCCTAAGTGCTAGGTTAAGGGAAACAACCCCATTTTCTGACTTTG
>CAUJNA010003692.1:72500-182500 GCA_963377175.1 Effrenium voratum | reverse complement strand
ATTTGGGGTTGGTGGTTGATCCCAGTATATTACTTCATCATTCCAAAGTGTTGCGAAATGGATTGCATCCACACACACATAATCAAGAGGTTGATCCTTACTAGCCAAGTAGTTGGTCCTTTGACCATGGTCCATATGATCATGCGTTGAAGGATACGGAAGTAGCGAGTTCCCTGGTTTTGCTTAAAAATTAGAGAGGCCCCATGGCGCACACAAAGTATCCTTTTTCCATCTGCATTGAGCCCTGACTAATACCCGTCCTCTCCCCCTGACCGCCAGCCAATTCTATTTGAAAAGGGGTGGCCAGCTATTGCCGATACTTCTACCAACACTAATTTCCTTCATTGTCTTAAGGATTGCTTTTCCACCAACTAAACCAGAAACACTACAGCTAGCCGGAAACAGCGATTTTCTTATTGTCTAAGACGTCAAGGTTTGACCTTGGATAACCCCCCCTTCAAGGCCAGTCCCCCCATAATAATACAAAACCCCCTTGGTAATTTTGCGCAAACAAGGGGGGGGAAGGGGGGGGGGTAATCATATTACTAGTCAGGGGTAAACATTACATACCCGTGGGAGGGTACCTGAAAAAGTACTTGGTCAAGGCAACCCCTGTCAGGGAAGGAGTGTGATTCGTCTGTTGACCATAGGATCCATCCCTGGAAACCAGGCGATGGGTTTGCAGGGTTGGAGGGACGGATTTTTAGGGCTCCAACTGCGACCGAAGTGCAGCAACTCTTTGAACGTCTGCGGCTTCATGGCGCATGGTACGTGTCCACTTGCCGGGCAAAAGCTCCGAGGGCAAAACCCCGGGTTTGGAGCTGCTGATTGGACCGAGGTGAACTTGCTTGAAAGGGAAACCTGTTGGTAACAACCATGACCACCTCGAGAATTTGTCAGTTTAAGGCAAAAGCTTGAACAGGTCAGCAAAGTCTGGTGGAAGTCTCCGATTGGCTGGTGTCGAAGCTGCTGCTCTGTCTCAATGGCTAACCCAGGAGTGCCATAAAGCTCTAAGCTCGAAGTGTGAGAGCCTTAGGCCGTGACAAAGGCATGGAGGGCTGGCCGTGCCATCATGTATGACTTCATCCGCTGGAAGCCGAATCTTGTCGGTCAGCGAGAAGATCAACATGACACACACACACATACACACCGACACAAACAAACGCAAAGACACAAACACAAACACGAACACCAACAGAAACATAAACATTAAGATAAACATTAATATACACACACCATGTGAATGCAATACCGATTTAGAACCATCCTGAATGGGCCAAACCAGACCTACCACAGGACCCTCATGGCTCAGCTCACGGCCCTTGGCACGGTATGGCGGAGTATGGCCAATATGGCTCTCTAGAAACCAGTTTGGATGTGGCTTTTGTAGATCCGCCTTTGTAGGATGTTAAAAACATACTATATAAAGTATTACGTACTAAAAATGGACCAACCGCGAAAACCAAGCGAGTTCCACGAAAAGCGCATCCAAACCTTTTTCGAGAGGCTCCCCCTGCCAAGGCTCCATAGCAAATGAGTGAACATTCTCAAACGTCACACCCCCCGAATGTCGCAAACACTTGTTGAACAAAGCGTAGAAAACAAAGGAAGCACTGACATGCGGCCAAGAGTGGATTCCTTTTTGCGGCGATCAGTGAGGCCTCTGAAGAAGGAAAAAACATGCGTTCCTGGACTGTGAAACGCCTACACTGTGTGTTAGCTTGAGAGCCCCAAAGGTCCAAGGCTGAGGTGGACTCAACAAGTCAATGACATTGAACAAACTCACACGTTCTGAGCTCCACCTCAGGTTGCACGAACACATTTATACACACGTTGATTCAAACAAATGAGGTTGACTCCGGCAACTCAGAATCAGACACAAAACACCTCGTCTTCCAATCCCAGGCCAAAGCAACGTGCTTGGTTCAAACGGGCCCCACAGATTGCTTCAACATGCGCCTGTTGGTTGCAAATCGCGCCGGGGAACATGCTAGCGATCCCGAGCATGAGACAAGCATGGATTTAGGGGTTACAGTCAACGATTGGGGACGCCTCTTTGGTTTTCCTTTAAATCATCTCATTTTTGACATGTGGGTTTGTCTCAAAGCAAGGGAACCCCCAGTTGCTTGTGCATTCCTCTCTCGATGTTTTTCAAAAAAGCCCAAAAGGGTCATAGAAACCAGCGAACCAGGGATTTTCTACAGGGACATGTTCAACAGAAAATTGGCCAACAACCCCCAAATCACAAGGACTCCACGTAGAATCCCCGGGTTTCGTTTCGACGCGCCTTTGTTTCATAAGACCTGCCTGTCGAAACGCATGCAACGCACATCCGGCATGGCCTCGCTGGAGGGCGGGATCTCGGGCATCTTCCTTCGGGTGTTGTGAGTCACCCATGGGAGCCATGGCCTTTATCTGGGCTGATCAAAATGGGTTGAATTGGCCAATCCTGATCAATCCTAATCAATGGAGGGTTGTTCCCAATGGAGGGCTTAATCCCAGGGAAGCCGCTGCCAAGAAAACCCCGTGTAACCCAAGCTAGGGATGAAGGATTACCTTTGAACAGCCCAGTTTAAGACGGTGCTGCTGTGGACAAAATCCAATTCGCACCAGGTAGGTGAGTCATGATCAAAACCCGGAAGTAGTAAAATGGTCTAAATACCCAGAACCATGCTTCAAGAAAATGAGAAGGCGGAGATCCGCACCCATTTACGGCTGGGATTGTCCCTCTCCAATTTCCCCGGTTTTCATTGTGACTCGTGCTGACCTCAGATTAATAAACCCGTCCAGTGGGTGGTTGCAACATCTTGAACCACGGGACCTCAATTCAGGAACTCCCAAGGGGTCTATCTTTGGGCCCGACCTACCCCCGCTTGCCAACCAGTCACACCTCCCGAACGACAAGCCATCTTTGGGTTAAGGGAGAAAGGGTAGGACCCAGGAAGAAGGAACACCCCTTTTCGGGGGTCGGACTGGTTGGGGTATTTTAAGACCCCCAAAATCTTAGGCGCAACATGTGGCTCGTCAGTTTTTTGGAATCGGACCCCTCAACCGTGGGATTTCAGCTTTCCGGAGCCATGACATCCAGGCCCTAGCGGCGGTGGAAGCCTCCTACCCGGTGGCTGTCGAAGCTACCTGAGTTAAAACCCAAAAAAAACGGCAAACACGTGATTTTGGGCCATGTTTAGACCGTAAAATGTACAATGATTTCAAAAAGAAAAGACATCCCCGATGTGCAACATTGGTTTGTGTTCATGTTTGTGGAACATTTTGGTTCTTAGTAGCCCCAAAGCAACAGTAGACCATCGAGCATATTGTGAGGTCCTTGAAGACGGCAGGGCTCACTCTATTTCCCCCTCCAACGTCACTCCAAGAACCCCTCATAAGTTGGTTGCCAAAAGCTGCCGGTCATGATGGGAAGCCCTCTGCCAGGATGATACTCTCGCGCACCCGTCTCTCCCACAGCGAGCACGACAAAGAGCGGACCAGCTCAACCAGGGTCACAGCACTCGCCCCGACTCGCGTCCACCTGATTCCTTCCTCCGACGGCAAACTCCATCGCCAGCTGCTCATCTACAAGTGGCAACCGAAAGGTGCAATGGACACCAGCGTGAAATGGGAAATGTGGATGCACGGAATCCTGCACCGCCTCAGACACCCTGCCATGATGCTTCCTCTGTAAATACCAACAGTTATGGTTTCCACCATGCTTTCATTTCGTGGTGCGAAATGGAGTTCGCAACCATCCACTGGGAGATTTCGCCATGTTTTCCTTTGACCCAAGGTGAAAAGGGCAGCCCTCTCAGCTGAAACAACTGTTTTTTTTCTTGCTTGGGGACCCCCGGGGCCCAGAGAGGTGGATACTCCTTTTGCTTCAGCCAACCAAATTGTGAACCACATGGGTTACATGGCGGCACGGATGTTGAAGTGTTGGTGAGTTGGAATTCACATTGCCATGCAAAACCTATGTCACATTGCGGTACCACAAAACATGATGCTAGTAAACCAACCATACTGAACCACAAACACATCGCGAATCGCGGTACATGAAAGGGTTTCCCCTGTCCCACTTCCTGAGCACTTGGGAAGACTACTAAAATAGGGTGCACGCCCAAAATGATCAAGAAGTCCAAAACGGAACTCAGGGATCACGTCGCCCCCCAAGTGGGTTGGATTGCTGGTTTGGAATTGGATTTTAAGCCCTGGGTTCTTGTAGAGGGTAAGTGGGAAGCCGCTTCGGAACCACCAAACCACCAATCCAAGCCACCAACGTCAGTGAAGCTGAAGGGAATGAGCTGTTCCCTTCCCGTCCCCATTGCCTGCCCTCGGTGCCAAAACAGCGAACGGATTGCAGGGCGATGGTCGACTCCTTCGGGAGCTTGGACCAGATCCCAATGGATGTCGGGGACAAAACGGCACGTATTTGTTTGGTTCATTTCAAAGGGACATCCTTTCCCCAAAAGAACACATGCGTGCCACTGCCAGTTTTCAGTTTGGTTGAATTTAAAGGTGGGGGTTTTCGTTGAAACTCGGGTTCCCCTAACCTGTCAAACTGTGATAAGTTCTAGGTGGCGGGTTGTAACAAAAAAAATGGCTTTTGTGTTGAGACCATGATGCTATTGTGTGGTGCCTCCTTTTGGAGGTCCCAAAGGGGTCCATAGTTTTGAGAACCCAAGTGAGCCTGGAGCCAAATGGTGTGAACCCCTTCACAAACCACTCTCTTCTTGCGTGGATGGGCCAAAGTCCAAACTTTTTCTTCACTCAAATGGTCCCCCCTTCCGAAAAGAAGGCCGCAAGACAAGGAAAACGGTAGTAGCAATGGTTGTAGTGCTAATCTAAAGTGTATGGGGAATGGCTTACTCCAATCCAAAAAACTCAAAGGCCTGACCATCCTTTGCTTTGTTCTCGGTATTTTGCCTGGAGTTTGAATGGATCTCAGTTGGGGATTCATGAGCGCGGCTGAATCTTAAGGGACCCTGATCCATCCTCTTCGTAGAGATCCTGGGAGACTCTCCAAAACCCACGCTTTCATTTTCAGCGTAGAATCCTGGAAAGGCTTGAGAACCCATGCATTTGGGCCATTTGGGTGTCCTTTTGGAAGCTCGACCCTCGAGAAAAGTTGAAGGCTCCGGTCCAGAGCTTGACCAGTCAAGTCGGGGGTGATGTTGCGCAAAGGGGCATTGTACTTAGGAAGTGGGTCATGACCATGTTTGTGACCCACTTACCATGGGTATAAGTCTCCTAAGTTAATAACGCGGCTTTCGAACCGCTTCCTGAGTGCTCCTATAATAAGTGGGGTGTCAGGATTTGCTTCACCACAAATCAAAGAGGACATTGCAGGCACCCCCAACATGACAACCCCTGCAAAGGGGAGCAGCTCTCATCGATCCGACCTCCGAGCTCCGCATCTTTTGACTCTCACAAGGCGCCAATGTAGGGCGCCGTGTCCACAGCAAGCTTCAGGAAAGAGGAGGCCCAGTTCACAACTGTCTGGTTGTAGTCTGCCTGGCACGTGTCTGCCTTTTGACATCCGAAGCCTTTTTTCTGGGAAGCACGGGTACTAACTGACCAGATCATGGAATCAGCTTGGCCTGCAAAAACGACGTACGCTTTTTGGCTCAATCATGATACGTCACAAACCGAACTCAATCGGGTGTAAAGGTTGGTGGCATTCTTGCTTGCTTGCTGTGTTTCCCTGCTTGCCGGAGCACAGTGGAAAAAACATCCCTGCTAAGGTGAGAAAACCAAAACGTTAAAATAGCTCACCCCCCTCCTCCCAAACACTCCCCTCCCCCAATCCCTGCCAAGCCCCCGAATCACGCACAAACTCCCGCGCCAACCCTCCTCCCAGCCAAACCTCACCCCAAAACCCTGCCCCCCCCCCTCCCCCAAACACCCCCCTGCCTCCGTGCCGGGGTTGAAATTCCCGAAGCACGCGTCGGCCTTCGCAGCGTCCAGCTCGGTTCCCATGAAATCCGAGTGGAGCCCCTCGTAGAGCCCCGCCAGGGAGATCTCGCCGGAGGCGCCTCAGGGGTGACTTGAGTCATCCAAAAACGGTCCAATTGTGAGGATGGCCGACTCTCAAAACCGACATGCAATTCCATGGTTGCCAGTTTTGAAGTCATTTCCCAAGCCGGCTCCAGGGAAAGGAACCCCACATTGCCCCACATGGTTGAAAAGAGGGTAACGCCGAGGTCCAAAAACTCGAAAAGGGATTGTGAAACACATTCGCGAAGGGAAAGCTGAGCCAATAACAAAATATGATCATGTTGCGTGGTCAGAAAGATGAAGAGTACAAGCTCAGAATAAACACCAGAAAATAATCACCTTTACTACTGTGGTCACGGGATTTCCCCTTCAAATGCTGCAATATTTGCTGGTGGTTTCCGCTCAAACTGTTACTATTGGCGGTTCCAACAAGGGCAATGGAGGAAACCCTGTGCAAAAAGGTCAACCAACTCAGCAAGCGGGCGGGACCCTTTTCTGGCACCCTTGGATCTCGTGTGAACCTTGAGACAAATGATATTGAAAACAAGTCCAGCCTCGTAAGGCACGCAGCTTCCGCGGGTCCCTCCAAACGCTTGCTTGGTGTGCAGTTAAGGGTCTGACCAAATATACAACGCATCAGTGTCCTTGTGGCTTCAGTATTCCTTGAGGGGAAATCATCCACCCCTGGGTTTAAGTCTTGGATTCAAATAGCGGTCTGTGTGTGGGCCTGGAAAATTAGAGAACCGCCAATTTTCTGGATCTGTCATGCATCCTTATGCAAACGACAAAGTCCTCTGGACAAACATCCCAACTAATGTATGTCATGTTCTAGAAGAGGTACACATTGTACTATCACTTGAATAAACAAACTATGCAAGGCGTAATTGGGCAAGATCATGCAATGGATTCACGAGTGCAAACTATAAGGGTATCTAAAGCTCATGTGTCAGATGAGAGGAAATCAAAGTGTTTGCTGGGTAGGATAAATGGGAAAACAAATTCAAACCGCTATTAACATATAGTTCAAACTGTGAACAAACATATTTTTTCTAAATTTTAGTTGGATCTCCACCAGGATTATGTAGGAGGTGCGGAAGGTTTGGCGCGCAACTCAGTGATTCCATTTCCCTGTAACCAGGGAACCAGCCTGTAACAAAAGGGACACTGGGTACATATCCAGCACTTTTGAGGTGGTTCTGACTCTTAAACAAATATGGTGCCATGCTCGTTTCTCAACAGCTCTTGCTCTTTGGCGTCGCCCAAATCAGCTCCGGGGTGGTTCCAAGTCAAAAAAACTCATAGCTCCGGGAGCCGAGGGATTTCGTCCAAGTAGCCCTGCAGCAAAGAGACCATGGCCACCTTCTCCTCCCACCTGACGGGCGTGGGGCGTGGCGTCAAGCGAATGCTTCGCCCACCGGGGTGCTTGCAGCACTTTGTGCTTGTTCTTCAGAGGGCACCCTTTTCAGCCTCACGAAAAAGGAGTGAACATGCTGAGGGGTGTTCAAAAAAAGTGGTGTTGGGGGAGTGGGAAACCATGTAGAGGGCAACGTGTTGTTACTTGATATTCGTGATCGTCGTTTGCCCTCCTTTTCGGTGTTCAAGATCTTCGGCTATTGTACGGCTACCTAGAAATCCTGTGGTCTTCCTGCAGTCTTGCCATAGTCTTCCCCAAGGACCCATTTCTGGACCCTAGGATCCCTTGTCAATGGCAACCACGGAACTCCGAAAACCCTCTCTGTTAAAGGGGCCCTGTTTTTCCGGTTCGTGAATCGATTTTGGGGCGTGGCTTTCAGCGCCCAAAAATGCAAACGATGAGGTTCCAAGATGCTTGTAAAAGGTAAAGGCTTCATTAAAAACCAAAAGGGAAGGTAGTAGCACTCGTTGATATCATTTTTGGGGTTTCCACTTACTTCATTAACATCATTCTTGGGGTTTCGTTTTTGGGTAAGAGGCCTTTTGGGGTTTTGGGGGCTAATGTTGACCCAGGATCAAGAAACCCGTCCCAGTATTAGGGGGGTGTTCCCTCCAAAAGTGGCCTGAATCCCCACTAAAAGGGGACACCCCCCTATTAATCAACCAGGGGTTTATTAATGCGGGTAACATTACTCCTGTAACAGCCCCGAAAACACGTCTACAGGGCGACGCCGGCGAGGCGACGAGAACCAGCATCGCTCCTGGCGCGCAGGGAGTCCCCCTCGATGGGGTTGGCATAAATCTCCCAGGCGAAGGAGAAGGGCGTCTTCAGGTTGTCGTAGACCCAATCGAAGCCTCAGCTGAGCCATAATCAAAACCCGGTATTCAAATAGTCGACCCAGAACCATGTAAAGAATTAAGAAGGTGGCCGCAGCTATTTATGGTTGGGACTAACCTTCCTCTACCCGGGTTTTGATCGTGGCTCGGCCGCTTCGAGCATTTGTTTAGCTGGTGCACAAGCACGGTTGCAGCCGCGAAAACTCAGTTGGAACCCCTAGAATCATGATGATCACCTAGGTCAAACTGGAAAGTTATATCTGCCAACGAAAAAGAACGCCAACATGTTCATGTTGTGCGGCTTCAAGTCCTATTTTCGGAAACACTCATATTCCTCAATCCGACTTGCCAACTTCTGTGTGCGTCCAGGGGGGTGCCTGACAGATCGGCAAAAGGGCCTTCCCGTCCTGCATGCAAATAGAACCCAAATTAATATCTGAGGGGGTTCTCCAAAGACCTGGCCAGAAAAGTAGACAATCAGAGGTCACTGGACTTCCCCAATGAAAAGTTACAAATAACGTGGTGTCCATTGAAACTGCCACTTTTGGAGGTTCCCCCGATACCAATTGCCCCGGATTCGTGTTCAAATTCAAACGAGCATTTAGCGAGTGTTCGTTGGTGGAGATGTGAATTGAGTATACAGTATACGCTACACAACACTGTGTTTTACGGTGTTTTCTGACCATGGTAGTGTTTGGACTAGCGAAAAGACAAGTGTTGGACCTTTGGATTCTTTCCTTATAAATTCCACTTAATATGTTTTATCACATTCGACCCAATTTCTGATTGAAAATCAATGAAGCTTAAGAAGGACATACTCCAGCCAAGATTTCGATATAGATTCGAACTTACTATATCAAATTAAATTGTACAAACGATTTCCTGTCCAATAGAACATTGTACTTAAAATTCAATCACTTTCAGAACTAGAGTTAGATTAATAGATGGTCTAGTCCTAGTTTGGTCCTAGTCCTAGTTGGGAGATCCGTGGTTCTAGGCCTACTATCGTCCTAGCTTACTGAAATAAATAGAACGTACAAAGGACAATACAAACGAAGTTCCTTATGAATTGTAGCTAATATATTAATCAAGTTCTATGCAACTGCTAACTGAACAGCAGAAGAAAAACATATATCCAGTCATAATTTATGGTTATTCTGGTTCAAACCAAATACTAAAAATTACTTTCTGCACCAGAATATAATACTTGACATCCAAATACTATAAGAAGTAGAGTTAAATGGTCTAGTCCTAGTTTGGTCCTAGATGAGAGATCCTTGGTTCTAGTGCTAGGTTGCTTAAGAATGTGAGATGGGTCGTCTAGTCCTAGTTTGGTCCTAGTCCCAGTTGAGAGATCCTGGGTTCTAGTCTCATTTGGTCCTGGTCCTAGTTGAGAGATCGTTCCTCCCAGTCCTAGATGGGCAAATCATGCACTGGAGAGGCAACCAAAAGGTAGGTCCCTGGGGGGGGGGTGGCATATATATATATATATGCACAATAATATATATATATATATATATACAAATGGAAGTGTCATCATGTTTCTTACTCGCAAACCTAAGTCTTGTCTGAGGTCACCGCGATTTGCCCAGCCGGATTGAGTCAAAGAGTCGAGTTTGAGATTGAATTGGGGGCCAGCATGGGCCATTCGATTTATTGCATTGTCACTGAGTGCAAGCGCAGCAGAAACTATGCCGGAAATTGAGAGTAAATCACAGGGCGTACATGTTCCCATTTCGTCAGCGCCCGGCCAAAGAGAACTTGCTGGATGTGGCTGTGTATGTTTTTGAGTGTACCCCTTTCTTGTGCCTTTAAAGGGAAAACGAAACCAGCTTGTGAGGGCTCCCCCTAAAAAACCAATAAAAGAGACACACACACACACATACACGCCCATGTGTCTCCTTTCAACAGGATGCCACCCCCCCCTTCTTCCCAAGGCCGTGTAGGGTGGATCGGAGATTTCCGTGGAGAACTCTTCGACGAAGCCACTGGTGCCGGGGCAGTCATAGCCCACCTCCTTTCCCGCCGCGCCGAAGGGGCACTTGCAGTGCGCCGCATCCAGCTCCTTGCAACCAGGCTGAGGGGGGTGGGGTTTATGGGGGTCCGACCCATTCCATTTAGATAGTCTTGTCTTGCCCACAGGAAAACATGGAACCATAAATGGAATTCCAGGGTGAACGCTCATTGGCATTGTTAAGTGGGTGGGAATTTCTTGCGTAGGGGTATGTGTCTAAAAAGGCTTGTCTCAAAATAGGATTTGGAGCCCCCAAATGAGTGGTTTCTGGTTGGTTTCCTTTAAAACCATCCAAGACAAACTACCGGCAAAAAACAAGTTCACCCAACCAAGGAAATCCAAATGATATTCTTTAAATTGTGTCTTCGTGTTGGTTTGTTTATACCCAACAAATGCCAGAATACAGCACCCCTATTTTCCACTGTGGTTGAAAAGTGGAAACCGCAAGGTGCGCTCCACTCAGTCTGTTGGGTCCCCCAGCTTCCACCAGCATGGACTCACGCGCAAGGTCCTGTAGGACGGAGAGCATGGCTTGTCGATTCCTCTGGGCCAAGTGCTCGCTGTCATAGGCCCACGGCATGTACAGCCCCAAGGTGCCACTGTGCACCTCGGAAACTCGACAGGCGCAGAGTTGTTTTTTCCGCAAACAAGATCAAACCGAACACCGACGCGAAACCAACCCTAAAAACCAACCCTAACCTTACCCTGACAAAACCTGGACCCACTCCAAAACATGCACCCTACTGCACTCAAGGACTGTTATCATGCAGTGTCAACTTCGCACTAATCAAACAAAAACATACTAATGTGGTGTGAGTGTGAAGAGCCCATCTTAGCGGCAGTTCATTCATCTTCGTCGCCCCTTCTCGAATGCTTGGGATACGAGAAGGCACCATCATCATCAGCAGCATGAGCATCAGCATCATAACCATCATCTTCACCACCAACGTCATCATCAACATCATTCATCCTCATCTTCTTGGTCAGCAGCGTCATCATCAGCATTATTTATTATCAGAATCGTCGCCATCATTTTCTTACATGATTCAAACGCGGCGTTCATGCTGAGGATGCGAAAGGCATCATCAATAGCATCGTCATCATCATCATCATCATCATCATCATCATCATCATCGTCATCGTCATCGTTTTGTTATGTGGGTTCAGATGTCACGTTAGGCCTCGCTGGGGATGCCAAAGGGAGATGTCTCGCAGCAAGGGGGTAGGTGGCTCTAGGCGGCAGCCCTCAAAGCTTCGCTTAGAGCGTAGGTCTACGGCAAAGTGCTCATAGCAACGGTGCAGCGCCGAGGAGCAAGTAATGTCTACCCCGCCCCAAACAACTTCCCTCCCAAATAGCTTTCCCAACTTGATTGTAAATTGCACAGTATTGCACACATATTTTGTGTTTCAATTGATTTAGTATTGCTGGAGCCTCATTTTGAGATCGGATTGCAGTTTTGGTTTCCAATTGCCTTTCGAGATTGGATTTAGGTTTGAAGTTGGTTTAGAATTGGTGGATTGGAGTGTTTGTGTGTGTGTGGTATGTGGCTGTGGCTGTGGCTATCTTGGCTGGGGTGGGAGGGAGGTTCTTGAGATTTTGAGAGGCAGGCAGAGTTGTGAGGCCCCAGGTCCTGGCTGAGCTTTGCATGCAGGACCAGATTGCAAGAGCTGTTGAAAGATTTGCTTCCAGATCCAAAGGCCCCAGCCATCAAAGATAAACAGGGATAGTTAGAAGATACGCTTGAAAATCGCACCATGGCTTTGATGTAGTGGGGGCATTCGCAAGAAGCCAGCCAGCACTAGGCTTTTATCTCACGTTGCGCAGCTCGTCTGTGCGCAGCTGCAGTACCTGCGTTGCCGTCCAGAGTTCTCTACTCTATGTACCCATGCCAAAGCTGAATTGAATACATCCAGAGCCTGTTAAAAGCCTCAAAGTCAAAACCTAACAGGGACTGCCTAAATGGCTTTGCTCACCTGTCTGTGTTTGTGTGTGTATGTCAAAAGTTAGGCTATTCTTTTTTCGGTTACTTAAAGGAAAACTAAAAGGGATCAACAGCGGAGCACGCCACTTTGGGGCATTCTACTTTTGATACAAAGCCATGTCCGCGTGTGCATGTGTGTGCATATTATATGCGCGCCTTAAACTGCGTCTTACATTGGAAAAGGCCCCTTTCGTTGCAGCTCTTCAAGAAATCAAAAAAGGGAAGTGGGCCTCATTTCTGTGAAGCGCCGGCACACTATTGCTCTCAGCGCCATAATCTGTGGCCATTAGCGACAATACCTGGAATTTTGTGGATTACGTGGCCAATCCTGAACAGCTGCCAAATAAATAGCAAACAACAAGACCTGCTTTTGCCAGTCTGGACACGGGAAAATCAGGCCCAGTCCGCTTTCAGAAAAAGCGGGTAGCTCATCCAGCTCTCCCCGTAGCCACCGCCAATATGACTGTCCGCCATTCACAGCTTAGTGACACTCCTGTTTCACAGCTCCCAGAACAAACTCCTTCAATGAGCATGACAGGTTCACTTGTGAAATAGAAGACTCAAGACCCCCTAAAGCACGTGTTTTTGGCTGAATGGCCCTACGCTTTCTTTCGATATTTCATCGATATGCGGGCATTTGACCGAAAAGGGGCCGTTCGGGGGTCGAGGCCTGCCAATCAAACCATCAAAACCAACCAATGCCCCGCAAGACAACGCTTTTGGTTTAGGAAGAATCGGAAACCCCGCCCTATTTTATTGAAGCCAGCAATCGCATTCACTGAGAATCTGAATGTAAGCAACATTTACACGAACAACAAGATGTCGGCACAAGCACTCCTCGCCCTAAGCGCCAGTCGTCGGGCTGTTTCACCAACAACTCAAATCCTGAGGCGCTGCCGCGCCTGCAACAGACCGAATGACAATGGGCGTGACACATCGTGATGGGCTGTGGTATGATTTCTTGCTGCGGCGCATAGGCACCTGCAAAAAAGCGCTGCTGTTGGAGCGCGCCCTACATCTGCAAAGTATGGCACTTCAGCGCCGTCAAAGCCTGCCACAGACCAAATGACCATGGGCGTCAGACATCTTGATGAGCTGTGGCGCAATTACTCATCATGCACTTGGGATGCCGGAGCTGCTGCAGGCTGCGGCGCGTCGGCACCTGCAAAAAAAGCGCTGCTTGCTGAGCGCACCCTAGCAGACCGAATAATCATGGGCGTGACACATCTTGATGAGCTGTGGCATCAGCACTCATTAACCACTTGGGATGCCGGCGCGTAAGCACCTGCCAAAAGAGCGCTGCTTTCGGAGCCACTCCCTACATCGGCAAAGTATGGCACATCGCCGTCAAAATGGGCTGCTTCTGGCTAAGCAGCGCCACTCCCTTTGGGATCAGCCTCTTGTCTTTCACCACAAACGTCCACGCCCATTTCATGTGGCCCACGGCATCCAAGGCTTCGTTGACCAACATGGCTGGCTCCGGCACATCTGTCAACCACAAGTCGGCCTTCTTTTGTGCCCGGCACACCTCCTGGGAAATCTCGGAAGCCGTGAATTCCAAGCAGGCCTTGCTTGGTGACCATGTCTTGTGCTGATTGCTTTGGAAACGGCATCCACCGCTGGAGGGGCAAGCGAGATCTTGTACCCGATCGCCCCAGCTGGGGCAGCATCTGTTGCGAGCTTGCCGGTTGTCACGGTGTACAGGATGGTCGACTTCGGCAACTTCCTGTTCGTCTCTGACGCCAGCGTCAACTGCAAGACAGGGCAACCGACTTCTTGGCCACTTCCACGGTCACTGGTGGATCTTGAACGATCCAAGAGCAAAGGTGTCGCCAGAGCTTGCCTCGATGTGTGTCTGTGCGCGCGTGCATGGGTACGTGGGCGCACGGGTGCATGGGTGCGTGCTCCGCGCATGTGCGAAAACGTGTTGCGCGCGCGCCTAATGGATGTAATGATCTGCGCGCTCTTGAAAGCTGTCAAAGCAACCCCCCTTCAAGTTGAGCAACTGTTCATTGCGACAAGCTGGATGCGCCAAGCGGCTGCCACATACAGGTCCACAAAAATCGCAAGAGCTCCGCTGAAGTTGCCCCAGCCGAGGCCGACGCAGCTGCGGCACAGGCGTGGATGGCCCTTCGTATCCCTGGCCACTTCGACGCTTCTCAGCGCCGCAAACCTGAGCAAGCGCGCTCGAGCGGCTCTTGTCACCAGATCAGCCAAGGCACTGCTCGGGAGAGAGTTGAAACGAGCCGCCGCCCAGATGCGCGTCGCAAATGACACAAGAGCGCCCATCAGGCATGCTGCAATGCTGATTCTGCTGCTGCGATGCTGCTGCTGGCGGTGTTCCTGCTGCTGCTGCTGCTGCTGCTGCTGTTGCTGACGCTGATGCTGCCATCCTCTGTGTGCTTGCTGTTGCTGATGCTGATGTTGATGCTGATGCTGTCCTCCTCTGTGCAATTTTTCTTGGTCAGATCGTATGCGCCGTCCACACCTATGAGCCGTTGGGGCCTAAGGAAAGAATGGCTGACTGACTGTCATTTTTGTTTCCTGCGGCTGTTGATGAGTCTGGGTCGATACATGGGCACAGTGCTGGAAAGAACAAAGGCCCGCTTGGGCTACAGCAAGCACAGGCAGCTGTCCTGACAGTGGCCTAAAAGGCGTTGGGACAATTCAGCAGCCAACAAAAAATGGTGAACTGTGATCGTATGCGCCGTCCATACCTATGAGCCGTTGGGGCCTGACATCATTGCGCAGTTGGTTTCCGGCCCCAAAACGAGGGAATTGGCAGGGAAAATTTGGTGTCGAGGGACACAGCGCTGGAAAGAACGCAGGCCCCCTTGGGCAACAGCAAACACAGGCAGCTGGGTTGACAGTGGCCTAAAAGGCGTTGGGACAACTCAGCAGCCAAAAACAATCGGTGAAATGTGATCGTATGCGCCGTCCATACCTATGACCCGTTGAGGCCTGACATCATTGTGCGGTTGGTTTCCGGACCCAAAACGAGGGAACTTGCAGGGAAAGTTTGATGTTGCTAGAAAAAACAAAGGCCCGCTTGGGCAATAGCAAATACAGGCAGCTGGCCTGACAGTGGCCTAAAAATCGTTGGGACAACTCAGCAGCCAAAAATACCTTGGTGAAATGTGATTTTCTGATTTCTCTACTGGTATCCTCTAATGAACCCTGATAAAGAAGAGGTTGAGGAAAGTTGGAGACAGAAGCTGAAGAGGCAAGGGCTGAGACCAGAAGAGGGTTTGTGCTCGAGGCCACGTCGGCGTACCTAAGGGCCTAAGGACCTAAGGACGCGTCCTTAGGTATACGGTGCCGCCTGGCGCCGCCAACTTTTTCCCTGTACCTAAGAACGCTGAGTACCTGTCTTTAGGTATGAAGGCCATTTTGCACCTATGCGCTGATGCTGGCGATGCGGCTGGGGATGCTGGTGATGGGAAGCTGGCTTGAAAAACTAGAGGCCCAAGCTGGAGGAAACTTTGGAGCGGGAAGCTTGAGGCGCTTGAGGCGCTTGAGGCCTATAGGGAAGGTTCAGGCTTGGCAACCGGGAAGATTCCCCGAACTCGCCCGCGCAACCGCAAACGATTTCTCCTTTCCCACAGATCGCTGCTTGGCCGCCGCTCTTTGGCTTTTGGCCTTTGGCGGCCAGCTGGCCGCTTTGCACGGCCGCTTTGCGCGTCAGAGCTGAAATAAATGAAATACTGGGACTGTACGCACCTTCAGAATAATTCAAACATGACAGTATTTTTGAGAGTGTACCCCTAATATTAATGGCTCCGCACAAACCCATATATATATATATATATTATGAATATAAGTTATCTATACATATATATATATAAACACTTGATGTATTGCCAGGTTTCTCAGTCAATTGAGTACAACATGTGACGTGTCCTTCAACAAACGGTCCCCTTAAATAACACTCCCTCAACAGGAAACTCACCTACAATCAGGCCAAGGTGATGTTTAAACTGGCCAACAGTAAACTGTTGAGATGCCTTCACGATAAACTGAAACAAAACAATACGACCTTTGATACATGCCGGATATAAGTCCTACAGAACGGCCTCATGCGCAATACACAACTGCAATGAAACGAGGTAGTACCAACCATCGCCCAAAAAACATAATATATATATATATATATATATTCCACTTTGCGGGTCCCGTTTGGTTTCCTCACAATGCAAGGTGGCAAACAAGGGGTGGAGCACCAAAAATCGCCCCGCATGCCACTCGAGGCGCCGAGAGGAAGGTGGTGGGCTTGAAGTCGACGATCATGTCCCTCACCACTTGGGTCTCTGGCCTTCGCCGAAGAAGGCGCCGAGATGATGTGGATCTTTGGAAAAATGGCGGAGAAGTTGACAGGGCGAAGTTTGAAGGGCAAGATTGGAGAAGTTTGAAGTTAACAGGAAGGCATAGGAGTGGAAGATTGGAAGGGCCGGTTTACGACCAGGTCTGCATTGAAGGGTAAGATTGGAAGAAGGGGTGCAACCGTGCGCGGCCAAACGACTCGTCCGACTCGCTGCATTGGGGCCTTCCCCCCACAGTGGGGTTGTTAGGCACGCAAAAAATGCAAGGGTCCCATGCAACCTTAGGATGCACTTTCATGGTTGACCCCCTGTTTGACCGAGACCTCAGATAGTACTTGGACCCTCTGGCATGGATGCGACAAAAATCGCCCTTAAGTCGGAACTGATTCTTGGAGCCCCGCCCTTCCAACAGCTTGTCGGAAAACCAACAAAAAAGAGCAGGCAAACCAACCCCTTCTTAAGTCTCGGACAGCCTATATCTTTGCCCTCGCCCCAAACAATTGTCCAACACATCCGCAAAACCTTCCCACCTATTCCTGCCTTCAAAGATGGTTGCGTTGCTTCTCGGTACTGGCCCCTACACTATGGACCAAAGGGACGGACCCCAAAGGTCAAACCCCCGAGGGGGAAAACAAAACAAACCAAAGGAATTGAAAATCAAAGCTTAACATTTTGAAACCTTGACTATAAACCA
Organism: Effrenium voratum; assembly: GCA_963377175.1. Taxonomy (NCBI): domain Eukaryota; class Dinophyceae; order Suessiales; family Symbiodiniaceae; genus Effrenium; species Effrenium voratum. The sequence goes on along the minus strand of CAUJNA010003692.1, from coordinate 165,253 downwards.
AAGGGAAGCCAAAGCAGTTTTCGCGAGCATCCATTTTTTCCAGCACCAGGGCGATTACCTCTATCCTTAGAGAAACACCCTGATAGCAGGTTCCTTAGGTGGTGCGAGACTCGCAGATTTCGATTTCAACCATCCACAGTCTGCGGTGGGACCCCTTGGTTTCTGTTGACGCCCCTGCAAAAAGTTTCACTTTTTGGGGTTTTAGTGGAAAACACCTTTATTTCCCAAAAAGTTAAAAGTCTAAAGATCCGTTGCCCAATAGCAGTCAAGACCCGTGCCCAACTCCCATCTCGGTATCGAGGCGCTCGCTGAATGGCTTCGGCCCATGGTCCGGGCCGGAGCCCAGGTCCCACTTCTCGTCCCAGTTCCGGTTCAGATCCACGCCGTTCCTCAGTTCCGCGAGTGAACCTCCTGGTCTTTTTCGCTGACCCGAAAAAGGTTACGGGTGTTGAAGGGGAACAGGAAAACGGTTAAGCCAGTTTGGGGGGGTCCAAATCCGAACAACCAAGAAGAAGCCAAAGGACCATACTACAAACACATAAGTGCAACCATGCAGGGTTCTGTTTTTGCTGACCATAGACGTAAACCCAGGGGTTGGCAACCTGTTCATCTAAGCAGGGACACCCTGCAGCATGGGTTGATTTGTCGCCACAAATTGGGGCAAGTCCTTCCACTGGAACGAGTGAAACAACTTGGTTGCAGGTGCCACACTATCCACAAGATCTATTCTCTCTCACTAACATAGCAACTCTGAGAGGGCACGTGAAAAAATCCGCCTTTGACGTGCCACGTTTATGGAAGGGAGGGTGACTTGATACACGGCGATCGCAGCTTTTCGCCTGAGGGGCACATTTGGCAATCGACCAAAACTGGGACACCACAAGGTGAACGAAGCTGGGAAACCAAACTTGGATCGTCGCAAGCCACTGAAGTAGGGTAACTAGGAAAACTGGGGTTGGAACCCTAGTTTCAGTCATGCTTATAATCTACTTGCTGGGCTGGTGATTGGACACCTCCCCATTGATGGGATGGGCTAATTAAACTCCGCTACAAATTAATAAGGAACCCAAAAAGGACCCCAAAACTATCTACTCTGCAAATGGCGACTCTTCGGGTTCCGTGTTAATTTGTACTTGAGCAATCTGGGGTTCCCATTTCATGCCGAGATTCGGGTTGGCACGCAGGCAGTACTCGCCTACCGGCAACCGGCAACGGCAAGTAGCGCGCTGTTGAGCGAGCGGCAGGTTGGTGTGGTTTTTAGGGCACCCTCTTTTGGGGCTGTTAAAATCATGAACCCTTGAGGAAACCACTTATTTGAAGAGCTTCCCTATTTTGACACAACCTAAATAGCTTCGATGCTTGGAAGGGAAACGCACTGGAAACCAGTTGGAGACTATGTGTATTCCGCAAGATGGCACTGGAACCTCGATTGATTGTGGAGGGTAGCCCGCTTAGACAAGACAGTCTACCAAATGAAGTACTCACGGTCAACATTACCTATCCGTGGGTCGGTCTGATACAGTGGTATGGTTGATTCCCATTGCAAGTAAACCAACCACGCACCAGGGAAATGTACGGGCCAGGAGACGAACTAAGGGCCAATCTCTGCCTTGTGTGCCGAGTTTACTCGGCAACCGGTACTTTGCTGTTATGTGACCGAGGGGCCTCCCGCCCAGCTGAAAAGAACCTATAAAAGGAGTTCTTAGAAAGGTTCTCAAGAGATCTCTCACCAATCAGCCGGGACTTGTCGAAAATGCCTGGCACCACAAAGCTGAGTTGTGAACATCCCTTTCCTTGTGGTCCGGAACACTTCGCAAGAAAGTCAGACCGTTTCCATACATACATCTTCAAGCTCAACCAAGTGTGTCGGTGTGCCAGGTAGCATAATTCGTCTCACTGTAGGTATATTGCTATTTCTGCTGGCCAGCCCATATTTCACACGAAGGAAGCCCCCAGCCTGATGCAAAGTGATTCCCTCTCAAATTGGGAAGTACAGTCCGAAAGTCGTACCCCCGCCTGAGGTAGGTTTCCAAAAGAACTATCAGAGACACCAAACAAGCAAACCATGGCATAACTTCCCCAAGACCTGAATGGTAACCCCCCCGCCCAAGGTACCGAATGGCTCACTCGAGGAGTTTGTCCCGGCCTTGTTCTACCTTTACCCTGGAGCCCGGATTCGCGTTGAGGATCAGCTGAAACTGGCTGTCCTGGCAAGCAACAATCGTGTGGAGCTATGCGTTGCCATAGAGATCTTGGTGGAGCCCCGGAACCAAAACGCAAGTAGACCAAGCAAGCTCAACCGCAAGACCCTCTTGCGACGACGTGTCGCTGTGTACTGTGATGTATCGCAGGGTATTGCGAGGTTCCCAGTTTGCCTTGTTCATGTTGGGGGATTCCACCGCATTACCTGGAAATTCCGCGAAACTTTGCCATTGGGGACTTGTGATAAATTCAGCACACCTTCGCTTTCGCCACATGGCACCGTGGTGAATTTGCAACGACAATGTCCTCTGGTGCTATAATGGACAAAATCCATTTCGAAGCTCCTAAGAACCCCTATGATGATTCCCCGGTACATACCAACAAACTATGATTTCAACCATGGTTCTTAGGTGGCGCGAAATGGAATTCGTCCATCCGTAGTAGGTCATGCAATGGCAAGTGATGATCTTGCTGGTTCTCTGTATGGAATCCTCTGCGCTGTTCAACTCATTCCCTACTGAGAACCAGCAAGTCATAAAGCCCGCGGCACAATTCCCTTTATGCGCTTTCTGTGGGTGAACAAGTGAATGACTAAATTTTGCATCTACCTTCACCCGACTGAGGTCAAACTCCTGGGGAATGGTCTTGGTTCCCTAAATGATAGGCATCCTTCTGATGGCTGCGGGCTGCTGAAACAGGCAAAAACGGCCTATCCAATTGCTTCTAACATCTCTAATAGAGAGTGGATGCTCATCGCTGCTAGGTCCTGGCTCGAATAAAGGTACCCTTTTTTCTGTGGTCCATTCTAGTAGGGGAACCCTCCCCCAAAAAAGGGCACTATTGGGGGACCTAGGCTATGATTGCTAAGCCACGAGGTGTTTTGACCATGGCACAACTCTACGTGATCAACAGGGGGACAGCTTTTTGAGACCCTTTCCAGGTTGGTTCAAAGGAAAACAAAAAGGAACCGCCTATCGTTTGGGGGTCCGCATTTTGACACATACCCATAATTGCCCCTAGGTTGCTTTCCCCAAAAGGGAACAAGGGAACACCTGGCTTTCAGCCTGCCTTGGGGAAGGTAGTCAAAAAGTGGACGTTAGGTTGAAGCATTACTTCTCATCCTAAAATATAACTACAGTCGACAATATATGAAGATTCTCAAAGGGTCCCCTTTTGGGGTGGTTTCAAGAACCCAAAGGAACACCTCCATTCTTGGGGGTCAAAATCCTACTTTGACACACCCTCCTAAAACATGTTCTGTCCTTCTGATTTCCCCTCAAATACCCATCCGAAACGGGTGCACCTTTGGAAGCCCCCCAAGTAAGCTTCCCACCAAGTAGATAGCCAAGCACAAGCACCGAAACGGGTCCAAAAAGGAACCGGCCATACTTTTGACCACTGGACTCAGTAGACGCTACCTTCCCCCCCCTTCCCTTCCCCCCCCTTCCCTTCCCCCCCCTTCCCTTCCCCCCCCTTCCCTTCCCCCCCTTCCCTTCCCCCCCTTTCCCTTCCCCCCCTTTCCCTTCCCCCCCCCCTTCCCCCCCCCCACGGCCGCCACAGCCGGGACTCCTCGAGAGCTTTGGCCACCAGACTGCTCTTCTCAGTATGCTCCCCGCAGAGCATCTTCCTCGGAAGACTCGATGCGAGTGAAGCTGGTAGAGTCCATGTGTGACGGGAGCCCCGTTTTTGAGGTGACAAAGTGTAGTTTGCATTGGGGGATGTTTGGTGGGGAAGTGAGTAGCCGTAGGATATTTTGGGAGTTGACCGCTTTTGGGGAGAAACCACCAAACAACAACAAAGGGTGACTCTGAATAACTGGGTGTGGTTTGTTTTGAGGTTACGTTTTTGGGGGCTGGCAGAAAAGGGAACTACGTATTTGTTTGGGTGCGCCGTTTTGAGGCAAACCTAAGTGAGAGGGCAAAGTATGCCAAAACTCGCCCCCGCTCATTGACCTTGCCACTCTTGGAATCAGTGCATGTCCGACTCAATCACTGCACCGTTTAGGTGACACATCCTTCAAATGGCCATGAAACTGTCCCATCCTTCCGAACAAACATAACCGTCTGCCCCCCAAATAAATGGTTGAGCCGAAGGGTGCTCAAATGGACAAAGCATTCAAGCCCGTCTGTGTTTGTTTCTTGAACGTATCTTTTTGGTTGGTTTCAATCAGTGGCCAAAAGGAAAGCCACCATTTTGGGCAGTGGGGTCCCCTGAAGAAAGATACGCCAATGTTACAACTTCACGCGCTTACGCCAAGTTTCAATGCTGCACGGGGTGCCTTTCACAACATTGAACGTTCAGGAAAACCTGCTTTAATCCCGTAATCCCGACCCGTGGGGGGGGGGGGGGAATATGTGGGGGGGGGGGGTGCATTAACCTTTACCCTCCCTCCAAGACTGGAAGCTGATCCGAAGGTGGACTAGTTTATTTGGGTTGGACCTCGCTGCCCACTTGTGCCGGGATTTGATGGCTCAAATCCTGGAGCCTCCTCCTGAAGACCCGCCGAATCAATCAAAAGGTTGGGTTTTTCAACATGACCATCAAGACTTGGGGATATTTCAAGATGACCATCAACAAAAAAAGGATAATTCAACATGAGAACAAAGAACGATGGATTGCAAGATGACCCGTCCAATCTTTTATTGGGGCATCTAGTTTTGAGACTCGACTCACTCTCGAGGCCGGGGGGCAGCAGCATCAGCGCCGTCTCTGGGCCGATGAGCTCTCGGCTGTGCTCCCCGAAGAGCAGGGAGACTTTGTTCGTGGCGTTGCCTCATGGAAGCCCTCAACTTGCTGGTGTTTGAAACTCAGGGGTTGCTGGGGATTTCAATGGAAGACCCAACCCCGGAAAATTAGACACCACGGAGGTGGCTGGGGGTCTCAAAACCAGGTTGTTTGAAGGCCCTAAAGCAAGGCAATGAGAAATGGAATGACCGAGATAAATTCCATCCCCGACTTGGTTTCCGTAAAGGAAATCCCCTTCCGGTTCATTCCCAACTCCCGGCAGGTCATTCCCTATTCAGCCCCAGCAAGTCAAAATGGGGATGCGGACATTCATTTAAGGGGTATTTAAAGAGAAGTCAAAAGGAAACATGCAGTTTCTAGGGGTCACCCTTTTGGTGGACACCCTTTTTGGTTGGTATTGAAAGGAACACCAAAAGGAAACAAAGTATTGAACCATTTTTGGCGTTTAAAGGGACACCACTAGGAAACATGCAGCTTCTCAGGGGACCCCTATTTTGAGAACCCGTCACGGATCCAAGGAGGGCCATTCATCCACGACAACACCCTCTCAGGAACTGACGTCAAAACTACATGGGGGTTAAGTACGTCCTTACCTGGAACTCTCGGGGATCGAGAATTGAAACCTGCTCATTAAACTCCTGAGCTCACTATCGTTGCTGAAGGTATAATCAGCTTCCCTGTACTTGGTGGTTCGCAGCCAGGTGGTTTGGTGGTTAAGGAGGGGCTTCCCATTTACTCCACAAGAACCAGGGCTTCAATCCAAATCCAAACAGGGCTCCAGACCACATCAAACCAGGGCTGCCTGATATCAGCCGTACCCGGCGATGAACAAAAAATCACGCCCGGCGACTTCCAGTGGCTCCAAGACCTGCCTTGCGAGGGGACTTCATGTCGCTCGAATGGTGCAACCGCCCTCCCAAAGTAAACCAAAACCCAGGCTGGCCAATCCAGGGTCGTCCTGAATGCATTTATTCGTAAGGTGGATGCACCACGATGCATTGATTCGCTTTTGGTGGCTTGACATGCTGCAGCTAACTACGTCGCCCTTTGGCTTGCAACTGGGTATTGCACATAATAATCAAGCGATACGAGAACCGAACAGGAAAAACAGGGACCTCCACAACGACCCCTTTGCAAATACAAAGCCGAAAAGCTGAGGTCACCTTGTATTGCTATGAAAGACCCGAATACGCCTCACCAGCCTCCGGGCGGTGTTCATCCTTTCACCGTGAGCCAGTCGGTGGACATATTTAAGCAAGACCGTGTGCACGCAAACAAGCGAACTGCAGCCAATGAACCCATCTCACATCATCTCAACAATTATTTGGCCATGGGTCAAAATCCCGTACCCCCAGTGAACATCCCAATCCCAACTAAAATAGGTTCTAAAACACCTACCAACCAAAATGGGATCCCAAAACAGTTTTGACAATCGCAGCCATTTATTTCTGTCCAGTTCAAAGTCTTGGCTAGACCTGCCTCAGAAGTTGAACACCATCTCAACTCGAACTACCTCCTACTGCAAATACCCTCTCTTTTCAGGGTATATGTCGACCAGCTACTAAAAAAGGAGGTATTTATGAGTAGGGGGTAGGCCAAAGCAACTAAAGATTAGCTGAGCCATGTGGGAGTGCGAGTCTGCCCAGCTGCTGCCCACACGGACTTCCTGAATCTCCACATAGTCCTGGCAGCAGTGAACAGCCCTTGCGTATCCTTATCTTGGCCCACATCTGCGGTACGCGGACACCACGACTCTTGGATTCTGCTTCGCAGTTCGTCTACCCTTAGAGTTGCCTTGTTGGTGCAGACGCGCCGAACCCCCGCCTTCCCCCAGAAAATCCCCCCCCCCCCACTTTCCCGCCGGCAATCCTCCCAAAACCCTTTGCAAAACGGATCTCTCTGCACCAGCGAGCTGCGGAAAGGCATTAACGAAACCGTACCAAAAAGCCCCGGGTTGCCAAACATCACGTAGACAGGAAAAGTCATATGACCACACAACACATCACCAAACAACAACACATGTAGAAAGTCATATGTAGAGAAACAAGTCTCGATGTGCTGGAAATGCAAACTGCAGAGGGTAGACATACAAATGAGACGCCAACCAAATCTATATCGCAGATTTTGCCTCCGACCAACACGTTGCATGTTAGATTATAGTCCACTCTGTGGATGGACAAATTCCAAGCCTGACACCAATTGGGATTGGAGGTTTATCCCATTCTTCAACGGGCTTCAATGCCAACTGGTGGCATGTTTTGTCCATCCACAGCACATACGTTGTCTCCTTTGAAATGAACAACAATTCAACTGATATCCCAGCTACACACCTTAGATGGGTGAACGAGAAGGATGGGTGAAGAGAATGGGGGATCAAACCCTAGACTTAATCATCTACCAGCTCGTTTCCCACACTCCCGACGTTCTCAAGCCCGCGTGTTCATCTACGGTGCACTCAAGAGCACACATTTTAGAACTTCCGAAGAAACGACTCCACCTCCTTTACAAATGTATACTCGGAGCTCCTAGTTGGTTTCGAATAAAAACCCAAAGGAAACCCGCAGAACTTCCGAAGAAACGATTCACCAACGATCCTTCCTTTCAGGACTCGCCGCATTTGGCCGCTCCTTCCGCCGGGAGTGCAAGGCAGCGGGGTGGCTGCAGGCCCCCACCAGGCGTGCGGCTTCCGAGTGCAGCTCCTCAAGCGAAGCGGAGCGACGGATGGATGAAATCCGCGAGTCTCGCACCTCAGAGACCCTGGTTTCGGATGATTCCCCGGTAAATACCAACAACAAACCGCTCCAGAGAGTACGACGGCAACCAGCGTCGGTCGATTTATTTTTCACCGCACTGCCTCAAGTGGGTGGGATCGTACCTGTTGGTCGATCTGTTTCAATCTCTGGAGTCGGTGTGCGTGTCTCTCAGACACCACTGACTCGAAAGTAAAGTACAACAAATAAAAGGTAAGCAAATGCAAGTGCATGCAAACCCAAAATGTTGTACAGCAGAGTTTCGAAGAGGGAGTGGACGTTCTCCCGTCCTCTCACTCGATGCTATAAATGCAGACCGACAGGTACTGAGGGCATGCAGTGAAAACTGGTGAGGGTGGGTGGGAAAGAAAATTTGGCTAATTCGCCAAAATGGCGAACGGAGCATGAATCAAGCAGTGTCATCCTGCAGGCACTCAAGGTTCGAATCTGAGTGTGATTCAAATGCCTTCCGCTATCGGTTGTTACTTTTAACACAAGTGTTAACCGCAACAACAAACCGCTCCAGAGAGTACGACGGCAACCAGCGTCGGTCGATTTATTTTCACCGCACTGCCTCAAGTGGGTGGGATCGTACCTGTTGGTCGATCTGTTTCAATCTCTGGAGTCGGTGTGCGTGTCTCTCAGACACCACTGACTCGAAAGTAAAGTACAACAAAATAAAAGGTAAGCAAATGCAAGTGCATGCAAACCCAAAATGTTGTACAGCAGAGTTTCGAAGAGGGAGTGGACGTTCTCCCGTCGTAGGTCAACTCCCGTCGAAGGTGAAGCCGAAGGCGAACGACCTAGACAAAAGGCACGTTGAAGGCATCCTTACATCGATCAAGTCTCCTTACTGTGGACAAGATTCTCACGGGACGTGGAAGTCAAGTCGGGTTCAGGAGGAATGATTCCTGTGGAACTGTTGGAGTTCCTTTATGTCGTCAAATCCGACGGCATGGGCGAACTCAATATCGCCAATGATTTTGCACGTCCGTTTATGTAGAGCGTGCATGGGGGGTTCCAGAATCTGCCAGTGGTGCTTCGAGGCAAGGGACATGTCATGTCGACTGAAGGGGTCGGCTATATTAGCATGTGTGGGCACACGGGCAATATGCAACTGCAATTGCTGTCGGTTGTGCCATGTCCAATGTGCACCGAGCAGGCAGTTTAGTGGTTGGTGTTTCCCAACTCCCCGTCTGATGGCGTGTTTGGCCGCTTCGTTGTCGCACAACTGGAGGTATGTGTCAGTGATCCATGGTCGAAAGATCACAGGAGCGATCAACGCGGCCCATGCCTCGAGGAAATAAATGGCGTTGGTGCCAGTACTCACTTGTTGGAGTAAGTTAGGGGGTAGTGCGCCCGAGACCACGCGGGTCCTTTGTGCCTGTGGGCTGAACAGCACCGCTGCCCATCCGTTGTCGTGCGACCAATCGGGTGGCAGACAATCCTGATCCCCTGCGTCCTTGACACGCCAGACCGTCTCGCCCTGCCGGCAGAACGCGTCGGTGTATATGATTGAAAGGTCTCTGGGCCTGGTGGACAGTGGGACGCTGCGGGGTGAGCTATGTTGCAGGATATTCAGGAGGCACAGAATGGCAGCTCGAGTTGGTTTGTCGATCCGGTCGGAAGTGCTGTGTGCTTTGTGGTATAGGGCGGCTAACGCCGATCGCCCTACTCGACCGAACAGGTGTCCGGTGACAAAGTTGCACTTGCCGGCAGTGCGTCGGGCGGTGTCGTTCGACATACCTCCCTGTTCGAGACACTGAGACAGGGTGTGTGACAGTGTACGGACTCGGTCTGGGCACGGTCGGAGGGTTGCGTGTGTTGCCGACAGGTCGACATAAACCCCTTGTATTTTGTGAGAGGGCGCCGGTGGTTGTTCCTTGGATGTCTTCATATGAAATCCAAGTAGTGAGTTGAGCTTGCTGAATGAGGAGAAGGAACTGGTCGCGATGTGACTGGGTTGTATGGCCCCGTAGTCGTCAACGTAGTGCAGGGCAGGTGTGAGTGTTAGTACGCGGGCGAGTGCTGTGAGTGCATCGCCGAAGCGGTTGTAGCCCCAGACGCTGGCAGCGGAGCCGAACAGGAGCACGTGGTGGTGCCAGAGAGTTGGGCCGTTGGGTGTGATGAGTAGCACGTATGCTACCTCCGGTTGTGCGAGGGGCAGTTGACGGTAGGCGCCGTCGTGGTCGTGTCCCCACACATGTAGCGGGTGTGCGTCGTCGTGATATTGTCTCGCACATTGGATGTAGTGGTCGGGTGTGTGATGGTAGGGTTGATCGTGCATAGAGCACGTCTGGTTGTGGCCGCTGCGGCGCCAGTCTTCTCCTCTCCGGACTTTGGGTTTTCCGTCCGATCCGGTCTGTTGTATGCTGAATGCGACTGCCACAATGGGATCGCGATGTGGGATAGGAAGGAGCCGGCTGGTGTGGGGGAAAAGGTGCAGGGGTACTGTGCGAGAGGTCCAATGAGTCGGTGCCTCGAAGGGGCCGGCCATACGTCCCTGGGCCACTTCCCCCGCGATTTCGGTGGCCATAAGAGTCCAGTGGTCGTCGATCTTGTGTTGTTGTAATTTGCGCTGGATGTAGGCTTTGTTGAATGACCTGAGTTCTGCAAGGTCACATGGGTCCAGGTATTTGTGGTCGTGGCGAATGTGCCAATTGACTCCGGGTCGCAGAGGCCCCAGGAGGTCGAAGCCTAGAGAGAGTTCCTCGTGCAGGAGTTGTGCCTGTGGGTAGTTAAGCAAATGTAGCAAGTGTGTCATGAGTGGTACCTGAGTGATCATCTTCGGTTGTCGATAGGCTCGCTGGCAGTGTGGGGGCAGCTGTTCGAACCATGCAAGTGTATCTGTAGTCAGGTCATCGCGAAGGTCCGCGATGTCGAGTAACACGTTGTGCTGTAGTTGTGGCAGTTGTGGTATGGTCCTTTGCATTGCGATGGCCCACAAAATGGTCGGGTCGCAGTGCTGGGGCTGTTGCAGCGAGGTAGCGTGGTGTTTGGCCCAGGTCAAGTGGTCCTGCCAGTCGTTCTGTGGCATATGTAGCGTTTCCGATGCTCTCGGAGGTGGTCCCCATGGTCGTGGGTTGTGAAGCCAGAGGTCGACCATCATTCCGAGGGATCCGCGACGTACCCGCTGCGTGGGCGGGGGAATTCCGAAGGCTGGCTGTAGTAGCAAAAGGAATAGGATCCACATGGCTGTGGGCACATGCCAGGAGTTCCCCAGCATGGTGTTCCTGGTCCGGTCGGTGTTGTGTGGTCCCGTCCAGCCGCGCGGGAATCCCATCATTGCTTCGCGGTGCTCGGGTGTTGCGACTTGCCAGTCGTGTCCGTGTTTCCGGACCAGGTATTTCTGTTGGTATTGCCACGGGGCGAATTGTTTGTGGTCGGCTTGCCACCGTTGCCATGTGTCGTCTGGTAGTTGTTGGCTGCGTGGTGGTGGGCGGCCTTCGTCCGTACTGGCCTGGGTGGTAAGGCAGTGGAAGAGTTGTCCGTGTGTTAGGACACTCGGCGGGTCGAAGTCCCGGATGTGACAGTCTGGTTGTAGTTCGGCTGCAATGGGATTGAAGAGCACCGGTGGGAACAGCTGAGTGTCGAGGGAGAGTTGCCAAGGTGTATGCCTGCTCAATGTGGCAGGCAAGGATTCCCAATCGACCGAGGCCCACCAGATTCTGGGACGAGAGATGATTTGGCCGTCGGCCGCGTCGATCAGGACTGGGCGTAGGCCCATGGAGTGGGACAGCTGGTCGAAGTCGTCGCGTACCTCGGGGTGAGGCACGACATTCTCTAGCAGGGTGAGCGATTGATGTGGCCATCTGTTCTGAATGTCGTCGCGGATGGAGAGTGCGGTGTCGAAGAGGCTGCCCTGTGAGCCGGCCCGGCCCGGTTGGTGTTGTTTAATGTTGGAGTAGTCCTTGCACGGTGGGCCACCGGTGAAGAGGATAATGTGTCTCTCGTGATTGGGTATGTCCTGGATGATCGCAGCCAGTTGTTCGATGTCAAAATCTTCTACGGCGCCCATGTGCGTCGTGGGGAAGAGTGAATGAGGTAGCTGATTGCAGGACTGATCGGTTTCCCACCGGAAACAGTGGGAGACGTTGGCGCCCAGTTGGTGCAGGGCAAGTGACACTGTGCCGATCCCGTCGAAAACTGAGATCAGGATAATGGGCGTGTGTTGTATGAGTTGTCTGGTAAGATGGAGGCAACGCGCCGGGTCGGCTCCAGGGGACTGGTCCCCTGGGCCGTGCTGTCCCTAACGCGCCTTGTTCTTCCCGTGGGATTTGGTGCCTTTCTTGCCTTTCCCGGACCCCTTCTTTCCTTTGGGTGTGTCGCCCTTGAACGAGGGTCCTGGGGTTGTAGGCATCGAGGGGATGGCGGGGTTGGCGAATTGGGTTGGTCCCCAGGTCGCGTATGGCTGGTTGTTGTATGGGTACGAAGTGGTCTGGTACCCTTTGTTGCCCCAGGTGTGCTTGCCTCTGCCCTTGGGTTGCCGATACTGGTTACTGTTGTTCTGTGGACGTCGGGTCTCTGTCCGTGGTTGTTTCTTGGCTGGTTGCGAAAGGATGTCGTTCATCGTGGTCGTGTCGGCCAGTAGTTCCTTGGTAGCTTTGTTGAAGGTGGCCCCCGACCGCATCTTCATGGCCAGTTGCCATGTGAAGGTTTCCCAGGAGTCTTTGACTTGGAGCAAGCGCTGCTGGTGTTGACGGGTGATGCGGCAGAATTTGTCAATGAATTCGTTGATGTCGGTTTCGTCCCCGATCTGGATGAAGGTCCATGCCCATCGAATGGCCTCCAACCCGTCGAGAATCATCATCAGGTTCTGTGGGTCCCAGTCTCTGGGCGTGGTTTCGACCAGCGTGTTGTTGGAATCGAGCGTGAGGGTCCGTTCGCTCTTACGGTCCTTGGCTGAATTGTTGATTGTGCCCATGGCTGTGAATGTCCGTTGGGTGAGAATCTCTCCCAACGATGGGGCGGTGTAATGCTTGCTCTTGTGATGTTCGTGCCACATGCGAGCGATGGCGCGGTCGGCTCCGAGGATGACCTCCTCTGGGAACTTGCGGTTGTTGCCGTTGATTGTCTGTGTATTGTATTGGCGTAGGAGTTCCGCGTACACGCCCTGTGGGAGTTCCTTGGGAACTTTGGGATCCGCGGCTGGGGCGGTTTGTGTCCCTGGTGTCGTTTGTGACGGTTGGGTGTGGAGAGGAGCTGGTACAGGGGGCTGTGCATTGCGACAGCGTACCCAGGCTGCCGTGAGTGATGCCGTGGTACCGAGGACCAAGTCGTTGGTGCCAAGGTGCATGGTCTGTTGTGGGTCGCCGAATTGGACTGCTGTCGTGAAACGGGTTACCCACGTGCTCAGTGCGTCGCCATCGGCGAACATGTGGGCGAGAGCGTCAACTGACCGCACCCGTATGTGGTGAAGGTATGATCTTAACACCTCGTCATGTGCGAATCCCGCTTCGGTCAGGATGTCATCAAGTGAAGGGGGAGCCGCCATGTGTTCGCGGGCACATTGGATGTGCCGTTGGGGCCTAAAATGGAGCCTAATTCAGCGCGGTGGACTCAGGAATCAAAGTGTCATCCAAGCTGGGTTACCAAGGCCGTTCCTTAGAGGGGGGGGTGAGAACAAAGGGAAAAGGGAAGGGGGGCCCCCCAAAAGGAAGTAGCAACGACCGGCGATCCCGCTTTTCAGGCTCCTGGTATCAATCGCCTAGGTCTGAGAGCTCATCGAGGTCGGCCTGTGTGGCGAACTTGAAGCAGGATCCGCACAGGTTGTTGGTCGGCTTGGTGCGGATCTTCTTGTAGCGGCCGGTGGCATACCTCCATCCGCATTGCGTGGTCCACATAGCTGAGTTGATGCAGTCCTCGTCAGTTGCTGGCAGATGTGCCTTGTTGGAGTCGGTGTTGACGACCCAAAAGGTGTTATGCAACACGGCAATGTGCCGTTTGACCACGTCCTCGATTTGGTGTTGGAGTTCCTTCTGGGAATGCGCCACTGGTGGTCGATCGAGGTTGGACTCCTGGATGTAGCGGGCCACTGCTTCGGATCCCCATCGGCCGACGAGTTGTACGGTCTCCTTGTTGTAGCCCAGTCGTGTCAGGAACTGGGCGCCCGACACTCGGCATACGTGTTCATGGAATCGCTGTCGCAAGGTGCCGCTGGGATCGGTCCGGGTAAGGATAGTTCCGGTGAGTCCGATGACCTTGCGGAAGAGCTCGATGACGTCTGCCTTGGGGATGGCTTGTCCGTCTGGTCCGGGGAACAGTGGGTAGTCGCCCGGTGGAGTGCGTCCCAGGTGTCGATGTAGTCGTCGCATGTGACGTTGTGCTGCATGATGTGGGCACAGTCGGGACAGTGCTGGACAGGTGCACGGATGAGATCTGGTCACGCACATGCCAGTTATGTCGTTCTTCTGGATGGGGAGTGTGAGGTATGTGCGCTTACCCAGCGCTGTCTGTTGGGTCCACAGATGGTGTACCTGTGCTGAGGCGACTTCGAGTCCCCGAAGTAGCCACCAGCAGCCGATGATGGTGACGTCGCGGGCGTAGGCGATGGAGTCGAGGCCGTCGTCCTGGTCCACGGGGAACTGATCGGCCGACAGGAGCTCGAGTTGGAAGGAGTCCTTAAACGGTGTGGGTCCTTGTGCCCGTCGGATCGACCGGCTGACGTCGGTGATGGCCTGCTCGATGTCGGCTGCGGGGTCTTCGCCCGTAAGTCGTCGGTGTTCCTGTCGAGCCTGCGTGTAGTAGTTCTGGAAGGAGCGGTATCCGCCGGCTTTGAAGGATGCCCCCGCCGCCTTGACGAGTTTCACGGTGAGTGGGGCAGGTGGCATTCCACAGGCAATGTCCCAGGAATTCGCAATCTGGCACCAAGTCTTCCAGCGTGCTAATCTGGGGTCTCGGCTGGAGGGTGCGTATGTCTCGTCTTCTAGGAGTTGTAGGGCCTGCTCGCGTGAGGTAGGCGCTCCCGCCGCAATGGCTCTGTTGAGGGAGCCGTGTCGTGTGGTGTGATATGGTTGGATGTCGCGCCGGACCGGGGGCATGTAGTCAAGGACCAGTTGGTCGTCGCCCAGGAGTCGATTGATCAGGTCGTGTGGCACGCCGATCCGCACCAATGCAGCCCGGTCCATGTTGCGGAATGTCGCCAAGTCGTCTATTCCGGCTAGGGCAACGAGCGGGGCGATCGCCAGCAAGGACCGCTGGTGTAGCCATGCTCGAATGTCACGGAACGTCATCTCGGGGTGATCTGTATCAAGGGCCGAGAGGGGCCAAAAATGGCTCTGTAAAATGTATCAAAGGTCTGCCACACGTGGAGACAAAAGCACAATGCAAACAATCAAGGCGAGCAAAAGTTCGGGGGGGATTTAGGGGTGTTTGGCATCAAACACATGGTGCGCCTTTTGCTCTTTGCACGGGTGTCCTGACGTACTGCCAAACGAGGTTGCACTTCGGCGGCAGGTTCAGGAAGATGGGTCGTGCGAAGGCAACCGCGCTGGTCGGACCCTCCGGGCTCGCGCGGGACACGGACGCCCTTCGGGTCGTAGTGGTTGCGGTGCTGGTCGAGGTCCGTCACAGGGCGCTCAAGTGGTTGAGACGGTCCGCCCCCTCGAGGTCTTGGCAGGTCCAGAGCTTGAGGCGGCAAAAGCACAGCCCCATCACTCTGGCGAGGTCCGAGGACTCAAGGATACGGGTGGAACTGGGGTCGTAGCGATAGCGCCGCATGTCGTAGAAGGGCGTGGCGGGTTGGTGGCGTTGTCTCTTCTGGCTGGGGAGCAGGTCGACTCGGAGTGGCTTGACGCGTCCCAGGTTGCGCTGGGCGACTTGCTCCAGCTTCTCTTGGGTCCAGAAGGTCCTGTGCATGTATGGCAGTTTCTGAGCCGTCTGCATGTTGTTCATGATCATGTCGGCCAGATAGGCGCGGGGGTCCTTGGCTTGTCGCAGGTCGGATGCGATCTCGTTGATGTGGACCTTCATCTGTTGGATGAGCTTGCCGGTCGTGTCCTCCTCCCAGCGAAGAAGGTAGAGCATGTAGCGCCGGTCGTCGTCGCCGGTGATGGCCTCTGCCAATTGGTCCGTCTCGTGTGCTCCAGCGGTGGCGCGTACCACGAGGCACTTCTGGGCCGGCACGAAGCGTTCTGTGTCGTCTTGGCCGGCTGCGGTCAGGGCCTCCCCTCGGGATGCGGCTTTGGCGTCACTGTAGGTTTTCCAGGGGTGGTATTGCTGGAGGCACTCGGGACAGAAGAACTGGCCGTGCTCGGTGATGTTGGCGGTGGCGCGCAGCCAATGTGACGAATGTACCACCGCTTTGCACGACTGACGTCGGCAGATAAAGTGCTCGTCGGTGGACGGGAGGACGCGGGTGATGAAATCGGTGAGGTGTGTGGGATAGTCGTCAGAGTCCAAGAACTCAAGGAGGGTCCCGGTGCTGTTTGCGCGCAATGCCTCGGTGAGGTGCTGCCTCTCCCATTTGTGGAACATGAGGAATAGGTCTCGTCGGTCCTCGGGTGCCAGGTTGATGAGGTCGAGGCACATGGTTTCGGCGAGGAACTTGGAGTGGTCGCTGATGAGGCGGCGCAGGTGGTTGTTGGAGGTTCCGGGGTGGATCTCGCGCAAGGAGTCCATCATGTCCATGTGGGTGTTCGTGCGGATGGTGCCGACGGCCTTGTTGGTCATGTAGTCCAAGCGGCGTCGCCATGCTCGTCGGCACAGCTTGCTGAACACCTCGAGGGTGAATGGCCGGCGGTTCTTCACGTCGAGGGCTGGTACCCTGATCCAGCGGCGGTTGACCTGGTCCCACCTGTGCACGGTGATGTAGGCGTCGTGAGCGTCGTCCGTCTCTGGCACCGCAATCTGTAAGGTCGGTGGGGCGATGGTATGGTCGCTGATCATGGCCGCGAGGTCGGGGTGCTCTGCGATGGTGTTGTACGGTGCGTGTTCTGCAATCAGGGAGTTCGGGTCGGCCAGGAGCTCCTCGAACTGGAACCACGGCACGCTACTGGTGTCGCAGGTAGCGCACCCGTAGCACGCCCCGACCCACTTGTTTCGCCAGTCGGTTTCCTCTGAGAAGCAGAGGGGCATGATGTACTGGGATTGGTATGGGATCTGGCAGAACGAGCACTGCAGTGTGGCTGGTGTTGGATTCAGGTTGTGCCAGTCCAGCAGCAGGTAGCGTGTCCGCGTGTCCGGCTCGGTGTTGGTCGACTCCATGAAGAGGTCGATCGCGTCCGTGGTGGAGAGGCGGGGATTCTCGGTGCGGAAGGTCTGGAACCTCGAGAGGACGCCGGTGTTGTAGGACCGCAGGAGGAGCTCGCAGACTGCGTCGGTCTCGCGAAGTGCCATGTTGTGCGAAGGGGGTGCGATCTCGGATACACAAAAACCAGCCTGAAAATTCCTTCGGAATTGGAGGTGGCGCTTGCCGAACTCACGCAGGAGTCGGTAGTGTGCCGGGTGTGAGTCAAAAGGGGGGGGGTTGGTCGGGCCAGGGGGGTGTGTCTAGGTGACTCGGGTCCAAGGATGGCCCGTTGATGGGGGGGATCTGTACGACGCGCCACACCGGCACAAACGTCGTGTTAGATGACACGCCACACCGGCACAAATGTCATCCCGAGGGGTGGAGCTGTCCCGTAGGACCAACTCCCTGCGGTGTGAAGGTGACCGGGGTCGGCCAGTTTGTCATCAGGGATCCGACCCGAAGAAACCGAGGGTAATCCACAGGGGATCCGAAGTGGGGTGAAAGACCGGTCGGGTTCGGGGCAGGCGAGTGGGGATTGGTCACCGCAGTATGGGCCTCAGCAGTGGGTCGGTTTGTCAAGGGGTATCCTCTCGAATCAAACAGGGGGGACGAAGAGGGTCGACCCGGGCTCGAGGCTCTCAGCGCTTTTGCGCGGTCCGAAGATGGATCTCTCTTCGGGAAAAGGGGGCCTCAGGCGGTCGCCTAGGCATGGGTGTCACCTGTGCGGTATGAGGGTCATCGCCCTATTGCTGGCCTACCATCGCACGGGACATGGACTTGGTGGGTCAACTTAGGGTGGCGGGTTTGGAGACTCCTCGGTGCCGCCTGGTCAGTAGCGGGAGTCCTGGCTCTGCTCAGTCTTAGAGCTCCCGGTTGAAGCGCAGGTGTCCGTCGGGGCCGAGCAGGATGCCCTCGATGGTCGCCATGGTGCGTTGTTCGGGGGTCAGGAAATTGGAAATTGTCTCAATGATGGTCCTGCAGCCGGAATGGTTGATGAACTGGTTGCAGACCTGATTGCCCTGCAAGATGTTGTCCGGACCGACCGCCTCGGGCAGAATCGAAAGATGGTCCTGAAGGGCCCGGTACAGTCGTTCATAATCCGGGTCGAGCTCGGTCATTTCCATGAGCTGGTACTCCTCCACGATGGATGCGAAATTCGCTGGAGCAGTCATGGCGGTCGAGCAGGCAGGGCAGGTAGGTCGGAAAGAAAAAGAAAATTTGGCTATTTCGCCAAAATGGCGAACGGAGCATGAATCAAGCAGTGTCATCCTGCATGCACTCAAGGTTCGAATCTGAGTGTGATTCAAATGCCTTCCGCTATCGGTTGTTACTTTTAACACAAGTGTTAACCGCAACAAACGTTATGGTTTCAACCATGGTTTCCAAGTGGTGCGAAATGGTTTTTGTCCATCCACAGTATGGTGAGTGAAAATGACTCCAGTGGATCTAATGGGTGGTTTGACTCACTGAGACCTGGAGGATCTAATCATTCAATTTTCCTGGTGTGTTGGTGTGATTCTGACTCACCATCCAAAATCGCTCCAGTGGATCTAATCATTCATTTTCGTTGTGTTCAAAGGGGTTCATTTGGTTACCAAACCAGGCCAATGGATCCACAGGCTAGTCCGAAAGGTGTGTCCAAATCTGAGGGACAATATAACGCCTGGCACCAGTTGGGATTGCTGTTTGTGAACCTTATTTTTCTTCGGCCGAAAGAGAGGTGAGCACCTTTGGGACCGACACAAGAAAGCCAAAGGGTCAAACTGGGGGCAGTACTTGCCCAGGGGTTTTGGTACCCCGTATATTTACGGTTCTGGGTTTCGTTCAAGGGGAATCCTAAACAGGTTCCTTAAGCCCGCAAATCTGGGATATGGGTTTGGTATAGCTTTAAACCAAGGAAGGGGTGCCCTGAAGACAAAACACACGTTCATGTGTACTGTTGTGTTGAGGCTCGGTGCCCTTATTGAGGCTGATTTGAAGGGAAACCAACAAACAAATCCATATATTTTGGTTTGGATAACCAATGTAAGGGGCTAAGAAGGCCCTTGTCAAAAACCAGCCTTGGTTGCGCGCCGTTTTTTTCCCCTCCTTCGATACATACCCATGAGACGGTCCATTTGGTTACCTGACCCCAACAAGTGTAAACTGAAAAACAAGCGGACGTGTCAAGAATGTGTGTCTCTTAGACGGAGAGCGACCGTACGATGTGTCGCTGAGCACCGATGGGGGTCGCGCCAAAATTGCACACAGTACTTGCCATTTTAATTTGCACTCGCAAATGCTCAAGCGTCGAATTGCTCAAACATGTCAAAGTGCTTGGCTTTTGATGGACCAAGAAAACTCGCTGAGAGCACGTGGATGCTGGGTTAGGTGAACCAAGCAGCAACAAGCTCCTTGGTAAATGAAAACCACCAAAGAACAAGTTGAACACCTGGCCATTACACAAAATGTGCCCCTCAACGAACAAAATTCAAACAATGAGAGAGCGGATGTTTCTCAGAGCAGGACCCCTCCGCGTGTTTGTTCATTTTCTTGCCCTTGACCCACGACAAACAAAGAAACCTGTTTAGAGACAGACTCATGTCTACACCTAGTGGTTCGCCAATCCCTTGCTAAAGCTGCATTGTTAGTCGCACAATCTATGCTGAACCCCTCTAAACTCTGAATGAAGGACATTTCCAGGTATGGAGGCACCAAAATGATGTGTCCCCGAAAATCGAGTTGGAGCCCTCACAAACCTTTGGGTCCAACCGGTCTGCGGGAGACACATGGTCATCCGCAGGTTTTGGTCCATGTGCCCATTTACCAGGATTCTATTTGGGGTACATATTTTTGAGCCGCCACATGGCTTCCGCCTCGGTGGTGTGGTAGAAGGGGAACTCGCTCTGCAGGCGCCCGGCAGTCTCGAGCTCCAGCGAGCGGCGCAAGCCCTTGGACTCGCAGAGGCTCAGGCACAGGAGCGCGAGGACCTGATGTGTCACAAATTGGGATTTGGGGGAGGGTGGGGGAGGGAGATTTGGGGGAGGGTTGGGGGGTGGGGGTTGGGAGGGTGGCAGGTGGGTGGGTGTTGGAGGGTTGGGGGGAGGATTTGGGTGTGTGTCCAAATGCTGAACCCTTTTTTGCTTGGCATTTAAACGGAAGGCAACGGCAAACATGTGTTGCTTTGTGTGTGTTTAGTGTTGCTCACTCTTTAAGGGCCCTCTATTCTGAGAAACATCCATTTGGACGCCCAATTTCTTCCGGCTGCCGTAGCACAAACACACACACACACACGCACACAGTTGTTCAATGTTCCCCAAAGGAAACCAGACGGGGGTGGATCACTTCATACTTTCCGGGCGCCGTATATTATGTATGGATATACGTCACATTGCAATTTTCTCAACTCAACACGTTTTTCTTCGTCGCTTCCCTTTAAACCAAGGCGAACAAAGTATATAGCTCTAAAGCACACACGCAGACACACACCCAGACACACACGCGCACACACACACACACCCGTCCACCCACCCACCCACCCACCCACCCACCCACCCACCCACCCACCCACCCACCCACCCACCCACCCACCCACCCACCCACCCACCCACCCACCCACCCACGCACGCACGCACGCACGCACGCACGCACGCACGCACGCACGCACGCACGCACGCACGCACGCACGCACCCGCACCCACATACCCACATACCCACATACCCACATACCCACCCACACACACCCACACACCCACCCGCACGCACGCACACACACACACCCACACCCACACACACACACCCACACACACCCACACACACAGACACACAGAGACACACACACACACACAACACCACACACACACAGACACACGACACACAAACGCACACACACACACACACACGCACACACTCACCGGCAACAATTGAACTTCTCTTTGTGCCCACCCTCCCCCACAGATTGGGTCAGAGTGACTCTTTCCAAGAGGAGAATCCTCTTAACTATACCAGACATGGGCCTGTCTGTGTGTTTTATGTTGCTGTAAACATGAACGCAGTGGAAGCCACCCATTTGGAGGGTCCCCCGATTTCGACAGATTGCCACATCCAGTGTCCGCAATGTCTGCTTCAAGGGGTGAATCAGCAACGTGAACCAACAACCTGCGACGATGTGCCGAAGCGGAGATCTGCTTGGGTCGATGTTCGACAGGGAAACACCTTGGGAGGGGCTAGTTTTGACACTGGGTTACCCTCCCGCCATTTCACGTGGAACCTGACAAGGAAATGGTCCCTTTAAAAGGAAAAGGGTCCAAACCAGGACCCCCCAAATGTGAAAAGGGTGGGAGGCTAGGTCTTACCGTCTTACCAATGCTTGACGCATGCTAAAGCAGCTGATAAGCAGCTTCCATGCCGACCATTTGATTGAAAAAAGGCCAACTGGCATTCTCGCACCAAGGTTCGGCCACCCTATCTTTCTCTATTAAGTGTTGCAAATTTGTCTTCGGCAAATTATTACTGAGTCGGCCTTTGCCTCGACATGTTCTGTCTGTCCCTGGGTACCCCGTTGGGTGAGCAACCTCTATGTCGGTTGCAGACTTTCCGAAAACCCGCCTTGATGCACTGCGTCATTCACGCTATCGAAGTTCCATGGACAACGGCCGTCGCCGGATGCTACTCAAGTTTCACACAGAGCCAAAATGGCTAAGCGATCGCTAGATCCATTCGGCAGGTCAAGTGAGCAAGCCGGCCAAATCATAAGTCCTCCAGAATTCAGCACTGACTCTGCCCCGGGTCGCGAGCAATGTGTGCTCAAGCAAGATCGTCTGACGAACTTAGGGTCCACAAATATTTTGGGCGGATGCTGTCGAGTCGGCTCATCCCCACCCTGCTTGCAAACAAAAGAGCTTACACTTGCTAAGGCAGTGCAAACAAACAAGAAACATGAACAAATTGAGAACTGAACACATGAGTGTCCGAGCATGCTTCAAAAGGGCACAACCAATCACCACCACATGGAACTTCACAGGTGTTGTGGTGAACACTTACATGGATCACGGTCATCCTGACTGGAACTCCCACAACCATCCGATTTTTTGTTTAAAGCTTTTTGGCCTCCGCGAACAGGCAACCAGCTGTTCAAGACCGCAGTGCGCTGTCCCAATGTCTACAAAGAGTTGCTTAGAAATACCACGTAGTTTCACGGGCTGCAGGAGCGCCCTTTGAAGAGACCTTTGAAAAGCTGAGAAAGCCAACCCTGCGGGCAGAATGGGGGAACATTGAGCGCCTTAAGGCAGGTCTTCCCTAGACAAAGCAAGCAATGTGGTTGATGAATGCGGAGAGTGTCCTAACATCGCAAAAGGGCCCCTGCTTTTGGGATGGTGTTCAAAATGACGTTGATGGGACACCATCGCCATGTTGTCAGGACGGAATCTCCTTAGAGAGCCAAACAAAACAGGACCCCAAATATCTCTCAGGGGTCAAACTCGACACGGTCTGACTGTCGGAATCCAACAGAAGTCAGCCTAAGCCTACTTGGATGTGTACCGTCAGGCAACAAGGCGATACACATGCATTTTGTTCTGGGACAAAATAATAGTTCAACCAGTCTTGCACCACTTATGAGCTATTCAAGGTTGCAAGCTGCCTGTTTTGTGGCATTTGATTTTAAAGGGAAAGACGCCCTCTCCAACAAAAAAAACAGCAAGGCAGCACCGGAGTTGGGAAGCTTGGAGCTTACCCCTCCTGCGTATTGATGGTGTAGAGGACACCCTCATAACGGAGCTCCGAGTTCGAGACAAGGCCTTAGATGCCAGTGCCGATGCTGCAAAGACAACATGGGAGACATGGGCTTGTCTTCTTTGAGCCTCGAACCCTTGGCTGTTTTGTGTTGTTTCCAGAAAAAGGAACCACAACACCATTGCGTGGTCAACGAGTTTACGGCCTGCCTGCCACATTCAAGTTCAAAAGGCAGCGGGTTTTGCCAAATCAACCAATCCGCACCACAAAGAAACGGCGGCCCGAGACTTGGAACGAGGCCCCCGGTTGATTTGTCACGATCCCGTCCGGCAGTGCAGGACCTTTACGTCCATTTGCTTAAGTTTGCGGGGAAAACACAAATCCAAAGTGACTGATTCCCTTTAAAACCAATTCAAAAACCCAACTAGTTTAGCACAGGCGAGCTCGTTGTAAGTCAGGTACCGTGACAATTTGTCAAATGTCGTTGCGCCGAACAGCTGATGTCTCCACGATGTTGAAGGGCCAAGGATTTGCCGCAGGGAGCCGCTTTCGCAGCCCTCTTCAACATGGAGGAATGGCCGCTCCTATTCCACAATCCCTCGAGCACAACCGCTACAAAAATAAGGACCAAATCCTGTCGCAATCTGGGAGAACCTGATCTAACTCACCAGCAACTTTATTTATGTGTTGCCCTGTTTCTTCGGAAGCTAAGAAGGACTTTGATATCGTGAAAACCAATCGATTGGTTCCATCACTTGGCTCCACATCCTGGTCGGTCGTTTTCTGATGGTACCCGCTTTTGTTTGGTTTTGAACGGAAGACAGGAAACCACCGCCCAACAAAGGTCCAAATCACAAAGAACCACCAAAAATAAACAGGAGGAAGGATCGCGCTCCCCCCAAAAAAGGGGAAGGGTTCGGGAGAAGCTCGCTGCTCAGAAAGTTGGTTTGAGCGGCTGATCTTGCGGCCGATGTAGGGCACAGCACTGGTCATGACCTGAGCCAGATGGGGGTGCCACGGACTTGGCTCTGCGACTGGGTTCAACCCCGCCCATTTTCCTGGGCTGTCCGTTTTCCGACCGGGAGGTGTGCTGAAAGTTCGACTGGGCTACATGGACACCCCCGCTCCTAAAAGCCTGACAACGTAAGGGGACTGGGAACCGCCAAGTCCAAGTTTGGTTGGGATTCTCAAAGGAAGCGGTTGAACTTGCCCAGGGAATCATTTCAGTTGCCAGTAAGGGTAACTGCAATTCACCCTACCCCGACTTATCGATTTTGCATGAACTTGCTTAGGGGATAGTATACTGGGTAACTGAGATTTAACAAATCTAGGTCTTGCATGGATGGTAACCCCTTGGAAACGTACCGTATGAGTACCTGGACCCATTTGTGGGCTGTGGCTCGTTTCGTGGCTTGGTGGCTGTCCGACAAATCAATGCGAGCGACGACATCGTCCCGAGTCACCCCTTTAAAAAATGGCATACCAAAACAGATCGCAAAACAGGCCAAACCGCACGGTTCCAAGTTGCCCTGCTTGCCAACCAAATGAATATAAACAACAAAGGTCAACCTCAAATCTGACCCACCACCCCCCCTCGCTGGTCTCCTCCGAGCCCCAGATCATTTGGACAAATTACTGATTCACAAACTAGGCATCTGGACTCCCCTTGGGGAGCTTTCATGATGGGCCGCCTCGTTTTACCCCCGCACCCGAGCGCGTGAACTGATTTGTATCCAGATCCATCCCACGCATTCGCCTCGCTTCCAGCCCGAGGGCACCTCGTCCTAACTACTGCTCAAGTTATGAGCTCGCTTCGAGCCAAGGCTTCTTCGCCGCAGAAGCGCGCGCGCTCCTTTCGGCTTTCGGCGTTCGGCGCGGGATGCGCGGGTCACCTCACGACACGAGAGGAGGAAACACCGAGGCACAAGGAACAGGGTTGCAACCAGAATCCACTTCGCACCAGTCGGGATGAATGGATTCCTGAAAAACAAGGGATAAATCGTTAACCAACTGGTGCCAAGTGTGGACTTTGTCCATTTACAGTACTGGACAAGTGGAATTCCCGGGGCACACAAGCCCATTTCCAAAGATACGGCGGTGCGAACATCGCTCCCATACATGTGCCTATCAGGCTTTCGACTCCCCCCACCCGAGCTGCACACTCCACAACGATGGAGCTGCGCCTCATGTAACAAGCATGTGACTCCTCTTTGGCTGAAAGCCCTGCCCGGACTCGGTTGGTTGGGTTTCTGACCTGCCAAAAGTAACAGAGCCGTGTTGTTTATACCTTGACAGCAACTCTGGTAGAAAAAGGGATTGACCCCTCTTTGGGTTAACCATTTTAGTGGCCAGGCTACAAAAAGGAAAAGGACGCCGCTTTCGAGTGGGAAGTCGTCTTTTCCAGCAGGATACCTAAGGGCAATCCCGTACAGAGCTGACAAGGAAGGAGTGATCTCTGTTTGAGGCTTGGTTCACCACTAGGCTCAATTCTGACATATAGGTTTGCGAACCTTCCCCGTCCGTCGTTCATG
The DNA here is from genome assembly GCA_963377175.1 of Effrenium voratum. Classification (NCBI taxonomy): domain Eukaryota; class Dinophyceae; order Suessiales; family Symbiodiniaceae; genus Effrenium; species Effrenium voratum. Next base: position 140,084 of record CAUJNA010003692.1, on the reverse strand, counting down.
CAGCAAGATGGTGTGAGAATCACCCCTGATGATACCGCAGTGTGTGACCTGGCCCTATTAGACAACCAGAGTCATCCGCAAAGTGATAGGTTAACAGGAAAAATCAAGCCAGTTGCTGACCTTGGCCACCCCAAAAAAATGATAACCCCAACAGAAAGATGCCTCCAACAGGTCGGCAAAAATGATGCCCCCGGTGACCCCAGTATTTATGGCCATCCACCAAGTCACTTCTCACGGACTGACAAGGCGGAACCGGAAAAGATCCACAAAGGTAGACTACAGACTCCTGAAGGCGCATCTTGGGCGGCCTGGCGGACGCAAAAGAAAACGGACGTGAATCTGAAGATTGATTCGACACCATCTCCAGGGTTCATCTAGGTCTAACGATTGATTCTAAGACACCATCTGGGTTCACCCGTCAGGGGTCCATCATCTCTTGGTGAATCCTAGGATCTCTCAGCGCATCCTAGAGATGGTTTCTGGGCTTGACGTCTGCGATATCTTGCATTCTGCGAGCAACCCAACATGGACTTGTTTGAGGTTCTGGTCTGCCCCGTCGGAGCTCCTATCATGGCTCCTTTTTGGGCTCTGCTTTGAAAAGGTGATGTGGGTGTGAATTTGTCAATGGGGAACCCTTTGGTGGACGTCATTCTGGTGGGGATTCAAGTCCACCAAGCATTTTTTGTGAGGTGGTTCCGTATCAAAAGGCATAGCCATGTATCAACCTGCCAAGTAACCCGACTCCACAGGGATAAAATCCAGTCCAAGTGGGTGAACGGGAAGCAACTGCTTGTGAGAAGTTTCAAGCACCTGCAAGCCCAACATTCTCAGACTGAGCCACTGGCTGTGGAACATTGGCTTGTGATACCAAAGTCACCAAAGTTCTAGGGGTACCCTGGAATGATCATTCCCCTGAAAATACCAACAAAGAATGGTTTGTCATGGTTTCCAAGCGGTGCAGGATTTCGAGGGGTACCTTCCATTTCCATTCTTTCCAGAAATCCGAATCTTTGAGGAAACCATCAACACAAATCAGGGGAAACAGCCTGGCTTTTGAAAAGAACGATGGTTGAAAAGAATGGGGAATCAACCCGTAGAAAAATGGATGAATTCCAACGGCCACTTTATCACCTCAAAGGAAACTCCCTTGGTATCGCAGAAACTCGAAAACAATTCCAATGCTGTAGTTCAAGGGTGTGACATTAGGCTTTGTTTCCCTGGTTTGTGGTGAAGTGAGTGCCCCGTCCCGACCAAATGCCAACGAGCTGAAGGGATAGCAAGGGCCGGGCACAAGGTGGTTCCGGGGTTCCTTTTGAGGCTCGGTCCCCTTTTCAGTTCAAAGGATGCCAATGTGAAAACGCCCGCCATTTTGGGGGTCCACATGGGTCTGTCTTCTTTTAAGGGCACCCCATTGTTTGGTGGTTTCAAAAAAACCCAACAGGACAACAACCATTTTGTTTGGGGGGGGGAACCCCCAACAAACAGACTCTGCACATGCCCAAATCACACATCCAGGTTTGAGTTGAGTCGGCGAGTCCGGGGAGGGAGCCTCAGGCAGGAAATCACCTCTGTGCGCGCACTCGGACAGTCCTGCGAATCCGAACTCCCGAGCCCGGAGTTTCGGCGGAGGCAGGGCTGAGAGATCCGAGGGTAGAGGCGTTTCCCCGAAGGTAAGTGCTGAAGCGGATTTTTTCAGAACAAGAGTCCTAGAATTTCCGCACATCCTAAGTGCTTCCTCTAAATTCCAGAAGTTGCCTCAAAATATACAAATGCAGAAGCCAACCAGAATCTGCTGAATCTGCAACAGAAATCCACAGATTCCCCTTTGCCTGAAATAAGGAACGGGTCCCACCGAACCCCTCCGCTTTTGGGGGCCCCATTTTGCCGAGCGAGAGAGAGATAGAGAGAGGGAGAGTCCTCCCCCAGTTCCTTCTGCACTCGCGCGATCCACAAGGGTGTGGCATTGCCTGAGCCGAATCTGGCCGTCATGCCACATTTGGCCGGTAGCTTCCATGTACAGAAGGGTTTCCAGGTGGCTTCTGTGGGAGAATCCAGCTTCGAAGTCAACTGATCAGTTGGGGGAAGCTGTCAAGAATTGCGGCAAACTCAATGAGTCGAACCACCCCACAGCCACATTCGAATTTAGGCCATTTAGGCCCGATTCGGATTGGGCAAAGTTGGCTTCAACTATGGGACCGGGCTCTGAAGGGAAACCCGTTAGAGAAGCTGTTCTGGCCCAACCCCAGTGGATCTCCTTGACTGTGAGGCTGAAGCAAGTTCCCCAAAGGAACTGGCTTAAAAGCCGAGCCCTGCAAGATACACAAGAGGTTGGCAGAGAAAACCATGGAAGCCTCCCTAGTTTGACAAACACTGCAAAAAGCCCAGCTAGGTTGGTCTGGAGGTACTGAATGGTCTATGAGGCAGCATCGGACGCTTACAGAAATAGAAAGAACGGGGCACGAGTCCAAGCTGCACGCGAGACGGCGTCCTCCACTAAAGAGGTTAGAATAAGGCGACCCTTTTGTCTGTAGTCTATTTTAGTAGGGGAACCCTCCCCAAAAAAGGGTAAAAGGGCACTACTGAGGGACCTAGCAGCTACGCGCTGAGGGGACACTCAACAATCCCCACGCATCACTTGTCCCACATACGAGGCTTCGCTGGATCAACCGCACACGTCAGAAGTCTCAAAGCAAGGACCTGCACACTACAGTACGTTTCGAAGAGGTCCATTGAACCAGTGGAAGACCCGCAGGAACAAAGAAACCAACAACTGTGTGCCTGCTTTTGATTGTACCCTTGTCACCGTAAGGGAAGGGGATACCGCAAGAGGAAAAGCACAAATTTCGAGGGGGTCCGAATTCATATTTTGACACATGCCCGTTCAAACAGTTTTCTGACAGGTCTTAACGGTTCTGCCAGTTTTAAGGCCATTAGGCCATTGGGCCAAGTCTAGGATCTTCGAGGTACCACTGTTGTGTGCGGTCGTGGAACGTGGCCCTTTCTGAGAAACTGAAGTAAGCATTGCTAGCGGACATTGGTTGTTCTTCAAAACAAGAAACAACAAGAGACCCCGGTGGCATCACAGAACGTAGCCCAGAACCCCGAAGGGCCACAAACGTGGATTCCAGGCAAGGAATCCTGTGCCGGATCGATGTTGAAAATCATCTACTTTAAGTGGATGTATTGACCAGGACGCAAGCAATGCCATGCGTAAATTGGCCACAAAACCATGGTCATTTCGGCAGAGTTCAACCCTCGCAAAGGATCTTTCACGCGTGATCTCGTTTTCCCCCAACAGTGAGCGTGCGTCGCATCACATTTAGGGCTTATCTGCTTGGGTTGATTAGACTGGTTAGCTAACCATCGTCATGGGTGAGGACCCAAACTCAAATCTGTTCCAAGCTCGCTACAACTTGCTCCAACGGATGAACAGTGGCTGTTGAACGGTGCCAACTAAACATACCTGCTCTGTCCTCCCCATAAATCCGTTCGCACCAAAATTGGACACCCCCTCACTAGTCAACTGGCGGTTTACTAATCAATGGACCAGCGATCAAAAACCGCTGCAAACTAGGATGGCTATATCTATATGATCAACCTTTATAACTTGTAGAACTATAAAGGTTGATCGTATCGATATAGGCCTTACTACAATGCATGTAATTTAGGAATCAGGTTTGGGCGCTCAAATGGCTTCCCACAACATGTGCAATGCAAACTTGGCCTCCGGCTTCCTGTTGCGGAAACCTCATGCTGCAGCTTCCCTGCGTGCGACAATTCTCTTTGGGGAACCCCCCAAAACTGGTTGGCGTCCTTTTGGTTTCCCTTTGAACCACCCCACACATGGTACCCTCAAGAAAACCCACACCCATATGAGCCGTGGCGAACACTCCTTAGGAGCCTTTACATTTGTCATAGTTCATGAGGTTTATGACCATCCCCAGCCAACCCCAAGCAACATGTGGGTGATTTGATATTGAAAAAAGAAGCAAATGTGAGCCTGGAAACGAGCCAAGGAGGTCCGAATGAATGGAGTTTCACTATATGTCTGCATACAGCCGTTGCATACTTGGGTGAGGCTAGGGTTTTACACTCACCAAAACGCATATCTCAGGAGTGGAACCTCGAAAAAGGCAGGGAAATAAGTAGCTGATGGTCCAAGGATTCAAACCGACGCATCAAACTCACCCGGCCAGAGTGATGTTTGACGATGAGCATATCTCTGCTGGCCTTGTTCAAATAGAGCAATTTACATAGCGGAATGAGGGCACGACACCAGTAAATGGAATGTCACTTGTGACGTAAGTATCACCTGGTGACGGAAATGAGGACATCGCTGGAAGATGCTTGAAAAGGGGTCCTGCATAGCTTGGCTAACGCTGATACAGTCTTAGGGACATATCCACGCTAACAGGAAACCGACCCGAAATCAGCCATCCCGTTGAACATCCTCACGTTTGCATTTTCAAATGTAACAAAGCAGGGCATTCTAGCTTGGAATGTGCAAAGTCACACCAGGAGAATTCCGCTGAATGGCTGCTTTCGGCACAATCCCAAAAGGGTCCAACTGTTTTGATGTCATGGGAGTATCTCAAAAAAAGAAGGGACCAGCTGGGTATACTTTTGGTCTCAACCTTTGAAACCACACTCAAAAGGGTACCCTCAAGACACCCCATACGGACTTCCGCAGATTTTTGGGTTTTGCTTCTATTGCTCCCCTACAGTTAGAAGTGCAATGTGGATGGCAACGCACAAAAAGCCTCCTGATCATTTGAAGGAAGAGGGACCGGGCCCCTAAAATATGCCTAGCCTGTAAACCCAAGTGCCTACATACAAAAACCAACTGCTTCAACAAGATCCTCTAAATCAGCTTGTAGAGCTGCGTTTCTGGCCCAAATCTGAGGGACCCACCCCATAATATTTTGACTTCAAAGTGTTTCAAGCCCTCGTTTAAGCAAGGCACCTTGTGCCCCGAGGTCAGGGTCCAGAATCAGCTACTTTGACAACATCAAGTTGCACTGAAAGTGGGGACGCCGGCCGATTTGTGTCCACCTTGTTGACTAAAACTGGTCTGTTTTGCTTTCCAACTCCGTAGTCTTCGGCCCACTTTCACTGCATTCTGCCTACTGCCGACGCGCCGAGCCAATGTCGCTCCCTTTTCAGGGTGCCGAACAATCGAGATCGGCGGCTAAAGTCCGCAGGCTTCCACAGGTATGCCTCAAAAAAACCCTCCGTTTCTGGAAGCCTGCTGGCCAAGTCTTAGCGTTGTCATAGTGTCTTGGTTGACGTTGGAAGGGGAGCAAAAATTAAAATTGTAGCAGTTAAGTGGGGATTTCCCAAACCACAGTAAGCAAAAATAAAAAATGTTTCCCAACGACAACCATGGTGTCATCCCGACAGCGGCAGGCTGAAAACAAAAAACTACCCTTCGTGATATAGCCTTGGGAACCGAAGCAAGGCCGACATACCGTGGGTCTTACGGTGACAAAACCTCCCCTTTTTGTTTCTGGGATCTCTTGTTTGACCCTTTTTCATAGGAAGGTTCAAAGAGGAGCTCGGAACACATCCAGGGACCCAGCCCACCTGCCACCAGCATCCCTTTTACATTAAGTACTTGACTTAGGGGGGGTCTCCCCAACAAGCAAGACATGGGCACGTGCCAATTTGTTTGGGCTGAGTTCCTCAAATCTTGAGTGCATTGGCTAGAACAAGCTCCCAAACAAGGGCATCCTTTTTTGGTGGGTTGACTTCAAAGGGACACCCTGCCCCAAAAAAAGGAAAAAGGGGCACCACTGGGCAACTGGGAATTGGACCCCCCCGCGAAAACAAAAACAAGTCTTTAAGCACGCCACGGAAACCAGACGGGATGAGGAGGGGCAAAGTGGTTTCCACTGCCAAGCCCGAGTTACCACCCATGGGAAAGCTTACCAGGACACACGGGAAAGAGCTTGGTATGCACATTTATGCTTATATATATATATATATACATATGTATATTATATATATATGTATATATACGCATATGTATATATATATACAGAAAAACCAGCCGCCCCCCCCCCCCCCCAACAACTGATTGTTCCTGTGTCCAAATTCCCAAGTACTGTCCAAGAAGTGGTTGGGGGTGCTGGTATGTGCACTGTGTATATATATATATATATTATATAAAGGTATTGTGGGTGGACGAAAACTATTTCGCACTACTTGGGATAGATGAGCCGCGATAAATACAGGGTTAATCAAGCCCAACTCGGCAAGGCGTGAAGGTGTGGATTGTGTCCATCCACATGACACCCCAGCAAATAGTGACCAGCAACTTCGGGGTTTTGGGCTGGAAACTATCCGAGTCTTGCGATTCCCTTCGGCAACAGCCGAAAGCCCCCCGATTTTCCGGGAGGGAGCCGCAAAACAAACCCGAAAGCACGAGGGGGCCGGAAAAACCGGAAACTCATCTTCCCTTGACAGCACCGGAAAGATCAGTTCTGAACTGAGCAAAGCTTTGCGCAGTTGGTACAAGGACAGTGCAACCCCTGGAATCCTGGTTGGGCCTTGATGACTCGAGCCTATCCTATCTTCAGAGCAGTCAACAGCCTAAAGTGCGTCTTTCAGAAAGCCTTAGCCGGATTTCCGAAAAGATATATCCCAAAAACAGGTCTTCACAGGGGGAGCCTCTAAATCAGCTAGTAAATGTGCTTGTTTGACTGGCCCAAATGTATCTTTTGAGGCACCCAGATTAGGTACATCCTTCACGGGAACACGAAGACCCACCGATGAAGCGCTCGCATATAAGTTTCTGTCTCCAAGCTGGAAATCCCCAATATAGGTTGTCTAAAAAAACGCCGCTTGATCTGTTTTGGGCGTCAGGAAATAGGTCTTCAGGCTGTACCCTCGGGCATTGCAAACCGCACGGGCAATCTTTTCGCCTGTTTCAACCGCGAATTCATGTGCGCGGACATGCCATAGGAAAAATTGCTGGGTGTTGCGCCTGCAAAACCAAAACCAACAAACGATTCTGCAGGATGCTTGCCTAAACCTGTGATTTGGTGCGTGTGTATGTGGCTAAGTTTTGTGGAAATTCCTGCAGCTGGTTTCAATCCCTGAGCACATTATGAACAAAGGCTCATGCTGACCCAGGATCACTACCCCCCCAGTCATCAACCGGGGCTTCCCGAGGAAGACTGGAATCGCCTAAATCAAGGACACACCCTTGATCAATGACTGGGGGAAGCGTAATTGATCAGCGGCCAACATTCATGAGTGCTGAGCAATGAAGCCAACATCGGCTTTTGCAAAGCTTTGGACAAGCGGGGATTGGTATTGGCCTTGGCATGCCTTGGCAGCTTTAGCACAAGGCACGTCAGACTCATCCGCTCATGCCTCTTCAGTGGCCTCAGCCAACTGCCAAGAGCGCATCCCATGACCTGCATGCCTTAAATGGAAAAGACCCACCGAATGGAAAAGCATATGGGCGGTTGGTGTTTGGCTTCCATTGCAAGCTGTAGACAAGGCATCCTCTTCTCAGTTACCTCTTCGGGACCTGATCAAAGCTTAACCTGTTGGGATCTTGATTACAATGGACTAACATGGGAAAACCGGTCAAAAGGTCGATTCGCTTTGTACGAGTACTGAGTCGAGTACTGAGGTTTAAGGACATGCTCCGAAAAGAAACCCGAAAAGCATTGGAGCCAGGGGAGTCCGTCTTCAGGGGTTGTGAAATGAAGAAAAGCAACACGATGGATCTTTTTGAGAGACTTTTGGGCAGTTGAACCCTGCGAAACGCCAGGTTGGTCAACTTTCAACCGTAGACCTTGGATAAAACGCCGTCAAGGTCCCAAACGTCGACTGGGCCGCCGTGTCGACTGAAAACGTTGCTATTCGCGGAATCCGCGGGAAGGCGTGAGGTAGCGGAAAGGACTTGACCGATATGAACATGAGTAAAACGCCCGGGGCGTGGAGCGGGGTTGACACCTTCAAAGGCGAAATGACATAAAATAATGACAAGGTTGCTAATAATTAGTCCGGAGTGTTGGACTACGCCCGACAGAAATGGCTATAGCTATGTCCACCGTGAATCAATCGTAGACATGCTGGGTGCTCACATCCCTTCAGAATTCTCGCTGGGTCACAAAGCAACATCTGTGACGCAAGATCGTCTAGATGCACGAAATCCATGTCGCACCATTTTGAAACCATGGGAAACCCTAGTTTGTTGGCATTTACAGGGGAATCAAATCATTCCCTGGTGTCTTACGTGGCGCGAAATGGATTTCTTCCATCCACATGAGTTATTGTGTTGATACTGAAAGGAATTCCGGGCACCTTGGGCGAGCTCATGTTGCCCGGGGCGCTCGCTCGCACCATTGTCCGAACTCCAAAGAAGCCATACCGTGGATGGACGAAATCCTCTTAGGCACCACCTCAGAGACCCTGGTTTCGGATGATTCCCCTGTAAATACCAACCAACAGTGGTTTCCCATCGTTTTCAAGTGGTGCGAAATGGTTTTTGTCCATCCACAGTATGAGATGTGCCTTAAATTAGGGGACCCGACAAGATGGTTGGTTTCCTTTTGGTGTCCCTTAAAACAACAAATGCACAAAAACAAGGCACCCTCAAGAAAAAAGAGCCACCCATAGTTTGGACAAATGTGACATTCTTCGATCCCCACCATCATGTGTAGAACTTGGCGGAACATTCAGGCGTATTATTAGCAAGAGGGAGCCCTTCAACCCACCTCAACTTCTATACCACCCCCTACACTTCTTAACTATTTTAAAAGCAGCATACCATTTCAACCATTCAAATCCAACATTCCAACCAACATTCCAACCAACGTTCCAAAACAGCATGCCATTTCAACCCTTCAAGTCCAACATTCCAACCAACATTCCAAAACAGCATTCCATTTCAACCATTCAAAACCAACATTCCAATCATCATTTACAAACAGCATACCATTTCACCCTATATTGAGGTGGGTTGTTGCCCCCCTGCAACGAAACAACACCCCCTAACAAAGAACATAACCAAAAAGCCTAACAGGCAAAAAACAAACACAAATCAACTCACTAGGAATTTTATAAAGGTCTTCCTGTTTATGTTTTACAAAATTCTCACCCCCTTCTACCCGCTCTCCGCTCGGTGCACGTTGTGCTGTTTCAATATGTTTGTTATTAACCACCATACCACAATCTGTATTACATAAACTTCGGGGTTTCCATCTATCAAGATTGTTCCATAACCTAGTTATTCTTCTGTAATTAAAACCGTATTTACAACAATCAATATCATTATATTTCAATCCACTCATAAAAGGTTGCATCTTCAATAATCCTGTCTGTGGATTTTCAATCACCCAACACGAAATATTAAAGTAATCTATTATATCCAGGGTTTTTAAAACAATACGATTAGCATATTCTATGTTCCTTTCTCCTGTTGATTTTGCCACGCTATATTCCGTGCAAGGTGGAGAAGCCCAAATAAAATCAAAATGCCCTTTGTCAAACTCTTTGTAATTCCAATTCAAAACATCAGCATTAATATCAGCATTGTTCAAATCCAATGACATAACATTGAAACCTAAATATCTTGCAACTTTGCCAACCGACCCACTGCCAGAAAATAACTCTAATAAATTCATTTATTAAAGTTATTTTGAAATTCATCTAAGGAATATCTACCATTCGCATCCTGAACCAGCTTGTAGTATTCAATGGTTTCTTGTCTTGGCATCTTGATTTTATTGTCATGTATCATTTCACAGTAGTTCTTCCTCTTTGTTTCAAAATCTCCAACAGGTCTCCCCAGCCCCTTTTTCTCAACATCTTATCAATCCTTTCTTTTTCATCAACATTGTTTGCTGTTTTGGCTTGAAACTTTTCTTCAATTGCTTTTGTTAAATCTGTTAATGCCTTGATATTCTTATTTACCATATTTACCTTCTGTATCAGCTCACTTAAAGATACATTATCATTATCACTAGCTGACATATATATATATATATATAGATTTATTCATTTATTTATGTGTTTGAAGTTATGTAAACTCTACTCTTTATATAATATGTTGCATCATTTGTTTAACAGTTTCCTGCGTTTCGTTTTCACTATTATCGGATGGAGTAACCCCTCTCCCGAAGCGTATAGCAATATCATGCACGTCAGTTTCTAAATTTATATCACCATCTTTGTTTTACCAATATTCATTTTCTTATCATTCTTAGTTATTTAAAACCCTATGGGCACACAACTGCATTTACAGTTTCCTTTCTTTTGTATGTCTAATTCATTTTTCATTTCTAACATCTTTTTGCATATCGGACAAGCAAACAACAACTGCTGTCTGATTAATAACTTCTTCACTGTCTGCATCTGTTGATGAAACCGTTGTTTCTGTAATTGTTGTTTTTCTGTTTTTCCCCATTTATATTAATATTTACATTTTTGTGTGTGATATACTGTATTCCTAACTTAATTAATTCTAATGAATAATAACAATATGTTGTTAATTTGATCATCAGTTATTACAACTTGTTCTACTTTATCTAAATCATCTATTATATTAATATAATCTGAATAACTTCTGTTCATATAAAAAAATAAAATAAATTGCTATAATTAATCATATTATTTCATGCATGTTAGAATACTCGGGGTACGCCATCGCCTCTTCTCCGGGTTGGGCTCCTAACTGCACACATAAGCAGGTGTCAAACTAATTCAAACTAATTATATTCAATGCTTATTGGTTGAAGCAATGGAAACCTGTTCCATTATGTTATTCACCACCACTCACAACATAATGATGTTCCATTCTATAACAATGATAAATTATGTTCTAAATATCATTAATATTACTTTCATTATGCCTGATGTTCCGAACAAAGTTCGCAATAGCGTCTCCGACGCTGTTCCAATAGTAAAACCAATAAACATAACTGAATATGAGTTCAAACAATCTAAATACGAGCACGTGCCAAAATTACCATTTAGAAGTATTATAGTTGCTTCTTCAACAGGAGGTAAGACTGTCCTTATTCAAAATTTAATATTGAATGTTTATAGAAATTCATTTGCAATAATATTTATCTTTTCCCCAGTGTCCATAACGACCCTATATTTACAGAAGTAAAGAAATATATTAGGGATGAGATAAATGTAGATGATGAAAAATAATGTCACTGTGGGTATGTGTTTTTGTTATTCTACCCTACCCCCCCCCCCCCGAACCCCCCCGAACCCCCCCGAACCCCTTCCCGAACCCCCCCGAACCCCCCCGAACCCCCCCGAACCCCCCCGAACCCCCCCGAACCCCCCCGATAAGACTGTGACTTCCTGTTGCATTGGCAATTCGTTTCCCTTTAAGACCACCAAAACAGGGGGCCCTCAAAAAACACATATCCATGTCACAAACACCCACGGCACAAAGAACCTCCGCTTGTTTTCACGGCGCTAATGCACGCCACCCTTGGCCTAGTCGACCGTATCAAATTTCCCACACGGGCCTGCGCCACTCGGATGTAGGGGGCGGACTTGCGCATTCGGGCCTGGCGCAGGAAAAAAGCATCTCGGCAAATGGGTGGCTTAAAGGGAAACCAGAAGGAGGCTGTTGAAACGCTTAAACAATAGTGCTGGGATCTCCAAACAATAGGATCCCTACAGAGAAAGTCTTGTTCAGACTGGTTCAAAGGGACATCAGAAGGAAAACCACCATAATGTCGACCTATGATTAATAAACACCCCCCTCAAACAACTTCCCTCCCCAAATAACTCTTGCAACTTGATTACGAATTGCTAAGTATTGCTCACAGATTTGTTGTGTTTCAATTGATTTAGTATTGCTGGAGCCTCCTTTTGAGATTGGATTCGGGTTTCCAATTGGTTTAGTATTGGTGGAATTGAATTGATCTTGTATTGCTGGCTCCTTTTGAGATTTGACTTGAGGGATTTGAGTTTCCTATTGGTTTAGTATTGCTGAGGGATTTGAGTTTCAACTGGTTTAGTATTGCTGGAGCCTCTTTTGAGATTTGACTTGTTGGGATTCCAATTGATTTAGTATTGCTGGTGACACTTCTTCTTTTTTTTGGGGGGGGTAACCAAGAATCTTTATTTAGGAGGGCCCCCTAAATAATGTGTTTTCCAACCCCCAAGTACTACCTACCCCCCTTGTGGGGTTGATTGGGGGCCACTTGTTAAACAAGCGTATGTGAAGAGTTTGCAGTTTGGGAGCTGGGATTTTGTTGGGGTTGCAAAAGCTAGATGATTGAAATCATAGGGAGCAGGTTTCAAGAAAAATCTTTTAAAGATTGAGCCTTTTACTGAGAAAGCCTTTTCAAACACGAGTTGAGTTTTTTTTTGGGGGTGGGGCAACCATTTTTTTTTATTTAGGGGGAACCTCTAAATAATGTTTCTTTCAACCCCCAAGCACTACCCCCCTTGTAGGGTTGATTCGGGGCCACTTTTCAAACAAGAGTATGTAAAGAATTTGCAGTTTGGGAGCTAGTATTTTTTGTAGATCTGAAATTTTAAGGCAGGCGAGGCAGATACTGACCAATCAGACAAGCTGGTGGAAGAGGTTAAGATGATGCTAGCGGGTGTGTGTGTGTGTGTTTTGGTGTGTGTTTTTTTGTGAGTGTGTGTAGATTCCCCGCCAACAAAAGCACAAAATTCAACACAACTTTATTTCGGGGGGGGGGGGTTATTAATCAGTGCCGGCCCACAACATAACTTTAATCGGGGGAGGTGTTTTAATCATTGGTTGACATTACACCTATTCTGGCACATATCCAAATGAAACAAGATGGCAGGCTTGCTCCAAAGGTAGGCACAACCAAACCGAAGCAAACCGAAAAAAAAATGGAAGCCTTGTGACACGTGAAGCCGAACGAAACCCAAGACACAAGCAAACCACGAAGCTGTAAACCGAAAGGAAACCAACTTGGATGTCCGGCCAAGTTAGCAAGTGATTAGCCACTTGAAATATAACCCCCCTAAGGCTAAGATTACTCAGGGGCACTTATGTGGGGTATTACTTAGGCCGACAACTTCCTTGGCCGAACATCCAAGAAAATAGAAGCCGTGAGACCAATTCACTTCAAATTCTAGTATAACTCCAAGAGCTGAATCAGGAATTGGATCTGCAAGTAAAGCACCTTTAATTTTGGGTGAGCTCATCATACCCCCGAATCGGTGAGCTTGCTACAAATACTGGGTGAAAAATTAATATTGTGCCAGCCTGAAATCAGGTGGTTGGGGGGGCTATTCCCCACATAAACCAACATTTGGGGTGAATTCGGCCGTGCGAGGTCCTTAGAATTCACCCAGACCCCATGGTTTTGGGGCAATCGAGGGGTCCAGGTACCTTTCTTGGGCGGGTTTCCCCGCTCCTAAAAGCATCGTTCCGATTGAAATCCTTCCGCACATTCGCAGAATTGTTTGCGACCTCCGAGTCCAACTGCACATGGCGCACGCGACGTATGAAGCCTTGTAGATCCAAGTGCCGAAGGCCAAGATCCCGGCCTCGGATTTATTTTTTGCGCCCAAGGCTCGGAGTCCGGAACTGTGGATGATTGCGAAATCCATCCAAGCGCCATATTGAAACCAGGGTTGAAACCATAACGTTTGTTGATATTTACGTTGGGGAATCAAATCATTCCAAGGTTTCTTAGCTGGTGCGAAATGGATTTCGTCCATCCACAGTATCTCACATCCGATTGAGCGGCCACCAAAAAGTATTCTTTTCAAAAGCGACTAAACTCCTGAAACTCAGGAGATAATACGAATCCGCCTTCCTTTTATAAAATTCCAGCGGATGTTTCCGACTCGAGATAAGAAGGGATGTCCACCAGAAAGTTTGGGACTTCCGACATACCAAAGGGCTTGCAAGGGAGGGCTCTGGGTCCTCCAGTAGAGAGGTCAGAAGTTGGTACCCGATTCTTTTTCTGTAGTCTATTTTAGTAGGTGAACCGAATCTCCCCCAAAAAAGTTTGTAGAAGGCACTGTGGGACCTAGCCCAAAGATGTTAGGGGGTTTAGGTTTCCAGCTTAGCCTGCAGGGAAGTAAAGCATGGTTTCTTTGTCTTCAACTGGGTTTGTAACTCAAGCTGCTGCTTTGTAAAGTTGGAGGGACAGGGGGGTATGGCTAATTTGTACGAAACAAAATAAAAACTCACCAGGAACCACAATTCACTATGATGAATTGCAGGGGGTTCAACCTGTTCCCTACTTTCTTCATGGGAATCCACCATGGCTCCTGTGTTTGATTCATTCACCCCCCAACGTACCTGGACAACAAGGTAAACAAATTCGGGCCGAAACTCAATCACACGCCAAACAAATGAACAGCAAATGGTCGAAAGGCCAGCTTGCAGTTTTGATGAATGGTAAAGCTGATGTACAAGTGGTGATTCGATTTGTTGATTATCCATTCGACATTGCACCATTGAAGTGTGACCAGGCAATGGCAATGTTTGAATGTCGCAAGAAGGGCGACGCGTGAATTCCAAAGGCGATCTCTTGTTCCTCAGGCTGATTCACAGTTGCTCGGAAGGCCTGGGGATCTTGCGGATCGACTTTGAAGGATCGAGTTGGAACGATCGAGTTTGAACGATCGAGTAAAAACAAGAATCATTCTGTGGACTTGCAAAATCTTGTACCAGCCGGGATACCTGCACCCGAATTTCTGAAATAAACCAGCAAACTCGCTGCAGGATGTTGCCCATAATCGTCAACTTGTTGGGTCTCAGGGATGGGACTGAATTTGAACTAAACCACTTGGTTACTGTTGACCCCTCTGCAAGAAGTTTTTATGTTTTTGTGGGTTTAGTGGAAAACCCTTTGATTTCAACCAAAAAGTTAAAGTCTAAAGATCCGTTGCCCAATAGCAGTCAAGACCAACCAGAGCCGGATTCGAACTCAACCTCCGTGGCTCCCGGCGGCCAGCACGGCCAGAATTAAACCCGTGGCTGTAGGCGCAGCCTGGTTGAAAAGGAGGCATTCAAAAAGGGGGCGAGGAGGTTGGTCCACTTCTGGGACAAAGGAAAAACCTACAAAACAAACCAAAACTCAAGGGACAGACCCAAGGAAAACCACAAAAAAGTGGCCAAACAAGGTGGTCTTTCCTGCATTTTTTTAATAGGACACCGAAAGGACCTGCCCTCCCGTTGTGGTTGTCCACCAATTTCGACAAGCTGCCCAGATGGGGTCTGTCATTTTTGAGGGTACCCCTTTTCCCTGGATAAGGGAGACCAAAAGGAAAACCACCCATTGTTTTTGGAGGACCCCCCGGAAAAAGGACACACCCAATTCCATGCGGGGATGGTTTAGACCAATCCCCCACCCAGGTCGGAAATATGTGGCCCGTGCCTTGAGAGCAATCCCCCACAATTAGATGCGCCCTGGAGGGGATGTGGGAGTCGTCTCCGACTCCAAAAAGGCGAGAGTTTCCTTTTCCTTCCCTTTTTGGAGTCCAAAAAGGATGTGGTTATTTTTGGACAATGTCAATCATTCCCTTTTCAGAAGGATGCTGAAAGTACAAACTTGTACCCATTTCCGAAGCTTATGCAAATATATTATTTGGGGGGACTTCCGCCGAGTTTCCACGTGGCTCGCTAGAGTTCAAAGCCGCTTTGTTGCCACGGATCGCCGAGCTCAGCGACGACAACACCTCCATCCAATTCTCAAAGGGCCGTGTGTGTACTCCGAGAGAACCCTCAGAAAGCTGCAAAACAATTCGCAAGGAAGCTCCTTACACTTTTATTTCATAGGAGTTCGAAGTTCGGCGTCTACTAGCATTGTATCTGCCGAAAGCTAGCACACATCCCTGGTTGCACCCGACAGATGTCCAGCTCAATTGCCGAAGCAGCAGGTAAATTCAGGGTGACCACCCTTTGGAGCCAAACGCCACTTAAAGTAAGTAGGCCACTCCAAGGACACCATTGTGCCCGTCCCAATGGCTGTTTCTGTGTTGTTACGTTTTCGCGGAACAAATTCGTGTCCCCCCAGGGCCCCACATCCCTCCCAAATGAGCCATCGACTGAAGACCGGACCGCAGCTGAGCAAACCCAAAGCCCACGGACTGATTATATGATTCTAACAGTTACTTTTCAAATTTTATATCAGCTCCGCTACAACCCCACGACCAGAGACCAGGTAGAACCACCTCCCATGGCCAAAGGAGTTCTCGACCCCAATAGCTCTGTCCCCGGCTTTCCTGCCTGCCCGAGGTCCAGATCATGTAGCTCGAACTTTTTGGGGACCACTTGGCCTGTCCAAGAAACCTTCCCTCCAGCTGGTTTGAATGCACAAGCCGCTGATTGCAAGAAACTGGGGCTCTGCATCAAACGGAGGACCTGGCTGTCCCCCTGTAGATTCCTTGAGAGGAAGCTGACTCTTATGCGGAATGTGGATAAAGCCTAGGCACCCAAAAGAGAGACAAAGAGAGTCATCTTGTTTGTTGCCTTGCCGCAAGCCAGCAGCAGCAGCAGCAGCAGCAGCAGCAGCAACAGCAGCAGCAGCACGACAACGACAACGACAACGACAACGACAACTACAACGCAAAAAATACCGCGTACGCCTGAAGAGTTGAGTTTGGGGTGTTGGTATGCCAACTGCATGTGTTTTCGCTCGTTGCGGTGTCCACAAGCATTCAACAACAATACAAAATGGTGAACAACAAGATTGCGCAAGTACGCCTTGTACATGTCTCCTTTGCCAACAAGCTCTATCGTGGCAGCCTGGCGACAGGCTAGGGTTGCCTATCGCCTCACCCCTATTTAAGCGTGCAAAAGGCGGACATCATAGAAGCACCAGAAGAGCAGTCCACGAGTGTATCTGTACATTTCCATCTGTCCCAGCAAACTCATGTCTCAGTAGCTGCTGTTTCAAATGGACATCTATTTGAATACCAGTTCTTGGCGCGGTGCTTATGTGTATTCTGTTGGCTGGGAGCAAGCCTGCTTCACGCGGAGAGCCACTGGAGGTCAAAGCAATAAGCTAGATAGACCTCCTGCGATCGCGGCAAAAAGGGGGAACAAAGGAGAAACCGCTCCAGAAGCAATAAACATGAACAACATGGCAACCCCGGACAAAATACCTTGACGCGCGTGATTTTTGTGGAATCGCCCTCTCCAAAATCATGATTCCACAGGTTGCCGCAGGTCTGGGGGTCAAACCTCAAGTCCCACTCCCAAACCCCCACTTGTGACCAGGTTGGGCGACACCCCAGGCATTGCTTTCTTGCACGCTCTTGATTGAACTATTTGGGTCTGTGTGCTTTTGGAGTTGGTACCTCCATCTGGACCCATCGGACGGCCTGTGCAGTCTTCCGTCTTGGGCAAGGGGCAAACGGCCCCCAGTGGTGCAGATGGGCAGGTCCTGAACAACCAAATTCCCTGCAACACCCAAATGGCGTAGGTGCCCTCAAACAGGGTGGTTTGGAGCCGAATCGGTGACTTGGTGAAACGGAGGGGTTCCCATTTACCCTCGGCAAAATCCAACCCGTTCAAATCCAAATCCAAGCCACCAATCCAAACCGCCAACGAAGGGTTGCCTGAAAGTGCGGCCACTCAAAGAAACTGACTATCATAACACAATAGGTGTGTTATTCCGGCACCCAAACTCAAAAACCAAATCCGCTTCACACCTGCTGGGAGAACAAACGCCTAGCAGCTGGCACAGGTTTTGATCCATCCACGGTATTGTAAGGCCCGACCAGTTGGAATCAGGGTACGGGCTAGAGAACAAAATACGTCATGATGACAGGAACATGTGAGTAACAATCTAGCCCCTCATGTTGACCGCTGGGATGGTCTGGGAACAATCCCTAAGTTGGTAAGTGTGAGTTGCACAGGTTTATAAAAGGTTGCTGTTTCTCCTTTGGCGCATCGTGAGACCTTTCAGCACGCGCTTCACGAAGGCCAAAGAGGTTGCCCCTCTAACATGATGTACAACGCTGATGTCCCGACCATTGCACCCGGCAAATTGACTCGCAACAAGCAAACACATCCAAGTCGGAAGACCCTCTTGGGGGCAGGGTCTTTTTGGAGTTCCTGCCGCTCGTTTGGGTGGTCTTGAAGTTGGCGGAGTGGCCAATGCTGTTAAAATCCCTGCAACGCGGAACCCGAAAAAGGGGTCCACCAAAAGGCGAGCTCCAAGATCCATGGATCTTGACTGCAATGTCTAGGGGGAGTGACCCCTGATAAACCTCTTCAACTAAGCACTTATTCCCCAAACAACCCAGCATCACAGAGGCGTCATTGCGGCGTCAAGAAGCAGACCAGGGACCAGGGTTGACTCAACGCTGTTGTCAATTACGCAGAGATTCCCAGACCTCCAGGCGGTTTCCGTTTAAACATACTGTAAGTGCCAAATCAGGGCGCCTCTTTCCATCGCCAGTAAAGGGCTGGAGATAAACCCAGACATGTGTTGCTTGTGGATATCATCGGCTCTGTGTTTAGCTGAGCAAGGTTTGGCCGATAGTTGCGTTCGACAATGTTACATTGTAAACGTGGGTCAGTAGCGCCGTGCTTGAGCAACCAAGATGCACAGTTGTGCATGCTTGTTACCAACTCTATCCTATATTCCGCGACACTTGGCACGGATGTACAAGCTTTGCTGCACTGGCTTGGAATTACAAATTGCGCTGCGCGATCATGCGATTTACCAGATACGGCGGGTTATGTACAAAAACGTGAATGGTCAGCAAGGGCAGTCAAGAGGCCAATCAGCCACTTGAAGGTGTCCAACTCAAAAAATAAGATAGAACAGTACTGTTTTGCATCATTCAACTTTACGGGAGGCGGCTTTGGATTGCCAAACACCCAGTGAAAAATGGGGGGAGGTTAGCCTTTATTTCATTTGTGTCAGTGACCTTTGGAGTCAAAGGCAGGCACTTGTGCAGGGGGTATCCGCATGAATTAAACATGTTACCTCCATGACTTAAAGCATATTCTCAGCATAACTTACAATCAATGCCGGAAAAGGCCCCTAAAGCAGACGTGGGGATTGAAAGAGACCGTGTTTCTCTTGCTGAGGCTACGCTCGATCATTTTGACCGAGGCACACTAGATGAATCCAAAGAACACGTCGCTGGATTGCCTTGGAGTTGCACCGAAGCCGATGTAAAACCTTTCTGGTACAAGGAGAAAAAACCCAAAACCGATGCAAGACCTGTTTGGTATAAGGAGAAACCCTTCCAAAAGAGGACGAGCAAGGGTACAGTCTTCAACCCGCGCCCTCGTTCCAACCCCCACGTCCCGGCTTGGCTCCACTCTGAGCTTCCGAGCGAGCCATCTGGGCAGCAGCCGGCGCCAGCACACTTGGCCTTCCTCGGTTCGACGGGCGGAAGGAAATTTATGGGGGGAGCTGAGCCAAGCTGAGCCAGCGATAAATTTGCCACTATGAAGAAGCCCCGAATGGAGAAGCCCTTATAAGCCTTAAGCTTGGTGTTTCCATTTCCCAGAAAAAGGAGGTAACCAGGGAACCAGACTTTGCAAGCCAAAGACGGGTGCTCAAAGCGCAAGTCATGTCTCGTTCGCAATGGGGCCTATGTGTCAGAAGGGGTGAGAAACATTTGCTTCAGCTTCAACAAACAAACAAACAAATCCGGAAACCGAAAAAGACGTTCTTGAAACAATAGCGGTGCAAACTGTCAACATGCGTGAACCAAACAAAAGGTCAGAAGTACTGTAGCGTTCGAGAGCACCTATGAGCTTGTTCAATGAGCCCACGAGGAAATTCAAAACATCGTGCCGTCGGCCAGCAGCTTTGGAGGGAAACATGTTCTCTCTGTTGCGTCTGTCTCCATAATGCATATTTGGCGACGTGGAAAATCCCTCACGTAGCACCAGCTGCCATATCTGAAACCAGTCAGGTTGACTCTTGAAGGGGATATTCAATTGCGACCCCACTCTCTTCACCCATCAACTTTTAGACACCGCACATGTTTCCAGGGCTTGGGCCATCTGAAAAGAAGGACCCCTGACAAGAATGGGGAGGGCAACAGTTGAAGTTGTCCACTGCCAGCTCCTCCGATGCATGTCCCGCCCTTGTACACACCAGAGGTCAACTCATAGGCCCAAGCCCATGTCTCTCCGTCAATGTCCTTATCACAAACAACCAATCCTATGGTCGTCAAGGATCCCGCAATACGGACGATACGGCCCCCCCAATCCCATAGGCACTCATCGCGTCCAAAAAATGGCATACTCGGGGATCATAGGGCTCCTTTTTTGGGGGGGTCTGGGTCTCCTCTTTGGGGTACCGGCCTGTCACCACCATGGGAACCAAAGGGCTTTGATGAATATCTGGACTTGGGGGCTTCCCATCAAATCTTCCAGGCCCCAGGACATATTTGGGGCTTGCAGAGGGGCCCAGTTTTCTTTTCCCCAGAGAACATGACCTCATGCAATGGCCCCAAACGTTGATGTTCAATCCATCTAAAACTAACAAGGGCAAATATGAAAGCAATGTCAAAAGGAAGCAACCCATATGAAAAAGAGCCTCCTTGCCCTTGACACGAAAGCAACGTCTGGCGGCCCCGGCGTGTTGGGGCACGTCACGCTCTCCTGAGCGACGGGAAGGCCAACGGGCCGGTGGCACGCAGGCTCTTGCTTCTGGCTACATTCCTCTCCTCACTGACTCATATCTTGACAAGCCCATGAGGCGGCGTCTGAGAAAAGGGGTCCGTGACCGTTTAGAGAGCTCAATGGACTTGTTTTCTGTTGCAGTAACTCGTAACAGGATTGGGACCAGTTGTAGCATGTATACCATCCTACCATATTCAATTGATTGCTTCGCTGCTAGTCGCCGGCCACAAAGCAATGCACAAATATGCGTGTCGCCTGTTGACCCGGATTGCAAAATCTAACAGGGTGGGACACCCCGTGGACCGGACCAAGCGACAGGTTTAAAGTTGAAACCACTCTGTAGCCACTAAACAAAGACAACACAAGTCAAAAACATAATGTTTAAGTTCTTGGTTTTGGACAAGCCAAACCAGGGTTATCCCTGGGGCGTTATCATTGGAACATGTGTGACTCAGCCTTACTACAGGCCGTACTTCACCACACTGAATTTAGGATCCTCAAGTAAGGAACTGTCCTTGATCTCTCGGGACCCTGAAAATCCAGTTGCCTTTGGGTGATCCTCCATTCCCAAGCGGGAAAATGAGGAAGGGCGCCAGTTTTTCAGGGTCTGCCACCGTGAAACATACCGAGCCAAACGAATGGGGGCCTGGTCATCATGATCAGCTCGGTCAAAAAAACCGAATCGCTCACCATATAGCGAGTTCACCATGTGGCCTGGGAAACAGGGCAACCTCTTTGTTGGTTGCAAACAAAAGGAACAGGAATCTAACAATGCACAAGAGGAATAAAGGAGACCTGCCAAAGAACAAAGGAAACCCCTGCCAAGAACAGGAACAACCCGTACTAAATGGACAAAACCCACTTCACACCAGTTGGTAGGTGGTTTACCTCATCTTTTCTTGTCGAGGGCTATTCTCCAAGTGGTGCGATTTAGATTTCGGTGCACCCACATTGGTTGGCACACCCAAGGCCAATTGGGCAACACACTCGTCTGAGCGCCCCGGCACCCACGAGGCAGGTGGCCCGACTCTTGACGATGACCGGCATCACCGCGCCTTGCGACTCGCAAGCGAGGGTCAAGGGACGTCCACGTCCACTAGCCCAGTGCTTACAGGCAAGTCACTATAATTATAGTAAGCTGTAGATTGTCCATGTTTCCAGGATACATACTACAGCAAATGGAAGTGGGAAATAGACCAAAATAAGGACATCTATAATCCAGGGCACCACAATTCCGCTCATCAGATCGAGTCATGCCCTTTACCCACAAGAAAATTGTGCCTTATGACAAGTCACGTAGTCTCCGAAAGAACTGAGGGAGTAACCAGGTATGTAAAACCCACGAGGAGAAACTACTATGAAGGCCTACCTTCAGGCACTGTCGCCAGCCACCTCACTTGATGCCTACGTGGAATGGCGACCTGAAAATAGCCTTGACTGGGAGAGCCTCGACTATTAATCTGAGGCCACCAGGAAAAAATGCATTGGTCACAAAAATAATCCCCTGCAGCATATAGGTGTTGCAAGGAAACCAGCCTTTTTTGCTGCAGACCTGTTGGCCTTCTGTTTTTTTGAGAGTATCCATTCTGGACTTGCTTCTAAGGGAAACTACACCCAAAAACAGTCATGGGGGGGGGTCACCTATTTTGACCAGCCTTAGCATTCCATGGGATCCAACTCTGGCGGGTCCGCTGACCATCCATTGGGACCTGCGGGACTTCCTCAAAGGAGCGGGATCCTTTCAGACCGCGCCAAATGAGTTTGCCTTTGTGGTGTCCCTGTAAGACCCGAATACGATGGATGCCATGAAAAAGAGACGACGGAGGCCACAACAGATTTAAAAGTAGTAGGGGAAGAAGTTGGTTAATTTTGTAAGAGACCTGCTCCAAAATTATCTGGGTATACGTGTACGTGATTGGTTCACTTGCAGTTGTCTGGACACCAACCGAACCATGGTCGAACTGCCCCCATTTGCCGCTTCCTTGCCCGCTTTCCAATGCTACTAGTAAGGGATTGAATCACTTTCCGCAAATGCGAACCCTCGGAGGTTCGGGGAGGTGCAATTGATGCCCTCTAAACAACAAAAGCAAGTGAAGAACCAGCACCAAAGACCCAGAGAAAGTTCAGCTTCGGATTCCAAAACATGTCCAAAAACTGCAAAATAAGGGCACCCCATCGCTTTTCGCTGCAAATGACCGCATTGCTTGTTTGCTCGAAACCCGGGCAGATTCTCATTCGACCCGGTCCAAGTGCTGGGCAAGTGCAGTCGAAGACCTTGTCCCGCTGGCAGCCTGCGCTGGACGGCTATGACTTTGGCGCAACGTGGGACTTGGAACCTCCAAAAATGGAGTGTGTGTTTTCCCTGTTGGTGTTCTTTTACCACCCCAAAAAGGGGACCCTGAAAAACACGCGCACACACATAATATATATATATATATATGTATATATATATGTACATTTAGGGCCCACCTTTGTACTTCTTGCACAAAAGAGATTTATGTGCAGATGTTCAGCGTCCTCTTGGTTTGCAAATGCCTTGAAGGAAACACAGCAATTTACAGTGTTATTGTGAGACTGTTTATATTGTGCCACATAGTCTTTGTGTGCTTGATGCAAAACAAGACTCAAGAAAGCAAAACCCAACGAATGCGCTTTGACATGCAACGTTGCCAGTGTTGAAAACACTGCTATTTGCAGTGTGTATAAAGGAAACTGCAAAACCAGACCTCTTCTTGTCTCTTTGTTCTGCGTTTTGTGATGGTTGTATCTTCAGAACAGGCACAGGCTCAAAAATGCAACAAATCCAAAACTAAAAGCTCCAAAACCTGCACATGCTCAGACAAATGCAACAAAAAGCAAAGCCCAAATGCCATTTCAAAGGTCAGGCCTTGATTGGCCTAGATGTGTGCATTGTTTGCATTTGTTTGAGCCTGTGCCAGTTTCGAAGCTTGAAGCTTTGGACTTTTTGTCGCATGCTGTTGAGCCTGTGCAGGTTTTGGAGCTTTGGGTTGTTAAAATATGCACAGGCTCATAAATTGCAACAAATCCAAACCTGAATGTTCCAAAACCTGCACAGGCTCAGAAGAATCAAAAAATTACACCTGCATAGACCCCAGATAGCGAAAAACCATCCAACGATTGCAAACCAGCACCTCTAACAGCACTGCCTGAAGAGCACCACCCCAAAACAGCACCTGCCGCACCATCACCAGCATCTCGAACAGCACCCCAAACAACATCCAAAAACAGCACCTGCGCAAGAATCCTCAAATTGCATGCCCCCTAGCACCCTGCCGTGAATCTTGCAAAACAGTGCCCGCACCGTCACCCGCATGCTGCCTAGCACCTTACCGTCAATCTTGCAAAGGAGCGCCCGCACCCTCAACGGCACGCCCCCTAGAACCCAGCCAACAATCTCGCAAATCACTTTCCCTTCTTTATTAGAAGTTAGAACCCCTATAGCTTCCAGCTAACTGGGGAGAAAGCAAAACGCAGATGCAATGTCAGAGGTCAGGGCTTGGTTGGTCTAGAATTTTGCATGTGGTGCATCTTTTGAGCCTGTGCAGGTTTCAGAGCCTTGAGCTTTGGATTTTGGATTTCTTGAGCCTGGGCAGGCTTTGGAGGTTTGGGTTCTTAAAACCTGCACAGGCTCAAACAATGCAAAACAATTCCAAAGCCTTTACTTGTTTCTGAAGACTGGGAGACAGATCACCAAGCATTTCCATAGAAGCCTCGCGCTGCAAAACGTTCAGCTGCTGACATCATAGCTACTCAATCAAAAAGAGGTACCTTGAACGACCTTGTTTGAGCTTCTTGCAGCAGAGTAATCTATAAAAGCAACTGTGCATGAAGTATAGGTCAGTCACGCCAACACGACCAATAAATAAATACATATATATATATATATATGCGCGTGTATATCTGTGCCCACCCCCCAAGTGTTGAAATTATCAGTGTTTACAGACTGTACAAGTGAAAAGGTGGGCCCGGGGGGGGGGGGGGGGGTAGCATGTATATATGTATATGCGTATGATGTTTAACAGCGTTGGGTTCCTAGTTACAAATTCAAATCGGTAACTGCTCAAGGAAGCATGTGGGGCATTGCTTTGCTGGCGTTTCCTCGAAGGAAGGACTCCCCACTAGCTGGGCCAGACCGATCCGACACCCACAAGATTGCTGTTTGTTCTAGTAAGGGAAAGTGGAGGAAACCCATTTCCGGCAACGCGCGGCAAGGAATTGCTTCGTTTCTACGGTAAAAAAAAATAATAAACAATAGGTCAACACAAAAACACCGGGTTTCTGGAAGAAAAAAGGCTCAACGAGGAACGCCGTTGGAATGTTTCAGGCAGGTCTGGCGATACTAGGTTTTTAGTAGAGAGGTTAGAATACGGGTTCCTTTTTTTGTCCTGCATGTAGTCTATTTTAGTAGGGTAGGAGAACCAACCCTCCCCCAAAAAAGAAACGGTAAAAGGGCACCTAGCTGGGCACAACAACAACCAAAGCATATTTCCGTTAAGGATAGATTCCCCTTTAAAGCCTTTAAAACCAACACGGGGACCTGAATACCTCCCAATCGGTCCCAATGTTTTTCCCCCCCGCCTGAGGTGCCAGGCACCATGGGCGGTGCTGACGGGCAGAGCCTCGGTGACGTGGCCTCTCAGCTCGTCTTTTTCAAGGTGCCCAAAAATTGGTGTGGTCTTCCTTCTGGCTTTGAGGAAATAAGCCCACACCCTCCCAGAATCCTCGCGGAACGCCCCGGGACCATCCTCACCGCCGGTGTTGCTGAGGATGCCGCTTTGTAAAGCAAAGCTACGAGCTCGCCCTGATCGGGGCCCGACGGCGCAATCGGGGCCCGATCAGAGCCCGACGACGCAATCGGGGCCCGATCGGGGCCCGACGGTGCAATCAGGGGGCCCGATCGGGGCCCGACATCGCCCCGATCGTCCCGTGGTGCAACCCCAGCCACCCATATTATAGCTCAACGCCGGTTTCCTTGGCATGCGGATTGCAACTGCATCTATAGCAAAACTAGGCGACGCCAGCTTGGTACAATTGACGGGGCCCGACTGAGTCGGGCCCTGATCGGGGTCCGACGGCGCAATCGCCGATCGGGGCCCGACGGCGCAATCGGGGCCCGATCGGGGCCCGACGGTGCAATCGGGGCCCGATCGGGACCCGACGGTGCAATCGGGGCCTGATCGGGGCCCGACGGTGCAATGGGCCCCGAGCGTCCCGTGATGCAACCCCAGCCACCCATATTATAGCTCAACGCCGGTTTTCCTTAGCGTGCGGATTGCAACTGTATCTATAGCAAAACTAGGCGACGCCAGGTTGGTACAATTGACGGGGCCCGACTGGGTCGGGCCCCGACCGGAGCCCGACGGTGCAATCGCGCAACCCCAGCCACCCATATTATGGCTCAACGCCGGTTTTCCTTAGTATGCAGATTGCAACTGCTTGTAGCAAAACTAGGCGACGCCAGCTTGGTACAATTGACGGGGCCCGACTCACGATCGGGGCGCGATGGCGCAATCGGGGCCGATCGGGCCCAAACGGTGCAATTGGGCGGTCCCCGACAGGGCAATCGGGCCCCGACCCAGGCCCGGTGAACCTCGCAAACCGTTCTCACGCAACTTTCGTGGAGCTCAGCGTGAAACTTTGCTGGAACCTTTCCTCAGGGCCGCCCCATAGCTTTTGCAGAATTTGCTGGAAACCTTCTGACCTCATAGCCCTCGCAGCCTCGTGGAATTCTTGGAACCCAAAGCCCACCAAGCAGCAATGCCAAGCATTTACTCTGCTGCACCGTGAGTTCCGCAGCGACGTGATCTGATTTGCCACAAAGCCAACATGTGCCTGAGCAAGTGAGCAAGTCACAAAACAGTGAAAGTGTGCTAAAAACCATTGATTTCGGTTTTGCTTAGTGTTCCGCCCATGAGCAAAGCGATATTGATCCGATGGCTTTTCAGACGACGGGCGCACGACACACCCTTGGTGGAGCGTTGTGGAACCCGTGTGGGATCCTTGCAGAGCTTTGTGGAACCCTGTGAAACCTCAGGGCCCACAGCCCTCGCAGAATCTTGTGGAACCCTGAAACCCTCATACAACCTTACCTCAAACCACCCCGGACCACCCCGCAGCCCTCGCAGAACCTCGTGGGACCCTGCTAGAACTGTGCTGGAATGGAACCTTACCTTGCAAACCCTGGTGGAATTCTGGTGAAATTCTCATGGAACATTACCTCAAACCAGCCCGGACCGCTGATGGAACCCTGGTGAAACCTTGGTGGAACCCTCGTGGAACCTTCCCTGGACCACGCCGCACCCTCGAAGAAAGTGGTGGGACCCTGGTGGAACCCTCGTCCGGAGCACGACGGGCTGGTGGAATTCTGGTGGAAACCTGGTGGAACCCTCGTGGAACCTTACCTCAAACCACCTCGGACCACCCTGCAGCCCTCGCAGAACCTGGTCAAACCCTGGCAGAATTCTGGTGAAATCTGGTGGAACCCTCAAACCAGCCCAGACCACCCCGCCCTTGCAGAACCTGGTGGAACCCTGGTGGAACCCTGGTGGAACCTGGTGGAACCTGGTGGAACCCTGGTGGAACCCTGGTGGAACCCCTGGTGGAACCCTGGTGGAACCTTAGCTCAGGGTCGCCCCGAACCACCCCGGAGCCTATCTGGGCTGAGACCCCAAAGCTTTCAGCTGTTGGGGAAAAACAAGCACCCAAAAAGAATGCCCAGAAATGCCCGAAAAATGGTTCTTGGTCTTTTCGTTCTGGTTGTCCTGAAAAAAACGATGCCAAAAGAATGGCCGAAAATGGTTTGTGATTTTCGTGGTGGGCTTCTTGAAAACATATACAACCACCAGAAAATGATACCCTCAACAAAAGGACACACCCACATTTACTACACGGATCGTTGGAATTGGGCCAAACCCTTGAATCTGAGTGACTTCTGCTGACTGTGGCGTCCTATCCGACATTCCGGCAGGTGTATGCTTTTGGTGCAGATAGGTGCAGATATGTGCAGATACTGTAGCAGTGTTGAAACCCCAGTCTGAAACACCCTGAATAGAGAGGTTCCCTGTAAACCGGACCCAGGTCAGGTTTTAACATCAACAGACGTTGCAAAAGGTTTCGTGTCCGGCAGTTGGGCTAGGCCGGGCCATTAAACAGTTCGACCCCCTAAGTGTGCCCTTCTTGCTGGTTCGATAGGCAGGGAATGAGAAATGAAATGACTCCTAAAAATGCATCGTCTCTAGGTTCATTCCCAAACCCTTGGTCATTCTCTACTGAGCACAAGCAAGTCTTCTGGGAAATTGGACACTGGCAAATTAGACCCTAACTGAGACTAGTGGAATGCATGTTCAGTCAAGCTCAGCTAAGGACACCTACTGTGGGCGGTCGCAGTTTATTTCGCACCACTCAGGATCCGCTGTAAATGGGACAAACCACCTAAGTGGTACAAAATTTGGTCCATCCGCAGCTGAGCAAGGTTCAAACTGTCCTTTCCCCACACCATTCCTTTACACGAGCCGATGGGCCATGTTGCAGTTGCTGTTTTGCCAGCCTCAACCTGCGCTAGGAGTCTGTGACCTTTTTCGGGACTGCTGTTATTTATTTCTTTTCGGACTCCTGGCTGGAACCTGGAACCGTCCCTCCTCCAGCAAATTCCTTCTCAGGCCGTTTTGTGGGGGGGGTTCCGCATTCAACTGCAACCTCAGCGAGTTGGTCTCAGGCACCCTGACGACCCGTCAGGGCAGCACCCACTGCCACCACATCTCGACTTCCTGAGCGCTGCTGGGGCTGATGTTGCCCCGACCCACGTTCTACACAATCAGAGGTTGGAAGGTTGGAAGCAGAATAAGGGCTACGAGCAGAGTATATATTGTGGTATGGGTGTCTTTTTTGGAGGGGTGCTCTTTGTTTGGTGTTTAAGGGAAGCCAACAGGAAAACCACCTGTTTCTTTCTTTGTGGGGGGGAGGGTGGGGTGGTACCTCAAAAAAACGACACACCTCAGGCGCAAGCCGTAAAGAGTGTTCCTATATCCCTTATTTATCCTATACCGTATGTACCCCCCCTCTATTTACCCCTTATACATATTCTCCAACTGAAGCTTGCGACGTGAGCAAACACGAAATTATGGCTTCGTGCCGCTTTATGTGTTTTCACTAAATGATGGGACAAAAGCGATGGTGCAAACTGGGCTTCGTCCAACCACACGCCTAACTTCTCGCTCCACCTGGCCGCTGACAGCAACTTGCTAGCGAAGACTTGTCTGGGGCCGCCTCTACTCAATGGCCAGGTCCTCCAGTAGAGAGGTCAGAATAAGGGTACCCTTTTTTCTGTTGTCTATTTTAGTAGGGGAACCGGTAGCAAAAACCACAAGTGGCGCCAGACAACCAGTTGAGTTACAGTGGAGCAGTTTCACCCAGTGCGAGCAACACCGTAGGCGTTACTGTGAGCAGTAAAGTGCCAGTAGCAGAGTGTCAACCGATGATCCATGATTGCCATTTTGGCATTCAAGTGAAGGACTTAGGAACGTGTCAGGCCAGTGTGCAGAAGTCGCCCAAACGCGTTTCCTTTGCACTGCATAGTGTTGTAATAGAGTACGACCCCAGTAAGCCAGTGATGAAATGCGAGATAGAGCCACCGCAAGGGGCGAAAGCCGACCGTGGCCTTGCAAACGCCCATGTGTGTACAAATGCCTTTCAGTGCGCAGACGTGGAGAGTGCCTTTGAAGCACAGGAATGGCACAGCCTTGACTTCTCAGAGCCACTTGCACTATTACAAAAGGTGTTGCAACCTTGGCCCATGCACGTTCTTGACGAAGGCGTCAGCCTGCTTGAAGGGATGTTGCATGAAAACACACTCGACGCACTACCTTTTGTGACAAATTCCACGCCAAATGATCCTGAAAGCATGCTGTGCTACACCGATGGGTCTTATGACAGCATAGATGGAAGCACTGCGTGGGCGCTTGTCGTGTTATGGAAAACAAGGGACGGTAGATTGATCCTTGCAGGCCACCTCGAGGGTTTGGGTATCGCCTCGCAAGATAACTTTCAAGCCGAAGCGGAAGCCCTCATCATTGCGTGCTTGTTCTTCTTGCAAATCAGGCACTACCAACACCCCCAGCTCAAACTCCACTTGCTTTTTGATGCTCAGTCAGCAGGGGACATCGCAGCAGGAGGAGTGCGGTGCGTGCACACCAAGATGCCTCACGCAATTTCGAGAAGTTTGGTGCAGCTCGTTGAAAACGAAGGGCCAGTTTTGTTTTCTCACGTGAGAGGGCACCAGGGCAATCCCTGGAATGAAATGGCCAACACTTGCGCCAATGTTGCCAGGAAACAAAGGTCGCCTTCTGACCCAAATATCCAAGAAACCGTGTTGCTGATTTGGGAGCAACACGCGGCTGTCCCTTGGTTGTGGTTTGTGCAGCAGCAGTCGCAGTTTGGAAATTGCCTGATGTATCCGCATTTGGAGGAGTCCAGGTTACCCTTGAGACCAGTTGAGCGTTCGCCCTTGCTCAAGGATAATTTCCTCAGACAGCGACCCCTTATCCAAGACTTGCCAGAGACAGAATCTAGGAAGATTTCCCTGTCGTTTTGCAGTGCTAATGTACTCACGCTAAATGATAAAAACCGAGGCCAAGCCTGTTTCTCCAAATTCCATGTCATTACAACAGCTAGGAGGGACCAACATCAATCTCCACGCATGTAAGGCCCGGGGTTCAAAAACGATTTGTTTAGCCCGAACAAATCGCTTTTAAGCCCCGGGAGCAAAAACGATTTGTTGGCCCGAACAAATCGTTTTTCAGCCCCGGGAGCAAAAACGATTTGTTGGGCCCGAACAAATCGTTTTCAGCCCCGGGAGCAAAAGCGATTTGTTGGGCCCGAACAAATCGTTTTTCAGACCCGGGAGCGAAAACGATTTGTTGGGCCCGAACAAATCGTTTTTCAGCCCCGGGAGCAAAAACGATTTGTTGGGCCCGAACAAAACGTTTTTCCGGGAGCAAAAACGATTTGTTGGGCCCGAACAAATCGTTTTTCAGCCCCGGGAGCAAAAACGATTTGTTGGGCCCGAACAAATCGTTTTCAGCCCCGGGAGCAAAAACGATTTGTTGGGCCCGAACAAATCGTTTTTCAGCGCCGGGAGCAAAAACGATTTGTTGGGCCGATTTAAAAACGATTTGTTGGGCCCGAACAAATCGTTTGTCAGCCCCGGGAGCAAAAGCGATTTGTCGGGCCCGAACAAATCGTTTTTCAGCCCCGGGAGCAAAAAGAAGCGATTTGAGCCGCGGGAGCAAAAATTCGGGCCCGCCCTGGCTGCTTCGCTTCGATGGAAACAAAAATTTTGGCCCAGCCAATTGTCTTCAAGGTGGTGACTCGGGAAAATACGCGGAGCCATTCCGAAAAATAGAAAATCCTGGGGCTCGAATCCCCCCGCCGCAAAGTTGTGCCTCTTGCGGGTGACGGCCAAAACAGATTGTGAGACCACGGGGCGCGGAAACGATGCCCGAACAATTTTTTTTTTGGCCCGGGAGCGAAAACAACTGTTGGGCCCAAAACAAATCGGTTGAGAGCAAAATATTTCTACACGCTTTTGACGCTCCAAAAATGTTCCCCTTCCGCGCCCTTCCGCGGCGCAAATCTCTTAGTCCCTTCCGCAAGCTTCCGCGGCCTGCAGAAAACCTTCCGCGCGGATTGATTTCAGCGCTCCCTGACTTAAATTGATTTGAGCATTTTTGATCGCTGCTCGGCTCGTCTTTCCAGCTGCAGGATGTCCCAAGCATGCTGACTCTGGAGGGGCACATTGCCCGTATGAAGCCCAAGAAAGCCACTGGAGATGACAACGTCATCGCCGACCTTCTCAAGCTCAATGTCGGCTTGACCAGCAGGTTGCTGTACCCCTTGGCTTTCAAAATCTCCACGCAAGCGGAAGTCCCTCTTAGTTGCAAAGGAGGGGTCCTGTGTCCGCTCTGGAAAGGAAAGGGCGACAAAACATTGCTCGATGCACACCGGTCCATACTGCTTGCCCCCAGCATAGCTAAAGTCTTGCAAGCAGTGCTGCGCTCGCAGCTTGAGCCGCGACTGACGCCACGCTTTCAGCCCCTGCAACTTGGGGGGAGGCCAGGGCAGCACTTGCTGCACGCGAGCCACACTGTGAGAACATGGTTTGCCATTGGCTGCGCAAAGCACAATCCAGTTGCCGCTTTGTTTCTCGACGTGCAAGCCGCCTTCTATTCCCTCATCAGAGAACTTGGGGCGGGGTTGTACCAGGGGGCCAGCGGGCTACAAAGCCTGATGCAAAAACTTGCACTGTCTGAAAGCCAGCAACAAGCCATCTGGGACACACTGCATTCCCAAACATTGCCGTGGGTTGAGCAGCTACCCGGCAACCTTGCAGCCCAACTGCAGAACTGGCAAACGAACACTTACTTCACTTGCCTTGAAACGGACGAAACTGCAGAAGCGCGCATTGGGAGCCGCCCGGGCTACCCGCTTGCCGATTTGCTGTTCAACGCAGCAATGACAGCTGTGCTGCAGCAGATTTCGCAAAACTTGCAGGACGCAGGCGTTACTGCCACGTGGCACACAGGCAAAGACGAACTCGAGTGTCCTTGCCCCCCCGTAGCTTGGCTCGACGATGTTGCAATCCTATTCCAGGCTGGCAGCCCAGAAGAACTCACTCAGCACATGCGCCAAGCGTTGCAAATCGCAAACAGCGCTTTCAAAGCCAGAGGGCTAGTGCTAAACAGCAACGCAGGAAAGACCGAATTTTGCGTTGCTTTCCGGGGAAAGGGGGCCACCCGGGCCCGACAAGAGCTAGTTGCGAACCAGAAGGCCACTGTGCATGTTCGGACCGCAGAGGGCGCGGCTGACATTCCAGTCCGCGTAGCGCCGTCCTACAAGCATTTAGGAACGGTGATGCACCCTGAGGGAGACTTGTGGTTTGAAGTCGTGCGCAGAGTTGCCGGCGCAACGGACGCCTTACAGATTTTGCGTAAAGTTGCGTTTCGCAATAAAGCACTCGGGCTGGACACTAAGCGCTTCCTGCTGCAAGGGGTTGTTGTGAGCAGGCTCTTGTTTGGCAGTGGCGTGTGGGGTAGCATGTCGCAAAAGGCTTTCAGGGTCCTGAGCAGTTTCTACACCCGAGCTTGCCGCACAGCAAGCGGCACCCTTACCAGAGGGGACGGGCATGACGTGCCTACCCAACAGGTCATAGCCGAGCTTGGCGTGCCGGGGGTTAACGAGCAGCTCCGTCAGCAGCGGCTGCTACACTTCTTACATGTTGCGCTCACTGCCCCACATGTCCTTTCGAACTTGCTTCGCCTCGAATACGCCAGCAGGTCAGACTCTTGGCTCCATCTTGTTGAGGACGACGTCTCTTGGATGCGGGCACACGCCGGAAACTGGCTCACGAGCATACCGCACCCCTTCGAGCCCGACCGGGCCTTGGACTTTGCTCGGCAGCAACCCAAAACATGGAAACGGGCAGTTCGACAGGCCACATGCACGAGCATATGGCAAGCACGCTTGTGGTCTGACCTACTTTGCGAGGCTGGGGCAACTTTCCACGTCGCTGCGCAGCCTACTGCGCACCAAGACTTAGCGTGCCCAGACTGCAGAAAGACCTTCTCAGATGTGCACAGGCTGCGCATGCACCGCACTGTGCAACACAAGGTGCGCTCTGAGGCCGCCTCATATGCTGAGTCCACGCACTGCCCCATTTGCCTGGTCGAATTCTGGAGCACTCAACGCCTGCTGGTGCATTTTCGGAGCCCGTCTAAGCATAGAGACTGTCTGCAAGAAGCACAGCGCAGCTTGTTGCCTTGCGACCCTTTGCGATTAATTAAGACCCCAGTGCCATCGTGGTTGGTAGGTCACAAGCGTGTGAGAGGAGTGCAGCTTGCAGGGCCCCGCGTACCTACCGCCAGGGAGCGTGCCGATAACGATTGTTTGAGGCAGTACGCGTGTCTGCTGCAGGATGAAGAGCGAAAGCCGCCAATCCAACTAAGTAATCTGAGAAGCGTTCTCAGCGTTGAACCAGCAGAGACTGGGGTGTGGGATCCAGACCAGCTCACGCACTGGTTGCGCCAGCTTGGGGCGTGGTTTCGGGGCTGGTGACTCTACCGCAACAGCGTTTTGGTGTGCTCTGGGCACGTGCCCTGCCGCTGTCCTTTCCAGCAACGCAATCCTTCAGCGCACTTTCATCGAGCTGCTCAGACACTACGAAGACGTACATGACTGCTGGGATGAGCCAGGGGCAGTTGAAACCGCAGCCCAACAACTTCAGGAGGTAGGGTTTGCGCTGCCACGGACCCTATGGGAGGCAGCCAGAGGCCCGCCACGCAACACGAGAAAGCCCAAGCCTCAATGGCTTGATTTCGCTCAGTCTGCCACGCCTGCGCAGGAGGAAGACGAGGCGATCTGCTTGGAAGCCCCTGCTGAAGTGTCCAGACCTGCGTGCTGGCCGCGCGTTGCGCAGCACCTAAGTAAGCCAACTTTCTTTGTGTTGTTCTTGTGCGAAGACCAGAGACAAGCCAGTGGCTTCGAAGAAGCCTTGAATGTGTTCAGCCAGCAGCAGCCGTTTCACTTGCAATGCATTGCCTCGGATGTGTTTCGGAATGACACCTCCCAAGAAGCGCTCTGCCAGCTGCAAGATAAAGCGCGCGAAGGCGTTTTTCTCGGAGCGCACGGCGTGCCCCCCAGCTGCTCTTGGAGCGTTGCCCGTGAAAACCCGCTCCGCGAAGGAGCGCGCAGACCACTTCGGAGTGCAGCGCAACTGTGGGGGCTTCCCGAGCTGCAGCCTTGCGAGCTTTCCCAGTTAGAGTGTGGCAATCGCAGCTACCAACTCTGCACCATCCTTTTCCTTTTGGTTTGGATAAAGGGAGGCGGAGTCGTGCTGGGGCACCCGATGAGGCCCAGAAGAGCCAGCTCTGCCTCAACCTGGCTTCTGCCGCAAATTCGCCTTTGGCTTGCTCTTCCGGGTGTGTGCTTGTGCAATTTCACTCTCAAGGACTTCGGGGTAGCCATCACTCAGCCAATGAGTTTCTTGCTGGCCGGTATGCCTACTTTGCGCTTGAAGTTGCAAGAGGACCAGGTAGAGTCACACTTGTTGACGACGCAAGCTGCGACGAAGGCTTTTGCTTCAGCATTTTGCGATTTAGCCTTGCAAGCTTGGGGCACCTTTGCACCTTCGTTAACTCCCTGAGACGCCAACTTTGAGGCGCTGGCAGTCTCGGAGGTGGATGGGGGCGGGGGTCTGAAGGTTTTGTGGGTGTTTTTTTTTGCAAGTGCTGTCTGTCGCCCCAGGCCTCAATGAGTTTCACATGGCGCGCGCTGGTACGCTCAAAGTCCGCCAAACAGGAAATGAACCAATGGGTTCCCTTAAAGGAAACCACAAGGGATGGGTTGTAAGGGTGATTGTGTTTCTTATTCCTTGCTGAGCAAAGCAAGTTTTCCCGTTGGTTTCCCTTTACCACCGACGCTAAACCATGCCGCACCCATTCCATCGGGTGCCGCGTGAGGCCCTGGCCCATCGGGGCAAAGGACGCCTCGAGTAGAACAATTGGCCGCTGTGATTCTTGTGAATGTTTATGGCAATGATTCCTTGGATGGCACCTTCCCAAAAACAAACACAGATGCGCAGGGGTCCTTTCAAACGCAAAATGGCCTTCCAAGAACCCCTTTGCAGGCTCTATGCTTGTGTTCTTTGGATGGTGCTATTCTCTTTTCTTTGGTTCAAAGGGAAACCAGCAGGAAAACCGAAGCCCCAAAGCCTGTTTCGGGGTAGCCCAATTGCCGGGCGGCGCAGCTGACAGCCGGTGTGACCGAACCGGGGCCAAATCCCACAAGGCCCAGCACAGCCTTGATAACCCATTCGAATACTTAAGGGAGAGAGGGGGGGTCGCAAAGCAAATCTATGTTTATTGTCTTTTCCCCAAACAAAGAGACATAATGGAACTCTAGCTACCGATGGCGTGCTTGTGATCTTGCTTGAGCCTATTCTGATTCACGGCATTTCAACGAAATGGACAGTAACCCCATGCGCGTCGTGGGCATGGTTCCCGTAATACAATCCTTGCCATGTCTCCAGTCCTAACGGGTGCGTGGCCGCCCTTACCAAGCCCAAGCAAAAGGCGGTTTGACCATGGCACACATATTGGATACCCGAACATACACATTGGTACATCCGGCATGGGCGATTTGCTTCGAGCTGCAGAAACCATCACATCTAATTGGTGAACGCTTGGCTTGCCCTCTTCCAGCGATGCGGCTGACGTGCTAGGAATCGTAACCGATCTGTACCAAAGCAAGAGTTGGATTGCTTCTCCACAGGAAGGGGACTGATGGCCTGTTCGTTGGTTGATTATCAAGGGAGTCAAATCCGCACCTGGGGGAGTCGGTTCAGCTGGCTTTTGAACATGACAACCCCAGTGCAACGAATCAAAAGCCTTTCAAGCCTTTGCATCAGGCTTGGTCAATCCCTCTCAAGGGGAGGTGTGCAAATGACATCAGCTAGTCCGAAGTCAACAGTGTCAGGTTCTATCCGCTAAGCCCCTGCACATATTTGCAGTGCGCAGCACGTACGCTGAATCTGAATGTCTCTCTCCCATCTAGACCCATAAAGTTTGAGATACAGATGCAGCAAAGGTAACATAAATCGCTCGAGACTCGGAAATGCGTTTCGAATGTCCACATCAACAAGGCATGGAGACTTGTGCTGCAGAACGCACATGCACAATGTAAATTGTTATTTCACTCGCACACGTCAGTTTTGCAAACCCCGATGTTGTCAAAATACCCAAGCTCAGTATCGTCTCGCCCGGGCTTTCCCTGGCCATGTGGAACCATACTCTCCCAGGTAATGGATCACATTGCCAGCCACGCGGCTAGCACCCCAGGTGCATTTCTTGCCCTCATCGCAGTTGAACTGGCAAAGATGGGTGATGAAGTCCGCAAGGCTCCGTGGGCAAACAACCAATTCTTTTTCAACCAGGGCTGTCGGAAATGACCACTTCTATGATACAACCAAAAGGGCCTCCAAAGACTAACGCGCCATATAAAAAGCTGATTCCCTTGTATCACAGAAGTGGGGATAAACCCCTCAATCCCACAACCCTATTCTCCCCAACTAACTTAATATCCTGACAGTGTGCAGTACAACCAAGCAAGTCAAGCGGACGCAACAGCACTGGCAGCAAGGGAAAGTACGGAGTATAACCCACTTCAATCCTTAGTCCTTGAGGTCTTTGTTGGGGGGAAATGGAAACCCTCTTAGTCCCTTTCAAAAGGAATTGGCAGCTGCAGCAACAGCCACGGCGAGCAGGCAACTCTGTTTGCCACCATCACAACAGCCAAGCACATGCATCCAGAAGAAACAATGATGCCGCCTGTAACTCTATGGAATGCCCGCGATACATCCATTGAACTCCACACATGCCTGAATCCAGCTTGCAAAACATCCTTGCCGCCTACTTTATTGCCTCATGGGCCATTCTCTTGGTTACTCCAGTTTCTTGGCCCACATCTGGGGTTTACAGAGACGAATATGTTCCGCCCCTGTTTAATATTTTGCCAAGCTCCAAACAAAACATACCGTCGCCGTCGAAGGCAAGACACGGTTATTCAATCAGTAGTTAGGCCTCAACTGCTCAATGGCAGGGCAAAGGAAGAACCTCGCTGGATCCAAAGGCTACCTGTGGGGAAAACGAAGAATCGCTGTACATCTGTGATCCCCTGAGTACAGGTGAGATTTTCGGAGGAGACCCAATAAATTCCTACCGAAGACCAACATTTGTCCACCACTGCAGACTGCAGTGACTGCAGTGACTGCAGTGGTCGCAACCCAGACCTCTATTGGCCAGAAGGAAAATAGGAGATGCTGTCTTTTTGGGTTTGGAAGGGAATTCATCCCAGTTGAAAGAACCAAAAAACACCACTCAGGTCCCCGGGTAAAACATCCCAAAACCATCATGTTGCTCAACCACCGCACCAGGATCCGGGGTAAAGCATCCCAAACCCAACATGTTTCTCAACCGCGACAAAGTTTCCCCTTCGCACCCGTATCCCGGTCGCACCTCATGAGTGCTGTGGTGCACCTAGCAGCCGCGCTCGAGTGAAGCTACGGTGAAAGGCCACACGCTTATTTCACTAAAGCTTTCTAAATACTCGTAGATTCCCTTTAAGATCAACAGGGGAAAATGGCAAATATGTCTAAGCACAAATATGAGTGTGAAATTCGATTGGTGGACACCATTTACGTAAGGAGTCACTTGTCGTGGAATTCCCCATAGACCCAAAATCAACATACCCAGCCTGTAAGCCACATATAAAGATTGTGGTTGATATCCATGTCCTCCCTCTATTTCCATTCATAGCTCTTGATTGTGGGATAATAGTGTGGATTTGTGGTATGTAAGTAGGACCTTAGATACATGGCAATTCTTCAAATATACACGCACCATAAACCCCAAGAGCTGGCATGGACGTCGTCTTTGAGCTCCGTTTTTTTGGTTTTTTGTTTCTTTTCTTTTAATATAATGGAGTCAAAAGGGACACCAGCAACCATTGGTTGCATCATTTCCAAACACCCCTGTATGGGCTTGTCTCTAAATGGGGAGTCCCACAAATGGCTTCCATTTGGCCACCCTTTGAAATGACACAACAAGGGGCTGCATCAAAAGAGACAGCCCCTATAAGCCATGGCCAACACTTCGGTCATGGGGCAAATTAACATAGTTGTCTCGGATTCCTATGCGGATGAACATCCCTAGAAACCCGTCAGGTTGAATGAGACACTTCCATACACAATAGTGAACTTTCCCTACGAAACACTTGCCCTCCCAGCATGGAACCAGAGGGTCAACAGCGAATAAATCGGTAGCCAAGAAGGCTGTGTTTGGCTTACTCTCGGGTGGGTAACGCCAGGCATCACAATGGTTCCTCCAGTGGCCAGTGTTTGGTTGTCGCCATGCTTCAGCAAAACAGCTGGTGCAAAACATATCAAGGCGGTACCCGGGTCCAAAGCAAGCATTGGTTCATGGGTGTGGCCGTTTACAGCCAAAATAACGCAGCCGAAGGGCTCAATCACAAGGGACATTGTGGCTTTCCGGTTGGTTTCCCTTCAAGCCAACCTGAAAGGGGTATCCTCACACAAATGTAACCCGCAGGACCCTATGTTCTGACTCTCTGACGCGCCGGATGTATCAAACAGGTGCCCGTAAGGCGAGAGGCCCAACACAGAGGCGGCCGCTTTATCTCTTCCCCGCAAAACAACCTACGTTGCAGTTTTACATGTAGGAACCCCGGCGAAAAAAAAACGTATGGTTGAATATTTGGGGGTGTGTCAACTATTAGTGAGGGGTTCATACCACTTTTGAAGGGGGCCCCCACCCGAATACTGTGGATGGACGAAATCCATTTCGCACAACCAACAAACTATATGGAATGACCGATTCCCCTGGAAAAAAAAACGGACAACCAGTGGGTTCATCCAAGGTTTTTTAGGCGGTGAAAAGTGGAAATCGTCCACCCAGAGTAGGGACGGGCACATAGATCCGTCGACACCCGAACAACTGTTAGGCTTCGAACCTGGAAATACAAGGTGATCATCTGTTGGGTCCAAAGGTGATCACCTTTGGGGTCCACCAAACATGTTTGCCAAAAAGGGGAAACCGTCCGCGTTGGGCAAGCGAGTTCTATGTGAACTCCAGGGAAGTAGAGTTCGCATTTTCCGCCGCCACATGAGGTTCACCCACCAGCAACCATAAGGCCAAGCCAGCCCACTTCAATCAATCAGGAAAAATAACCGTGTTGTCTCCTATGGAACCCCATGAGGCTGTTTTCCATGGGTTCTCTTACAACAACCTCAAAGATGACGGCGTCAATCAAACTCGAAGGCTAAACGATACATCCAAAAAATCCGTTTCGCGTGTGATGCGGCAGTCTCAAATCTCAAAGTCCAAATGTTGGTGTGCCCCAGACTTGGGCCAACAGCCAAGACCAAGCTGTGCTTCCTTTCTGCTGGGCATGTTTCATAGGACAAGTTCAATCCGGCTTGTCGCCTGAGGAGGTGGAGGGGAAGGCGCATGCTCCTGCCGCCGGAGCAACTGGTGAGTCTTTGTCAAGGCTTGGCACCCTTGGCGTAAATTTAGGGGAACCCTATCCATTCGGAGGTTCTCCCAGTGTGACATCTTCTGCCCATCGCATGGTGACTCTCCACTGTCATCTTGGTGACCGACTCCGACCCTTGAAATGAGAGCCCCTGAGTGTATAGTTCAAGGTAGTCCGCATGCATGGCATCTTCAGGGAGAACAGCAGGCAGCTCGAACCTCTGCGGGAGGAATGCGAACCCAGAGAAAAACGGGGCTACTTCATGTCGCTTTGGATTGCTTTGGGTTCCATGTGCTTGTTTGTTTGCTCCTCAAACATCCTTGGATTCTCCTTCCTTTCGTTTCCCTTTGGCTTCCTGTTGTTTCTTCGTTGGTTTCATCCAGAAGGAAGCTTTCTAATTGCAGTTGACACCAGCATGCCAAACCAACCACAAGATACCAAAGCACGACCCCATAGGTGCTCTGTTTCTGGGCAGAGTATCTCAGCAAAACACGAAACCCTTTTTGGGCCCAAGACCGACCAATTTGAGCCGGCTCCCAAAGAACCAGCTGGTGAAGGTCAACTACGTCACCCCAGATTGACATGGAACCCCCAACAAACATAGGTGACCTTTTGGACAAATAGAAGGCCCTGGAAAATTATGGCGAATAAAACCAATCTAAAACCAGTGGAACCTATCTATTTCTATCCAAATCATCCAATCAAAAGGGACACCTCTGCCAGCTAAAAAGACCCGCTTGCGATCGAAACCCACCTGGTGAAAGCTGACGGGCTGCTCCTGGACAGACTTTTGTCGGGGGGCGTGCGAGCCCCGATGTGCTCAGGAGGAGTTCGGATGTTGGGATGAAATGAAAGGGGATTCCCGGATAAAGGAAACCATATGGGATGGTTTGTCTCGGGGTCATCCATTTCTCATTCCCTTGGCCAACACTATGCAAAGTGGGCGGAGGCCTTTTGAGGAACCGGCTTCTCATGAAATGACTCTCGGTTTGGACAACCCTTGCCAACCTTCGGAGGGTAATTTTGTGACGTTGCATGGACCCAAAAGAACGACTTGTAAACGCAGCCCCGCTAAGAATTGTCAGGTTCTTTGCAATGCAGATATTATATAGGATGCAAAGGTGATTGTCACATGTGTCCACAAATCATCCACAGATCTGGGCAGGGCCACACTTAAACAGAAACATCTGGCCCGTATTGGATGCATCCGCAACTCCCAGCCCTTTTGAGCATCTCATGGCTCACAAACACAACACTCTTGATGCCTAACTACGGGGCTGTGGGTCAAAAATAGGTCCCCAACATGGAACCCTGGTAAATGGAAACATGGACTAAAATATGCGGTCCATATCCTGGTCCGGTGGTTTAGTTTTGAACTTATAACCAAGGGTCTTCTCAGGGAATCCACACGAAGGTGTAGCACTAAAACCGGACGAACCTGTTTTTTGCAGGCGCAGTCCTGCACGAAGGCGTGTGGGGTGTGTTTGGAATGGACGCATCAAATATCAAGATGCTCAGCATCCTTCTGACTCCCCGAGTGCAAAGAAGCTTCGGATCTTGTTGAATGGAATTCAGGGCCAGTGGTTCTTTAAACAGAAATTCCCCCAAACACATGATATTTGTTGTTTCCCTTTGCAACCAAAACACAGTCCCGAATCTTCAAGAAACAAAGACAGCTACATAAATCTACCATGGCCACGAGGCTTGGCGTAGACCGGGCCCCACAAAGCTGACCAGCGAAAACGCTGTGAGGAGGAGCGAGTGTCACAGGAACTCGTTCCGGGGACAAAAGTTGGGCTACACTAACCACATCCACTGCAGCTTGCGCAAAGCCAACCGCTCAGGAAAAGACAACAAGGAAGATGCCACAATCAAGTGGACAGTAGCGGCCTAGAATCGGGTTTACCTCCAACCTTCAAAGAAGGCATTTGTGGAGGTCCCTGTTGGTCGACCTACCGTGCTTGTCAGGCATGCAGAGGGCAAAAGTTGAACACCTACCGCTATTGTCTGGTGGTTTGGCTGTAGACCGAGGAAACACGAGCCAAACTCAACAGAGTGCTTCTGAAAATTCAGGAACCCTCTAGGTGGCTGGGTTTCCTTTTGGTTTCCTGAAACATGTGAACGAGGACCTCCTACCTTGAGCACGTTTGGGTATTTCTTAAGCTCGTGGTCCCCTAAAATGGTGGATTTGCTGTTCTGGATTCCCGTTTAGCCAACCAAACTGAGACATGTTGAGACAGCCGCAAAAAAAACAAATCAAAGGCCTCTCGATCCATGTCCCCGCCTCCGTCTCAAAGAAGGAATCCTGCGGACTGAGGCGCTTACGAGAATGCCGTGGAAAGAAACATGCCGTGCGTTGCAAGCTATGGAGTTGTGTATGTGAGGCCAATAGTTTATGATGGTTCAGAGGATGGCTCAAGTCTGACAGGACCCAAACACATAGTCAGCAGTTGGCTCCTCTGGCCTTCCCATTCGGTCACTCTTGAATTCCTCTCGTCAAAGAAAAGGCTACAAACTCGTTGTCCAGCTTTCACCATGTCTCATGTGTCCTTGCAAAACCACAGCAGTAGCACCCTGTGATCAACAACAAAGGATTGCTCCATGATGGGTATCCACTATGAGATGGTCAACATAAATCATTCTGTGGATGAACGACATCCTGCACCATCTAAGAAACCCTGGGATGATTCGATTCCCCTGTAAATACCGACAAGCAATGGTTTCCCGTGGTTTCATTTCGTGGTGCGAAATGGATTTCGCAACCATCCATAGTTTCACTGCAACATTTGAAAGCAACCTCTTGGAGCTGAATTCGCGCAACACTGCTACACACACGCGCCACGATCGGTAAAAAAACGGGCCCGTGAGATTGAATAGCAGCCTTTTCAGGTGTCCCCATATTTCCCCCCAAAACATCACCCCCACCAAGGGACACTCACCTTTCATGGGAGAAAAGGTGATGCTAAAAAACACCAAAAAGGGAAATATAGGGACCCCTGTTAAAAGGTCAGGGTACATGGTAAGCGGTTAGTAAGACTGGTGATAACCCACATGGTAATTAGTCTCCTAAGTAGGTTGCAAC
The DNA here is from genome assembly GCA_963377175.1 of Effrenium voratum. Taxonomy (NCBI): domain Eukaryota; class Dinophyceae; order Suessiales; family Symbiodiniaceae; genus Effrenium; species Effrenium voratum. Next base: position 97,299 of record CAUJNA010003692.1, on the reverse strand, counting down.
CAGGCTTATCGACTCAAAATTCAAACAATTTAGCAAACAATGGAATTATGGAGTATATATTCAAATCATTACTCACAACATGTTGCCCATCACGCCGTGCATTAGTTACAGGTAGGTTTGCACATAAATTAGGCAAGTTTGTTTTTAATGATTGCAGAAGGTAATTGGGGTCCAAATTGTGTAACAATTTCTTATGAATGGCTGAACAAGAAAAAACGAGCCTGCCTCTCTGTCATCCTCGTGGAAGCCATCATCGCCCTATCGCGTGAAAGTGTCGGATAAACATCGACGGGCTTAACTCGAAATGCGGGGTGCGCTGAAACAGGAATCGGGCTAGAACAGAACAGAGCTCATTATCCAGATTCGCCAGGTCTCATGCATCCTTGCAAAAGCACATCAGTAGCACGGGCATATCTAGTGATGTAAAGAAAAACAACGCTAGCCAAAGACCAGAAGTATGCCCTCGCACTTCACGTCGTATATGTATACAACATGATATGTACGTATGTGTATATATATATATACATATACATATATACATATATTTATGTGACACTGTGTATGTACATTCTGCGTGTTTCCGGTCAATTAATCGAGCCCTCTTTCGGGGCTGGCCTTGAGCGGGAAAGCGCCACGCTCCACAGAATGCGTCGCCATGCCATGGCTCTGAGCTTTTGGCACCTCCCTGGACAGAGATTCCCGGCTTTGTGGACATAAATCCTAGCCGAAATGATGTCCACCAAACGGTCCCACTAAGCAAAAATTGTACTCATTCGGACAAGTGTAGTATACCTCCAAGACGAATTCTGTACTTGACGGTGGGCCCTGCACATGCTCAACTAGTAGCAAGGTTGCTCCCAAGTCTAGGCATTGGATTGCTGGTAACGGGCCAAGGATACCATGTTCAACTCTTTGTTTTGGGCATGCCGCAATAAGAGAGTACCCTCCCACCAGTCAACCTGGCTGGAGGTCTCTGAAAGACTTTTTTTTTTGAAAGCAGGATCACTCCGCTTCCTGCTTGTTGGGTTTATACTATGTAAGGGGCTGATAACCATCCCTACCAACCCAAAGTTCTAGGAACTTCCCCATTCTTTCCAGGGATCCTTCTTTCTAGAGGTTGAGGTGTTTTTTTGCTAGCCCCGGCTTTTTACTAGCCCCGGCTCGGGGCTTAACCCCGGCTCGGAGACTGGTTGGTTAGTTGGTTGGTTGGTTCGTTGGTTGGTTGGTTGGTTGGTTGGTCAGCTGGGCGGCCGCATCCCAGCATCCCAAGCATTTCCGGTTTCTTGTCACGGCTGCGTATGGAGACTGACTTGATGCTCGGGATAGCCGGCCGCCTCGCCAGCATTGCTGGCCTCACTCGGACGAGAGCTGCCTATTGGCTTTGATTTGGTGGCAGTTCAGGGTTGATCGGGGCTGGTTTGGGGTGAGTGTTGGGCTTGCTGAGATATTAATGCGGGCGGGTCTTGGGTTTGTTTGGGGTTTTAGCCTCGGCAAAGGGCCGATATGCAGGATGCGGTTGGGAGGGTTTCAGGTTGACTTTGGGTCGGTTTTGGCTTGGTTGGGGCTGATTCGTGCTAGATGTGCGACCCAAGACCCGCCCGCATTAATACCTCAGCAAGCCCAACACTCACCCCAAACCAGCCCCGATCAACCCTGAACTGCCACCAAATCAAAGCCAATAGGCAGCTCTCGTCCGAGTGAGGCCAGTAATGCTGGCGAGGCGGCCGGCTATCCCGAGCATCAAGTCATTCTCCATGCGCAGCCGTGACAAGAAACCGGAAATGCTTGGGATGCTGGGATGCGGCCGCCCAGCTGACCAACCAACCAACCAACCAACCAACGAACCAACCAGCCAACTAACCAACCAGTCTCCGAGCCGGGGTTAAGCCCCGAGCCGTGTCTAGTAAAAAATACACCGGTTCCCTTTCTAGAAAACCACCAAAAACCCTGGGAAAACCCTGCGGAAATGGCTGGGTTTTTGAAAAGAACGATGGCTGAAAATAATGGGGAATCAACCCCTAGAAAAGTAAACGTTGGTTTTGCCCGTGGCCCATGGAAACATCGGGCCCCACCTCACTGGTCTCCTCGTAGCCATCGCCGCCCTATCGCACAGAAACGCACGATGGCGAAAGCCAAAATTGGGAGGGTGCCCCTCGAGTCCCTTTCTCAGGGGATTGGCCAACCAAAATGTCTAAACTATTTTTGTTGCTGAAATGGTGTTCCCAAAAAAGGAAAATAATAGGAACTCGAGAAGAGAGCCATATACACTCAGGGTGTGACGTCAACTCCTGAATGAAACATTAGGTAAATTTCAGTGGCAAAACACAAATGCCCGTTGGCGAGCAAAACACCATTGTTTGTTTGAGTTAAACAAAAAAAAACAACAACACAAAAAGAAATCAATTGCCACCCCCCCCCCCCGCAAAAAAAAAGGGGCTCGCTCAGAAATGGTCGCATGTTGCGCACTGGGCAACTGGGTTTGGAGTCTGTAGTTTCAGGAACCCGCCTCTTGCCTACGGATAAGAACATGTCTGTTCAAACTCACCCAAAACATTCTGCTCGGCTGTGACGCAACAAATGGTGGTGTCCTGTCCACATGGCGGTGTCCTGTTGGTCTTGCTGTTCAAAAACGAACCAGTACAGGACCCTGACAACAGCTCACGAACTGATACTGCTCAATCCTCATGCTCATGTCTCAGCTATGAATCCTGCCTTGTGGCTTTCTGCCCTTCCACGAATAGGATCTGTCACAAGCAGTTTTGCCCGCTCAAAAGCACACCTTCGGCTCATGCCAGACTTCCCAACCTTAGAATGCAATGCAAAATGTGTTGAATTCACTTGCAGGGAGAGGAATTCATTGAACCTGCCCTCTGTTAACATGTAAATCTCCCACCAAACTCATCCTTTGGGGTAGGGAGATCAGCACAATCCACTAGTAGTGGTGAACTTGGTCAAAATACAAGTGAAATTCCAACAGGGGCCTGTCCAACATAAGAACCTTCCTCAATCTGGCTGAACTCGTGTCCCTGTGTCCTCCACAATTTCTGCCACGTCCGAGTGATGCCCAGGCCTGCTCGTGGGAGTGAAAGCTCTCCTGCCGGCTCGCGCGCGGATTACAAGATCTGCAAAGACCATGGCTAGTAGTGATTCGAAAGGCATATTGTCTAGCTTGATAAGTACTTGTTGCAAGTTTGTCAATCATCCAGCCAAAGGAGTGCTGAAGCTTGGCCCATCTGGGGTAATTACAGAGAATATGGTCAGATTCTGCTTCATGTCTAGTCTACCCAAAATAAGCAACTGGTTGATAAAAAGCAAATCGTCAGAAAAACTGATCTGGTTCATCTCGAATGTCAGCTTCCAAACAGGTTGACTGCGAAAAACGGAGAAAAAGGGATCTCGAAATCCAAACAGCCTTCATGTCAGCGAAGCCTGGCGAACGATCAACCCTAAGCTTAGGGTTTTATATATATGTTCAAGCTGGTCAAGGGCAAATATGTAAGATGGAGCCAAACGTTGACCCAGTCAGATTGGTTTCATCTTTTCAGTTGCCCAATACCTGGACCAAACAGTCAAAACCAAAAGGTTGAAAGGTCGGCTCTGAACAACTGAGTCTCGGAAAGGAAAAGAAGAGGTTACGGAGTAAAATTCCAAACCCGGGAAATATGGATTCAAGCCGTTGGCCATCCTGCTATGGTATGGGTTCAGGTTGCCTGGTTCTTCCGGAAAAGTAAGACAATCTTTGTTTTTTTTGGGGGGGGATTGTCTCTATGTGATGCGAACCCACCATTTTTCTCAGAATCGGCTGAACACCAGGAGATGAGGGTAGGTCCTTCGCCTTCAAACTTGGCCTGGGCTGATAAAACTCAGCTTTAACATGAAGCCACCTGCAACCCTCCCATCCGCCATGCAACTTGATCGGGGGGTGACCGGGTGGGGGCGAAGCAGGGAGACCATGCCACTCATAGCGACCAGAGTTCTGGTGGGTTCCAGGGTAAATCTGGTGGTACACCGTATGGACATCTTGAGTTGTATCTCCCCGACATGCAGATAATCTAAAGCCTTGTGACTCCTATTCTGAGAGCCTCGCTCTAAGAAGCAGCCAAGGTCAGAACATACTTGAGTGTTGGTCTGATCAGCCTGCACTGCTGCCACTCTCGGCTCCATTTTGTGGTCAAACTTCCTAGCGATCTAGGGCCATAGTTCACTTCGTCGTAGACTTAAACCCGCAGGGGCCTTTTATGACCAGCCCTACTGATGGACAAAATCCTCTTAGGCACCGCCTAAGAAACCCTGGAATGATTCGATTCACCTGTAAATACCAACAAACAATGATGGTTTCAACCGTGGCTTCATTTCGTGGTGCAAAATTGATTTCGCAACCATCCACAGTACCACCCTAATTAAACCACCTCTAAGGGCTATGACCATCCCAACCAATTCCCAGCCGCTACCTCGCCCAACTCCCCAGCCCATCCCCTCGAAACGCCGCCTCCCCGAGGGACTGCGCCAAGTCGTCAGAGCTCCCGAAGGCGGAGAAGGGCTTCGGCTGCTGCCGGGATCCATCGATGGCTCCGGCGACGCGTTCTCTTTTTTTTTAGCGGAGCTTCCCCCCCTTGGCTCACCCAGAAAAGTACACATAGTGCCATATGCCGAAAGCTGTTCCACATGCAGTCAACCTTGAACTGTCGAATATGTTCCAAGGAGACCCCGATCTCCAAGAATCTTGGCGACAAGGGATTGGTTTTTGGGATTCGAATCAGAATAAGACCCAAACCAAGCTCAGAACAGATGGTGGCTTTGGAAAATCGCTGAACATGACAGAATAGGGACACCCCTGCAGCTAAGGCAAAGGTTTGCACGCGCGCCAAGCTTTGGACAAACAATCGAAAGGCCTCCATCCATCCATACAGCAAAACAACTAGCAAACAGTGGTGTTGTTATAAACGCAAAGGGACGTCAAGGTACGCAAAGCGACCCGGAGGAGTCGCATGAGGCTGGTGATTCTCCTGATTCAAGCCCTCCTGTATCAGAGATGTGTCCCCCCAAAAACCATTTGGCCAGCCACGTAATCGAGTAGTGGCTTTCGGCCTTTGGGGGTGGTCATGTTTCAGGGGATGTGGCCTTTAGGGTCCAACGACCGGCCCTCGATGGCCGAGTTTGATGGAGTTTGCGAGGATAAGTGGGTCTCACCATGCGTCGGATCCTTTTAGGTGAGTTTCTCTTTGGACACCCTTCAAACCCAGAGAAGGCACGGACTGAGCGTTACATGGCCTTGAAAGCCGGGCAATCCTCAGGAAGTTTGCCACGATTCAACCAAAGCCGTGAATTCGCTTGCCTCGGCATGGATACAGGACCCTTCCCTGATAGTTCAAGCTCATCACGCGAACCTTTGTACGCAACCTACAGCATGGCAAATTGCCATGCCGAAACGATCGAAAGTCCGAAACTCCAAAATTTGCATTTTGTTTGCCAACCTCAATCAAACGTCCTTTGCCAGCCAGTATTGCAAACAAACTGCTTGAACACTATCTGACTCAATGTGCAAATGTCCCCCTCCATGTTGTTGTGTTGCCTATCTAACACCGCGCGTTTAACACAGGAGAGACCAAATGAAGCATCTTTCCTAACTAAAGTGTTTTGGTGTGGGTCGTTGGTTTAGGGTTGGTGTCGGGGGCTTAGGTTTGGTTTGGGTCGGGTTTAGGGTGGACTTTTTGGTTGGCCTAGCGAGTAGGCTTGGTTTAACCCGGGGCGAGGGTGAGCAAGGTCAGCGAAGGGGGGGGAGGGGGTGCAAAATAGCGGGGTCGTGGGTGAAAAACAACAGGTTGGTGGTGAAAAACACAAGGCGGAGGGTGAAAACAGCAAGGTGAGGGGTTGAAGCTTCCTGAGAGGAGGGTTGCAAAAACAAGGTTCCTGTACATGGTTCCCAGACAGGGTTTGAGGGTTAAAGGGTTCAACCTAACAAGGTTGGAGGGCCCATGAGCTCAGGAAAAGGGGAGGTTCATTTGGCCTTCGGACATCCCAGCCAAGTGAGCCTGGTCCCGAACTTAGCGGGACATGTGGGGCCTTAAGATGTCTAAAGGTCAGCTTTGGACAACTCAACAGGACCAGAACCAAGAGGAAATGGCTGGTTCTTGTAACATAAACCGAAGATTGAACACAATAGAATCAAGCCCTAAACTCCTGGGCCGTTTTGGGTTGACAATATTTGTGGGTCCAAACCCACCAACCAGAAACGGATTCTATCAGTTTCACCGAACAACTCCAAACACAGCCCCTTCTTTCAATGTTTGCCACTTACTGGTTCACGCCCAAAAAGGTGTACTGACCTGCTAAGTTCATCGACCAGAAACAAACAACAACCACTCGTTGGCCCTTGACTAAGGCAACTTGACAGCAATAACAAAAAGCAAGTTTGCCAACTCACCAGGTGAGTAGTACAACTTTCTAGGGGTTGATTCCTTTTTTATTCTTTTCAACCATCGTTCTCTTCAAAAAAAAAGAAAGCTGTGTTCCCAGGGTTTTCGCTGGCTTTCTTGAAAGAAGGATTCCAGGAAAGAATGGGGAAGCAACCTTGGGAAGCGAGTCAGAAATGGTCAAAAGAGGCCGCAGGTCGCTTGGTGCCGCGCCTCTGTGCAGTCCACAGACTTGGGCTTCCAACACTTGGCGTCAGAAGGCGCCGAGGGGCAAGGCCTCGGGCAGAGAGACGGCCTATGTCCTCAGAGGGCCTGGGTGGCATACTGTGGACGGTGGCAAAATTCATTTCGCACCACCTAAGAAGCCCTGGCTTCGGATGATTCCCCTGGAAAAAACCAACAAACAGCGGTTTCCCACGGTTTCAAAGTGGTGCGAAATGGATTTCGTCCATCCACTAGGAACAACATCTGCCTGATGCAGACGACAAGGGCGCAGCTTCGGAATGTGACTTGCAATGGTGAAGGCTCGTTCAGTTGATGACCATCCCTACTAAAACTCGAGTGGTTTGGCCAAGATGCCAATGGATCCCAACTTGGTCCAGCACCGTGGGATCATAGGTCTGTGACGTAGCTCGGGATAAACAACTCTGTCTCCCTGGATCGGAAGAGGGGCCCTTTTGAGGTTCATTGTGGAAAGGACAGCGTGACGCCAGGCTTCAAAACTGGAGGGTGGAATATTGGTGCTGATACTGTGGACAAACTCCAATTCGCATCAGCTGCTAGTTTGAGTCATAGTCAAACCCCGGTATTAAACTTGTCTACCCTGAATGTACAGAATTAAACAGGCGGATGTCCGCACCCATTTATGGCTGGGTTCATCCCGTACTAACCTTCATCTACCCGGGGTTTGAGCACGTGGCTGTGGATGATCTTCGCATCTAGAGGGTTTCATCTGTCGTAGAACTTTGTCCTCAACATGTACTTGGGGCCAATCAGCCCAGCGAGCTCTCTGATCCGCCTCCAAACTGACCCCGGATGATGTAGAACAGGTCCTGTTAACAGGTCAAGGTATCCCCCTTAAGTGATAAACTCCCACACCCACAAAATACCCCCCTATAAATAAACAGGGGTTGATTATTTCGGGCTTCCTATTAACATGGTCATGCTTCCCCTGACAGGAATCTCTAAATCTCGGACCATGGCACAAGCGCGGTCGCTTTTTTCAGGTCGCATTCGGCTCTCCTTCGGCTGCACGGGACAGGCGGGCCGCGCCTGTGGTTCGCGCGGGCCATGCGCACTTTGCGCCAGCCGCCGTTCATTCCAACCACAGCGCCCAGCCCTCAATCTATGCAAGTCCAACCAAGAGGATGAGAAAACACAAGCACCAGTCAGCAACTCCCATGGATTTCTTCAAAATGTTGTTTTGGGTATTGAAAGTTCATAGTTCGATTTGGTTGCACACAGCAATGTGTTTCATTGGTTCGAGCTCATTTTCCGAACGTCAATTCGCAAAGGGAGCCGGGCGCGCATCTCTCATCCCGGCAATCCACCCTCTACTCTCTGCCACAGCTGCAGGCTACCATCCTGCGAGCCGATGAGGAAAATCCCATCGTGGCCCGCGCAAAGCAGGCTATCTACCTTGTGGCCGGGGAGCGCCTGGAACTCCGTCTTGAATTCAAAGGATGGCAGCCTCAGAGTTCGAACGAAATCAACTCAGCCCAAAAGACCTGAACTTAAAAGGGTACTGGTCCAAGCGAACAAAACCAAAGGTGAAAAGGTCGATTCGCTTTGAACAACTGAGTGAAAGGTGAACCTTAAGGACCTTTGGCCACTAAGAATGGTTTAACACAAAAGGGGATCTACCAAAAGGTCAAAAGCTTGGCGCACAGCAGCTGGATGGTGCTCACTTGTCCATGTGCGTGACCACAAAGCACTCGAGGCCCCGAGTCGAGTCCAGCTAATTTCAGGATGGGACCCGCGTCCAAAGCCTTTGACTCAGTCTTCAGGTTGCCCTCTGCATCAAAGATCCTCAGACCAGCAAACATTCGAATGAATTCCCATAAATGACTCAATCAGTTGGCATACAGGAACAGATGGCAAATCAATAATTTCGTTGAAATGGAAGATGTTCCGCAGTTTCGTGGGGGAACTCGTCACGGGAGTCTGCTACCTGGTGTCGCAGAAGGCTTCAAACTAAAGCGTCACTATGTAGTTGATGAATTGGCCAAAGGTGGAGGGCCTGGCAACCACGCAGGTTCAACACATGGGTTTCGGGAAATCGAGGGGGCCCTGTCCGATTGAAAGCCTCATTCGAGTCCCCCTCACATTGGTATCCGCAGTCTACGCCGAGCAACCCCCACCCTCCACACTCACGAGCTTACGACCGTTACAACAACTTCCTCCGCATCCTAGAGACTTCGACTCCAAATTCCCAGACTGGCAAGCTGCTCTGGCGGGATACTGGCGGGATACTGGCGGGATCCACTGGCCGGCCAGATACTCGGCAGGATCCACCGAGATACTCAGTGGGATACTCGACAGTTTCACTGGCGACTCAGCGGGATACTCGGCGGGATCCACTGGCGGGCTGCTCTGGTGGGATACTGGCGGGATCCACTGGCGAGCTACTCTGGGATACTCAGCAGGATGCTCGGCGGGATCCAATGGCGGGCTGCTCTGGTGGGACACTTGGCGGGATCCGCTGGCGAGCCGCTCTGGCGGGGTACTTGGAGGGATCCACTGGCGAGCCGCTCTGGCGGGATACTCGGCGGGATCGACTGGCGAGCCGCTCTGGCGCAATACTTGGCGAGATCCACTGGCGAGACGCTCTGGCGGGACTCGGCGGGATCCACTGGCGAGCAACTCTGGCGGGATACTCGGCGGGATCCACTGGCGAGCTGCTCTGGCGGGATACTCGGCGGGATCCACTGGCGAGCTCTGGCGGGATACTGGCGGGACTACTGGGCGGGATCCACTGGCGAGCAGCTCTGGCGGGATACTCGGCGGGATCCACTGGCGAGCTGCTCTGGCGGGATACTCGGCGGGATCCACTGGCGAGCAGCTCCGGCGGGATACTGGGCGGGATCCACTGGCGAGCAGCTCTGGCGGGATACTCGGCGGGATCCACTGGCGAGCTGCTCTGGCGGGATACTCGGCGGGATCCACTGGCGAGCTGCTCTGGCGGGATACTGGGTGGGGGGTTGTGTAGAAGCATCGCAAACGCGGATTCCAACATAAAATCTAACAACCCCTTCCTGTCAGGTGGGGAAAAAAGAAGAAAAAAAGGAGGCAAGCTTCATGCGGTTTCCCGTTAGCTGTCCTTTGAAATGAGTCCAACAAAACTAGCCTCAGCAAGCGCCCAAATAGCCAAGGTGGAAACTGACAGGTTTCTGGTTGCCAGGGGTCGACCCATTTGGAAGCAATGCCAAGTCCTTCTAGACTCGTGGTTCTACCGAGACGACGAGTCAAGACTGACTCATACAGGAATCACTTTGATGTACCGGATCCCTACAAAAAAGGATGAAGTCCGCGGTTTGCACCACTGCTCATGCCAATTGTGACCAGCTGGGTCAAGGGCCTCAGCATTCCTGGTGCGCCCTCATGGGCGCAGGTGTATGCTTTCGGCTAGAAATGGACCCTTTGGTGGACATCATGGACATGAGGCAGGGACACCCCCAATGAAAAGAAGTGCCATAGCTCCATTCATCCCCCCTTTTTGAGCGTTCAGTGGGGCAGCCTGTCCCATCCTTGGATGTTGTGCATCTAAATGAATAAAGGATAAATCATCATATTCTCCAAAAAATGGTGAATTTGTTCAAAGCAAATCATACACCCTCCTACGAACTAACCTGGAACGTGACCAGAAAAGTCCCGGAAGACCATTTTCCCTTTAAAGGGACCCCGCTCGCGCGTTTCGAATGGATCCCACCGACTGGACTCCAGGGCTCCTGATCACGCCCTCGGAGTAGGCCACGATCACGTGGCCCTCCACTCCGCCGGCTTTCCGCCCGGCCGGTGCTCAATTTGGGGAGTGACCTTCCGGGTTTGGGAAGAAGCCGTTTGGGGATGCCCTAGGAAACCACAAGGGATTGTCTATGGTCAGTCCCCCATTCCCTGCTGAGAACCAGAGCAAGGCCGGCAACAAACACAACGCTACCAAGCTAAGTGGAAAACAAGTTGGGAGGTGTTTTCCTCGTGCAAGTTCCTTTCGGGTTCAGGTTCTGCTGAAATTATTCCAATACTTTCCAAGACCCAAAGTCGCGGAAATCCGAGGTCAACGGGCCCTCGGATCGGACATCCGTCAGCTCTCCACGCGAAGGCAGACGTTCGATGGCTTCGGCGGGGGCAAACTACCCTGGACGAGAAGTCGTAGCTTTGAATCACCAAAGGAGAGATGGACACAAATTTCCAATCATGGACGAGAAGTAGAGATATGGAAACCAATTTCCTCAAATTTGCCCAAAGGGCCCGGAAATAACAGATTAAATAACCATGGAAGCTTGACGGCAGGGTTTGGGAAGACTACTTTCCTTTTGGGAAAGCCCCCTGTCCACTTCCCTGCGCCCAAACTGGAGGGAGGAATCCTACTGGCCAGATCCTAACCCCAGGTGAGGTGTTTCATCATGGGCACGTGTTTCAACCTAGAGTCTCCATGACCCTTAAAAAATGGGTCCATGAACTTAATTTTGGGTAATGACCCCATTATTTAAGGGTCATGGAGACTCCAGGAAGCAGCAACCCCCTCCAAATGCCCTAGGTGCGTGTTGTTCTTGCTAATGAAGGGCTTTCAGGTCATTGATTGAAATGGACCGGGATTGAGACATGCACACAAACAACCAACACACACACACACAAACACTGACACTTCCAAAATAGGCTCCGGAGTGGTTTTCGGAGCAACCTTCAACGAGGGATCCAGGGTTCTTCTGGCATTCCAGGCTGTTGGGGATGCCTGGGCTCAGTGTTCTAAAAATCTGCAAAAATGGATTCCCCAAGTACAAGACCATTGTGTGGTGAGCTCGGCTGGGTTTGACCTCAATGTTGTTTAACCCGGTTTGGACCCCAAAACACACAAACGGGGGACGCTGTTCGATCTGCCTGGAACTCCAAGATGTCGGTCACCGACTTGGTTGGCGGCAGGAGCTTTGTGACCTCAGTCCAGCATAGGGTCACGATTCTGGGTCAATGGAGGAAACGCGTGGAACATTTAAATTGATGGGCGCATAGTCCTAAACTCGGCTGCTTTCTGCTCCCCTGCTAAAAGTTTAACTTTTAGTGGAAAACCCCATTAGTTGGCAAAAAGCTAAAGTCCTAACATCCAAGCAACATGCACCAAAGCAAGTGTCTTGCTTGCATTTAGAGGGCACCCGAAGCTGACCCAATCTTGCCCACAAAGCCATTGATCTTTCGAACTCAAATTCTGCCATCAGGAAGTGGCGGGAAAGGCCGGGGAGCCCTCCACCTTCCAGCACTGGAAAGGTTCGGAAGGAACCTAAGGGCTCTGAGGCTTGCAACACCATGGGTTCTAGCCTCCAGGTGCGAAAACTCGCCTTCCTCCGAGAAATTAAGCTGTTTGGCCGGAAGGGAATTGACAAAAAAACAATCGAAGAGGGCAAGAAGCTAAGCTAAGCTGGGTGTTGAAGTTGCGGGTCTGTTTTGTTGTGTTTTTCTTTGTTCGATATCTAATATCTGCTTATTGTAAGTTTTTGTGTTTTTTGTTTTTGTTTTTTTTCAGGGGAACTTAAACATGAAACATGGGCGACTTAGCACCCAACGGGGGCCGAATCTTATGGTCAACCCCCCCCAAACAACACAAAAACAGGTACCAAAGCGGCGTCTTCCCGTGTCTCCTCCGCCGCAAAAAAAACGCTCCGACCCCCGAATGCGGACGTGGCCTTCAGGGAGGCGAGGTCCAACATGGCCAGGCCGTAGTGACCCCCGACGAACAAGTGGCCCCCCAGCACGTGGATCTTGTTGATGGGCCCCGGCAGGCTCTCCTCGAAGACGAGAAAAAACAAGACTTTGGCGGAAAAAAAAGAAAAGAGATCTTGGCACCTGAACAACTACACGGATTGAAATGAACCCAAAGAAGAACATGGCTCCTGAAATGAAACGGATTGCAATGACCCCGGACAAGTTGTGGCCTCTTGCGGTTCAGGCTTCAATAAAAAGACATCCAGATATGGCGGATAGTGCTTATCATATTGAAAGAGAGTGTTTTTTCCACCCGGAAGGTGGACCACAAAATGTCCGTGGCTTGAGATATGGTTTAGGGCTTGGAGTACCGAGCAGGTCAACGAGAGGCCCCCCAATACCATAGACATCATCTTTGGGCCCAAATTTGAGTGAGCTTCCTGTTTTCCTTCGGCGATGCTCTCCTGAGGCGCTTTTGTGTGTGTGTGTGTGTTGCTTTGAAAGAAACGGATGACTTGCGCTACCGCTATAGCCTGGAGGCTTCTTCACTTTGCCCCAAACATCCCCGAACCGATACTTTGCTCGCTTGGGCCTGGGTGAGTTGGTACAGCGACGGACCCTTGTGTAGGGGTCGCCTGCTTTGCTCTTTGTCAACCTCAAGGGTCGCAGCATTGGGCACGCTTGGCGACCAGGTCACTTGAGTGGGGTTGCGTTTGAAGGCAACACTGCAACCACCAAGCCTGGGGGGGCGTCCACATTCCATTTGCATCACTTTCACTTTCCAGAACGGGAATTGCCCTCCTTTCCCAATTCGGCATTGGGTGAACATCAGGCAAACTCCTTGTTTATTAACCAAAGTCTCTTCTAAGGAAAAGCAATGCGCATCCCCGACCAATGTGGGCCAGTACAACCAATTCACCTGCAACAAACAACCGCTGCAAGAAAGGAAACTTTGGTAGTTTAAGTCTACCTTAGGGTAATCCAAATCCTGGGACCACCAAAATCCGTGTCGGGATCACACGCCCCGGATCCATGGCCGGAATACTTAGGATACACATTTAGAGTATAGATTCTTGAGAGGTTTGCTTCACCCATCAACTGAATCTGCTGGGGGGGGGTGCTAGCGCCTGCAACCCTCCAAACCGAACATGGCTCAACCCGTGCTATGTCTAGCGCGAGAGTTCTCTGCCAACTGCGGCAACCGCAAGGGAACCTATGATTTCGCAATCAAAAGCTGACATGACACGGTTCTACCCAAATCACCCGACGACTCACAAGGATGGAACACCAGACCTAGTTGTAATTTGGATCTACGCAGCTAGCATTTAATTGTGGCTCAACTCACCAGACTAAACCAGCCAACCAATCGAACAAACATGCTACAAGCACCTAAGTGACTAGAAGTTGGTTTGTAGGGTCCGATACACGACATTACATGCTGACAAGGAAAAACATCATGTGCAATCGGCTAGCCGTTTATATTGCCTATAGCCAACCAGACCGGCCAAGCCAACCCATGTAAACCAAACCAAACAAAACACACCAACCAAACCAAAAGCAGAGTCAAGCAAGCCAGCCAAGCCAACCAAGACAACCAGGCCAACTAGGCCAACCAAGCCAACCAGGCCAACCAAGCCAACGAATCCAACCAAGCCAACCATCTCCTCGATGGTATGGGTGCAGTTGAAGGTCTTCGCCGCACTGTCCATCTGCCACAAGCCTCAGCAACCGTCACTTCCGATGAAGTGGGTTGGCCAACAAAAGTCCTGGAACTTGATTTACCCTGAGTCAGTGCCCCTCACTCCCGATCGAGTGGGTTGGCCAAAACAAATATGAACTCATTTACCACTAAAATGGTCCAAGCCGAAAAGTCGAAAGTCCAGGAACTCAGGGAGTGCGGGCCCCATGCCGTGCAAGGACAACCAACCGTGTACGCAGTGGAAGCCCACGGATGAAACCCTTTACATACTGGGATAAACCACCTACCAACTGGCGCAGGATATTGTCCATGCACAGTATTGCACATTGAACAAGGAGCTCCACCTACTTTGCCGAAAGTGGCCATGTTTTTGTGCTTGGGAACGGCTCCTTTGCTTGCTATTGTTCTAGCACTTCTTTCGGCCCCGATTTGGCCCTTGCATTCACGTCCTCTGGCCCAGGGTTGGATTGATGTCGCGAGCCGATCCATACAGGTCGGTGGGGTCACCCCGAAGCATATGCCGCCGAAACTGGTCCCACGGGCAAGATCTATGACCTGAGAGACTCATCCAAAGGCAAAGGTAGCTAGTCCAATGCGTGATCGATAGGCGATGTCTTCCAACATCAGGGCGTCTAATCGTTCAAAGGTGGCCTGACCAGGCATACAATCAACATGTGACTCGCTAGTCAAGACACATTGAGGTGAGGTATTGTGTACTGCATTCTGTCTCTTGTGCTTTTGTGCGGCTCCAGCCCCGTCAGAAAAGCCCCCACAAGTGGCAAGCCCTCACAAGGAAGTAATTGTTGCCTTGCATGCTGACAAACAAGACGTATGCGACAGAGACGGACGTGCGGAGGGACATGTTGCTTTTCTCACTCAGTCCCCCCGCGCATCCCAGCTCCACTATAGAAGGAAAAAGCTGTTCTCTTTTTTCTTTTTTTTTAAGCCCCTTGTTTATCTACTATGCAGGGAAACAGAAACGGACTGACTAGTACATGTAGGCTTTCGTTTCTGGGATGGAACCTGCCAACTTGAACTTACACAATATCCACAGGGGCATGGAATCACTGAACTAGGGGACCCCTCCAAAATCATGGATTTCCATTTGGTTCCCCAGTAAACACCAAGCCAAAGAAGGGCCCCACAAAATACACACCCAACGATTGCTTTCGGTGTCGCATGCTGCTGCGACCAAATTGTGTCAGCTGGCATTGGAACTTGGTCAGCACACAGACCCCCCCTCCCAACCCCGCTTCCTGGCTTCCTGGTGGAAACTTGATGTGTGCCCCAAGTCATGCCGCTTGCAGTAAATGAGAGCAAATATTCACTGTTCACATCGGAAGATGCCTGGCTGCTCTAAAGCCCTATCAAGCCTCATGTCGGGTACATGTCTGACATAAACAAATGTTCAGATCGTAACTTGCAGGAAACAGACGGCCGAGCACAAGCTGCCTCACACGCAGCTTTCCACATTTTGGCGCGCCAAGATTCTTCCACACATCTTCCAAAACGATCCAAAAACTAACTTTGGGGTGTTGAGATGACGTGTTCCCTCCCAACCCCCGCATTTTTTCCTATGGTCTGATAATAAAAAAGGATTAAACAAAAAAAACCAAAACAAAAAAACAACGGAAGAACTTCTCATCCCCCTCAAGAACTTCTCATCCCCCTCCGGGCGCCGAGGCCAAGGGCCGAGGGGCGGAGCTCTTTGTCCGCACTGCCCGTCATGAGAACGCCCTGGTGCACCAACAACGTGGTGACTCGCTTGCTGTGGCCCTTCAGCACGGATTGCGTGCCTCGCAAAAAGCAAACGACGCCGAAAGATGCGGAAGACTTCCGGAAACAGGGCAGCTCTATACGCGGATCTCCTAGTGCTCACTTGCCCAAAGGACCTGCAAATAAAAGGTTAACCTTTTGGGACCTCTACTAAAAATAGACCAACAAGGGAAAACCAAAAGGTCAAAAGGTCGGCTTTGAACAACTGAGAGTGGCTTGGAACACAGACAAAAAGAGACACACACACAAACCGACTCACAACCACATGTGTCTCGCGCGAAACGGTTCATGTACATCAAGAGCAAAGACCCTATTCTAAAGGTTGTGCTTGTGTCCTCCGTACACAATCAGACCAGGGTACACGCACCCCTGTCTCGTTCCTTGCGAAGTGGGTCCTCAATCCGATGCCAAATGGGAAACTCGCGGGCAACAAAACTTGGTCTGGATTCGTGGGGTCAGTTCGGGGCAGTTGGCAGGAATTAGCTGGTGAGCCTTTTGGAGGAATGGACAATCCTGTTCCCAAACAGTCTGAGTGGGGAAGTCGGTCAAGACCATGATAAGAGATCCCCAGGGAACATGCCGCAAGAAGCCCATCAAACTGGCTCTCTGCCATTCCCACAAAATCCAGGTAGGGAATCTATACCAACAATTGACCCATTTGGGGGCAAATGTTTCACACGGTGAGCGATTGGATTCCTCCCTTCTCCGTAGCCCAAGGCACCGTCTTGGGCGAACGCCTGGATCTGACCGTCCCAGAGCCCGCAGAAGAGCCAGCCTGAGACAAGCTGTGCCCGCTGGTTCAATCACATCTCATAGGACAAATGTCAAGGGCATTCTCAGTTATAAGTTTTGTAGGCATGGACCAGCATGGAGACTATATCCCACTTGAGGTGCACATACTGCCTAGCTGAAAACATGGTGGTATGAAAGCATCCATACCTCCGAAACTAAGACATGGATTATTGTGTCATTAAGTACAAGGAGGCCAAGAACTGTCGGAGTCCCTAACTCTGAGAGCCCCGCCCCCAAATGACGTGAGCTCCTCGTGTTTCGGACCCGAGGACAGATTATTATGATTGATTCCAGTTCTTAAAGCATTTTTCACATACACACATACATACAAACGCACGCGTGCAAGCATCGCCCCCAAAACATGGCATCCATGTGAGGCTTTTGGGAAGAAACACACATAACTTGCACGTGGACAATAATTCCTGGCATGGGGAGCACCCTTGTTCATGTGGCCTTGCCCCTGCTTGATTCTGAAGCCATACAAAAAGGCAAGCATCTTGTTTAGGACGCCCCTGGATTGGTCAGCTTGGGTGACTTGACACCACGTGACAACGCCATGGAGGCTGCTTAGAACATATGGGACACATGGAACAAGAGCCCTTGCCGGCGGGGGGGGGGGGGGCAAAAACATTCAGGGCATCATGTGCACTCAAATGGAACAAGGGACACCCCAAGGTTAAACATCGGCTTTGGGAACTGAACATGAGGGAAAATTCCCCTTGGAATGTCCAAAGGGACCCCAGGGTGTCCCACAAGTAACTTTGACAACCCTCGAAATGAAACTGCGAGTTGGAGGTGAGTGTAGACGCTTCCCTCCAATTCGGTGGTTTGGGGCCCGGTGTTCTGGCATGGCGTCCCGTTTACCCTCAACACCCAGCGGTTCAAATCCAACCAATCGAAACCACCGAGGGGCCCGAACCAAGGGGTTGCCTGGCTTCTGTACGTGAGGTGGAAGGATGACTACACCGCTCTGGTGGAATTGTGC
Source organism: Effrenium voratum (assembly GCA_963377175.1). NCBI lineage: Eukaryota > Dinophyceae > Suessiales > Symbiodiniaceae > Effrenium > Effrenium voratum. The sequence continues at coordinate 79,721 of CAUJNA010003692.1, read as the reverse complement.
CAGCTACTTTCCTGATGTCTTATCCAGACTTAGACCCCCTTTTTGCCGGAAGGTGCATGAAACAGAAACAGGTGAAAGGAGCCAAATGCCAAAAGCTGGGTTGAGTCTGGCAATGTCTTGGCCATCTGGGGTACACAGAAAAAACAGAGTTTCTGAGTCTGTTCCATATGTGGTCTACCCCGCTTTCAAGTAAACATATATATATATATATGGCCATGGGTCACAACCCCGTACCCACAGTGAACATCCCAATCCCCCCCTAAAATAGACTAAAATGGGTGGTGCACCTACCCCAAGATGGTACCAAAACGGTTTTGACCCACAGCCATATTGATCTATCTATAAATTATGAGTATGTTCCTTATTTGGTCTACCCCAATATATATATATATATACACTTACATCTATATGCTAATATATCTCTATGTATATATACCTGGACCTTCCAACATGTAAAATTAACGCCGTTTCCCAAAACAGCAATAATTTTCGCCGGTTGCTGAAAACAACGCTCTTTCGGAGAAAAAGCGCTCGCTGTGAGTTCAGCTCGGAACCAAGCAAAAAAAACGCCGGTTCGCCGGCAAATTACGCCGTTTCGCCGGCAAATTACGCCGTTTCGCCGGCAAATTACGCCGTTTTGACGGCAAATTACGCCGTTTTGCAATTTTGATTGATGCTAGAGTGTGCAAACACTGAAAACTGCCGGAAGGCGAAAATCATCGCCGTTGGGTCAAAAGACATAGTTTTTGACAAAACAGCAATAATTTTGCACATGTTGGAAGACCCAGGTATATATATATGTTTGGAGGAAAGCCCAAAATGTCAGGACCCCTTCCCGACTTTCACTTCGCGGAGCCGTTGGAGAAGAGCAGGGAGTGGCCGCTGTCCGGCAAGGGCACCGACACCTCCGGCACCAGCTCGAAGACGCTACCGTTGCGCGTGGGCTTCCAGCGCTTCATGGTCTTGTCCTGGACCCAACCCATTTGCCGATTTCCAGTTGTGTTCTTCTTGTTTTTCTTCTGGTTGCTTTCCTTTTGTCTGTGCTTTTTCCTTTTTGTTGATATGTATAATATGTATATATATATATATATGTTATTCCTTTAAGCCTTCCATTTGCCGGTTGGTATTAAAGGCATCGAATTAAGTTTTCTCAAAGCGAATTAAACCTTCCATTTGCTGAAATGGATATGTGATATGTGTTATTTTCCGCTGTTGCTTCTAAGGGGAATATATCACTATTGGACATATTGTCAAAGTTCCTCTGTTTTTTGGGTACTTCGCCTGTTGGTTTTGAAGGGAATCTATGTTTGTGTTGTTTTTGTCTTTTCCCTGGGGACTTAAAGAAATGGAGGTAACTTGTGATCGTGCGATAGGGAATGATTTTGCGTGACCGGGTCTTGGGAACGACCGTTGCTCGAAAAAGAGAAACCACAAGGTATGGTGGATAGGAGTCATTCCGTTTCTCATTCCCTGCTGAGCATCAGCAAGCCAACCGGGATCCTTGTTATCAACCTTTTGGGGACACCGTTTGGCATAGCAAGCGTGAATCCCGTTGACCGCTTTCTTGGGGCACCCGTTTGGCATAGCAAGCGTGAACCCTGTTGGCCGTTCTTTTGGGGCACCCAGTTTGGCATAGCAAGTATAAATCCTGTTGACCGTGTTCTGGGGCCACCCGTTTGGCATAGAAAGCGTAAACCCTGTTGACCGTTTTTTTGGGGCACCCGCTTGGCATAGCAAGCGTAAAACCTGCTAAATGTTTGCTGGGGGCACCCGCTTGGCATAGCAAGCGTAAACCCTGTTGACCGTTTTTTGGGGCACCCGTTTGGCATAGCAAGCGCAAAATCCCAAATCAGAGTGATCATGTTGACCGTTTTTCGGGGGCACCAGTTTAGCATGGCAAGCCAAAAGACCTTAGCGAGGCAAACTCGCAATCGCAAATCACTGCGTTTTCAAATCGCTGTGCGTTAAAAGCAGGGAATCGCAAACGCAGCGATTTGAAATCGCTAGCTTTGAATCGCTGCTTAGGGGCTCTCATTGCGAAACACAGAAAGCATTGGTTTTGACATTGCCTTGCTTTCTCTGCACGGGAAAGGGCCAAAACTGATATCTGAAGCCACAAGCTTTTGCGTCTGAAGGATCTTCCTCGATTCCCAGTCGCCCTCAGAATCTCTGCTTCCAAACCCATTTTCCCCAAACAAAAATCGTTTCTAGAGCCTTGCCGCACCCGCCGCCTCTCTGTCTACCCAGCCAAACCACAATCACAAAAGCAAACATCGCTCCCAAACCCATTTTGCCTTACCCTGATGAAAATCGTTTTCTGCTTCGACACTCAACCATATCCAACCAAGCTTAGCACATATCCCCTGAAACTAACTACTATTCGCCAAATCGCTGCGATTCACCTTGGGCTCGCAGAAATCGCAAATCGCAATCGCACAAATCGCCGCGTTCCCGCCGCGCTAAGCAAAAGACCAAGAAAGTAGTAAAAACAACTTCCCTGAACCAAACAGGTAAATCCCCCCCCCCTCAACCGCCCCTTCCCAACAACATGGGTGCTGCCCATGAACCAAATGCGTGGTTTCCATCAAATGGCAGCACCCGAATGAGGAGAATTTACCCGCCCTCCCCAACAACATGGGCTTCCATGTGGTTTTCATTGCAAGGCGAAAACATCGTGACTTGGGGATGTCCAAATAGGGAAAATCGACCCTGCGGAGAGCAAGCCAATTCGTCCGATCATCCAAACAAGACAGGTTTCCATGGTGTTGGAACTTCAAGACCAGTGGCACACCCAGCTTGCCCAAAGCACCTGAACATAAAAGACCAACATATCTATAACTATGCCTACACACGGACCAAACAAGGGAATCGATCCGCTCTCGTTTCAATTGACCCAGAAGTGCTTGGGTGCCAAATAGAGGGCCGGGGTCCTTTCAAACCTGAGAGCTAAACTTTGTGGCATATGTCACACATCCCTCTAAACTCCAAACATTAAGTCAAATTCAGGAATATGCCTCGTCTAACCAAATGGGTATCTCTTTTCTGAGGGTGCCCCTTGTTGTTTTTCTGAAGGGAAACCAGAAGGAAATCAGAAGGCAGTTGGGGGTCCACCCAAATGATCAGCAGGGTTACCATGTTCAAGGTCTGATTGCTGGTGCTCGGGGAATGACGGGCTTTGGGAATGAACCGAGTCGGTTTCCCGAAACCACAAGGGATGGTTTACAGGGGTCATATTCTCATTGCCTGCCTATGGAACCAGCAAGTCTTTGAGGGTTCAATTCCTTTAAAACCAAAGAGGCACGATCAATTTACGGGTGGTTCAATTGAAACTGCCAATTTTGCAGGTTCCAAAAAGCGAAATGGCTGGTGGAACCCTCTTTGAGGGTCCAACTCCCTGAAAAAAACATACGATCACCTCTTTTGAGGGTCCAATTATCCCTTCAAAAAAAACAACACACACCAATTCTCTTCAAAAAAAATGAAACACACACACACACATGATCCAAGAGGAGTCCTGGGACACGGTGTAGATGCCCTGCTCTGTCATGACCATGGCCTGGATCGAGGACCCATGGGCCGCCCGCACCTCGCAGTGCCGGCCGATGGCGTCCGCGTCCACGCGCACCACCGCCTTGCGCCGCCACTCCTTGCCCTGGCAAAAGATCAGCAGAGGGGGGAAAAGTTCCTACTGGGTGCGACACCATTCAGAAACTCTGGAAGGATTCGATTCCAGAAAAAAAAACAGGTTTCATGGATTCTCAGGTTCCTACTCGGTTGCTTTCTGCGAAGCCCTGCTAAAAGTGACTAAATTTTAGTGGTTTAATACGGAAAACCCATTAGTTGGCAACAAGTTAAAGTCCTAACATCCAAGCAAAATGCGCCAAATCCTACTGTGGATGGTGACAAAATCCTCTTAGGCAACACCTGAGAAATCCTGGAATGATTCGATTCCGCTGTAAATAACAACAAACTTCGGTTTCCCATGGATTCTTAGGTGGTGCAGGATTTCGTCCATCCACAGTAGGGGTTGGGTATAACTCCAGGGAAAGGTTCATAGAATTTGTTTGTTGTTTTTGAGGTGCTTTGGAAAGGAAACCAGAAGGAGTGATGGTTCAGTTTGTTGTGATTCCCTTGCAAGAAGTCAGCTTCCCTCAAAAAAGGTGGTTTCGGTTGGTGGGTTGGTGAGGGTAGGGGATGGCTTCCCATTCATCTTTACGAGAGCAAGAGGCTGGACGTTCGCTTCTACCATGGTGCTTGGCGGACCCGGGTAAAAGTTGAGCGGGATATGGTATGGGTCAAACTTCAACCGCTAGGAGACCGCAGGTTTGTAGTCCTTGGTTCCATTTATCAGGGTCCATTTTGGGTATCTATGGTTGACCCACAGCCATGTCATTCATTCCAAGCGCTAAAAGTCGAAAGGCTGGGAAGGGCCAAGCAACATAGGCATAAAGTTGTGGGTGTCCTAATAGATCCCCATTCGACTGGCAGAACCACATACTAGAATGCCCAAAAAACAAAGCGAGAGGCACTCGTCTTCAAATGAGTTCTAGACTACTGTATTCCATGGTTGAAAGGGTTCGTCCTCATGTCTACTTCACCCTTTGGATAGCATGGAGAAACATCAATCTTGTGTAGTGGGACTCCCGTTCCCAAGATGATTTTGTCACTTCCATGGGATTCCCCATTTGTGCCACACAACATGGCCCTCACATATCCATTACCTGCAGGTTCAATAAAACATGTTTAGAGCTACCAATCAAGGAACACATACCAGGTCATCAACTTATCGATAATTTTGTGACTTGGAGCGAAACATATATGCTGTTCGGAGCTTCTTAGCACGCAAGGGACGCTTCGGTTCTGCCAAGGGCATGCAAACCAGATCTCCCCAAACAAATCGCGGAAGGGAGATGCAGGGACCCCGAAAGGTTCCCCGGTAACTCAAATGCTTTCAACAACTAGAATTAGCACAAATTGGCTTGTTTCCTAAACAGCTTGGAGCCCTTTTACATGGGTTCCAGTTGGCTCCTTCCCGCACGCCGGGAGGCTTCCTGTTGGCTGTGCATCAAACACCATCTTAAACAAGTTCCAGTTTTGCCCACTAGCTACTCGCCTAGGAACGAACAGAAGGATCCCCAAAAAACTCCTTAAGCATTTCCAGAGAATATCCGTTGGAGAATCCTTTGACGTCTTGACTTTCCACCTAAAGGTTCTTTCAAAGGTCCTGGAGCTTTGGATCAAAGGGGACTGTACAGGTCCAAGCGGTTTCAGAATTAAAGAGCCCCTGGTGTTTCTAAGAACTGTGGAGAGTCCACCATGTCCCCCCAAGACAAAATATCCCGAATCGCTTGTGCCCCTCCCTAGGTCTCCCCCCGACCCGACCACCAGCCCTGGTTTGAAGAATCTCGCTCTGGTTCCCAGAAAGCGACCGGCTGGTCGTGTACACCAATGGCACTGTGGGTTGCGAAATCCTCTTAGGCACCACCGTTCAGAAACCTTGGAATGATTCGATTCCGCTGATGCCAAAGCTTCAACCACGGTTTCAAAGTGCTGCGAAATGGTTTTCGTCCGTCCACGGTGGGGAACCTCGGAAACTTGTGGTTTCCCCAGTGATTTCCCCAAACACGTGGACTCTCTTGGCAAAATCAACAAAATGTCAAGACCCTGAAACATGTTGCCCAAGCCTCCCCACCCCAACGCCATCAACTCCCACCCCAACTCCATCAACTCCCTGGCCTTGTGGCCTTTGCCTTTGCCCTTGCCCTTCTCGCCCTTCTCCTTGCCCTTGCCCCACCCTGCCCCGCGCCGGGGCTTCAGCGCATCTGCCTGCCGATTGGGGGGCTCCCGAACCAAAACCCCCAAGCCACAGCCGAGGTGAAGCCTCTTCCGCCGGTCTTGACTTCTCCCAGGCGGTGAGCAAAATGTACAAAACAATGTTTGTGATTGTACAAAACTATTTGTACAGGAAAACGGTGTTTGTGTTTGCTTGTACAGGACAACCAACATTTGTACAAAGCAATTCTTGAATCCCCATTTTTGTTTAAAAAAGTCCCCATTTACGAACATATGTGCAACAAATTGTTGCTCCCCCCCCCCCTCAATGGGTCCCGTAAAAAGTGGAACGGTGTGATTGAAACGGGTATTCGTCCGCTGTTTTCCCGAAGGCGACACCGAAAACTGGCGTGTTGCCCTGCCGAGGTTGCCGTCCGCACCAAAATGTCTGCAAGGGGTGTCTTGGGTTGCCAAACAGCCAAACAAGTGACATTTGCCTCCACTCCTTTTGTCCTTGACGGGACCGGAATCTTGTTTCCTGCCTTCCAGTTGGGTTGTCTTATTAAATTACGGACCCTCAATAGGCTTCCCTTTCAGAAAAAAGCTTCCCTGAACAAACAAGACGCACTGTAGTTTGTTTGGGGTACCCTAAACCAACAGGAAAACCACCGGACACATGAAGTACCCCCCCAAAAAAAAGATGCTGCTTTCCATTTGGTTTCTACAGATACCCCATCAAAAAGGTGTTCCCTTAACCAAAGGCGCCACACTCGTGTCGTGCTTTTTCCATCTCTCCTTGAGCACATGCCGGGTATCATGACCCCAGTGGGAGCCGCCAGATCCACGCCCGCGCCCGCGGTGCTGTCCCTTCCCAGCGGCGGTTTTGGCGACGACGCCCCATGTCCAGCTGCCGTCTCTCCGCCCGCGGCCCCGCTCTGACATTGTCTGAGCCCAAGCTGCGAGTGTTGTTTTTTGGCAGGCGACGAGTCGGTTTGGTCCATAGAAGAAACTGAGCCCAAACTAAAGTTAGGGGTCGTGTCCACCAACCGCTTTCCAGGTGGCTCTTTCTCCAACCTCGCTGTCATATTGCTTCATATTAGGTGGATTCTTTGGTGTACCCAGTTTTGGGGTTGTTTTAAAGGGAAACAGCAACGGAAACACCATGTGGAGGTTAACATATATTCCTAGCTTCAAGCCCCATAAAGCACCCTATGAACACACAAGAATGGGAGAAAGGGCCCGACAAAGCACACAAGAAAGCGCACAAGTGCAAAAGCTGAGATCCATGAAACCAAACGCAACAGGCAAGCGGACACAAGACCTGGCAGGAGAAGACCCATCATGAAAACTAACTTCCAGCCTAGAAATGCCACGGTAGCCTGGTAGTTTGGTGTTTGCTTCAAGGGCGGGGGGGTCCATGAGAAACAAGCGGCCAATGAGCAAAGAAGA
>CAUJNA010003692.1:25000-67500 GCA_963377175.1 Effrenium voratum | reverse complement strand
AAGCCCTACTGTGGATGGACAAAATCCAGCACCACCTAAGGAACCCCGGAATGATGATTCCCCTGCAACTACAAACAAACAATGGCTTTCGCAACCATCCACAGTAGTGTACGACAGGATCCGGATCGGAAGTGTCGAAAATAATCAGCCATACATTAAAAAATACCAGCGCGCTTCGAATAGAAAGTCGCAAGGCTGCGTCTACAGGCAACAGGGTTTAAGTCTACGCGGGGGGTTGGTCCAAGAAAGGCCATGAAATTCATTTGGGGACCCTTTGGCGAACATACTATGCATAGGGATGAGTGCTGCAGGTAAGCTGCGCGTCCTGTTCTTTGGAATGGGTGAATTTGTACCCTTTGTGTACCCATGAGAGGGGTGTTCGCAATATGTAACCCCAGTGCCCATTGTTTCCCAATGTTTTGCGCTTTGTAGAGGGATCTCAAAAGGGTCAACAACACGAGCCAATGCCAGTGGCCCCACAAAGGCGATTGGTTTTGTCTTGGCAAGGGAATCCGCCTGCCAATATTCTAATAGTTCCAAACAAGAATTGCATCAAGTTCTTGAACCTACATGGTAAGCTCGCTTGCCCGGAATCTACACCGAAAGCAGTGCCCATTGGCCTGTGCAATCGTGGACCTTGGGCTTAGGGCACCTCACGAGCGATTGCTCAGGGCCCCGGGTCGAAGATGGGTCAACTGTAGTTTTTTGTGTTTTTGCTTGTTTTTTTTCCGCTTCGCCTAGGTAAGGCACATATATTTCTCCCACAAACCCAAGAAATGAGTTAATTTGTAAAACAAATATGCAGGGCGTCAAAAATACCAACGGTTAAAAGTCAAAAGGCCGGCCTCGGCGACAAGTAAATACTTCTCGTTGGACTACTCCTGTTAAAAAGACCCCTACAAACAATTGGAAATTCTCGTGGTGCCCGTCACAGAAAGCAAACGATCTACAAGCATAGGCCGGTCCCGAGATTTCGGGACATCTACCTAAAACCCACGGTGAAGAATTCGATTCAATGGGTGGGACTCCATACCTTCTGTTGGGACAGTCCCGCTTTTGGACTGCTGCATGGCTGTGGGGATGAACACGTGACATATGGGTGTGTCACTTTTTGAGGGTACCCAGTGTGTGGCTGTTTTAATGGGAAACCAAAAGGAAAACTATTTTGGAGGGGTCCTGTATAAAAAGACCAGCCCAGAGCTGGCATTGGGACCCAGCCTTGAGCGACTTGGGTTTTCCAGCACCCAAAACCTTGGGTGTGGGGATGCATTTCCGGGTCCCCGACTTTAACACGCATGTGGGAAAATATATCGTGGAAGACATGTGGCAACCTAGGCTTAAACTCTGGCTGGAAATGACAATGCTCAGCCTGCCGTCCTGCCATTGCGATCCGATCTCGCCACTTCAGGAACTTTAACAATCCAACAACAACTCACAAAGATCTCGACCTTGAACACCTTCCACTGAGGTGGCTTCGACTACCTCAAACATCTACCGCAAGAGTAATTCACGTTGGACCCACATGGGCACCCATCAGCGTGCCCATTGCTTGACCCATTGCCAAACAAAACAGTATCCATTCTGTACGTGGTAGATGCAACAACAACAATACACCACAGAAAAGCCAGGAATCTTCGAAAAATACGCTCAAGCCACCCAACTCACTTCCTGACTAAACTGGCCAAAACAAATCACCCAAAAATGTACTTGCCACTAAGTAAAGTGCATGAGCTCAAGTGAGCCAAAGCAGGGGGCACTCCATAGGCCAAATACCTTCTCCTTCCGTGGGGCCCGAATGCATATACCGATATACCCCACCACCCATACAGGGACCAGCCAGGGGCCATCCAGTTACCCCCAAACCATCCTACGTTCATGGGCGAAGTATTTCGGCTGCCAGCCATGGAACCCAAAAACATGGCCGCTTGCTTTTGGCTCAGTTTGTAAGGACCTCTGCAAACAGAACATGCGAGCACCACCCATGGAGGTCTGGGCTGTGGCACAAACGAACCGACGCCAAGGCACTTGGACTGCCCTGCGATGGGCGCAGAAGGGCAAAGCCTCAGTTCTAGGGGTAACTTCCCCCATTTTTTCCAGGGACTTTCTAGAAAACCACCAAACACCCTGGGGAAATGGCTAGTTTTTGCAAAGAACGATGGCTGAAAAGAATGGGAAATCAACCCCTAGATCAGTTGGTGGGTGTGTGCAGAAACATGGCGCCCTATCCCCGTAACACATCACCCCGAAGGGAAACTCACCTTAAACGAGCCAAACGTGTGATCCTTAAACCCGCCAAACAGGGACATAGATGTTGGGGGAGCCCTACAAAGCCGGACAGCACATGGGGAAACCGGGAAACCCCAAGTGCCCTGAAGGTTCTTGGAACCTTCTCACAAGGCGTTCTTCGAAGGGTACTACCTGGGGGTGCGGGTCTCGGGTCTCGGAGTTCGGAGCCGCCCTTTGGGCAACATGTTGGGACATGTTGCAATTGGCTTCCCTCTTGACGCCTTCTGATAAAGGATAGCAAAGGGAACGTTTTGATTCAACGAGATGTTCCCTGGTATGGGACTTGAACCCCCAAACAAGGTGGGTCCGATTTGTTTCATTGGGGACTACGACACGATATTGCTCATGTCAGGCAAAGATGTGTACAATTGTTTTTAGTTTTTCCCATAACACCCAACTTTAATTTGTGCACTGCTGGCTGAATGAAATGGGAATCGGTAATCCTTCCATAAGGCACCATTTCAAACAAGCAAAAGGCTGAGTCCCAGCGGTCCAAACCATCTCAAGACCTTTGGTCAATGGTCTGACCAGGGGTCAAAGCCTGTCAGCTCTTCCCTCGAGGTCCTCATGGTAATTCCAACTCCGCTGATTGAATGAAGTGTAACAGACAGATGCGGGTGGGTTCAGAACCAAGCACTCCACATCAGCGTCCGCGAGTTGCGTATGTTGACCAGACTAAGTCAAGGCTACGCCCCTTACAGACACATCCAAATAGGTGAATCTGAAGCCGACTTCACCCCTCTCAATTCCTCCCTAAGCCGTCCGGCGATCCATCTGGGCAGCACTCGCTCTTCTCGCAATGCGAGAACCTTGGGCCGCGTCAGCCCGGCTGCTAAGGCGGGGCTCGCCTTTCAGGGTATATACGGCATACCGAGTAAGGAATGCCCAAAGCCGACATCTTGAAACCAAGCTTAAGCCATGAAAGCTGCTTGTGGATGAACGAAATCCATTTCGCACCACTTTGAAACCATGGTTGAAACCATTGCTTGTTGATATGTGCGTTGGGGAATGGGATCATTGCCTTAATGAAAACAGCGGTCCGAAAAGGAGTTCGTCCATCCACAGGACCTATTCACATTCAGAACAAGCAGAACAACACCCTAACTCCTGACAAGTCTGGCAGGGGCCCAACCCACTTCCTGACGACTGGAACGCCATCCCAGCAGGCTGGCGACCATTGGCTGTAAAAACTACACCAGGCTGAAAGTAGATGACGCTGATCCCTTCATTATGTGCCATCTACTTTCACTGTTGTAGTCCCCCCCCTCCCTTTCTGTATTTCCAAGGTTGTTGATTCCCATCACCCATGTCTACTTCATCACTTTGAAGTGGCAAGCAATTCTTGACTCCTGAGAAGCTGACTTTGAATCTGAATTTCCCAAGGCCCAATGCAGAAATCGCTGGAGCCACAGGTCATCCTGGAGAAGCCCTTTCGGCCCTTGAAGAGCGACGTTTGGCTTCGTCCAAGAGCAGCCCGACAATGGATTGGTCTGTGGCTGGGTATCTGTATCCCATCTTCTCGTAGTCGAACATGTGGAACCCTTCAGAGCCGGCCGTAGGTTCCTCGTTCCCCCTGACACCGTACCCGACCTGCTCCCAGCAAAGATGTTGCCCTCGATTTGTGGTCCTTCATGGCCCAAGAAACGTGGAAGGATGATTCCCCAACCTAAATACCAACCAACAACGGGTTCAACCATGGAATCATTTGCATGGTGCGATTTCTGGATTTCGCAACCACCCACGGTTGGCTCCGTGACCTTACTCAGATGACAAGCTGGACATGAGGTGCGTGGGGCTCTAAAATGAGAACCACGCGGGTCCCTCGTCTTCAAAGTCCACGGGAGGCGAACTGAACTTCTAGATGCCAAGGGGAACTGGTCCATCATTATTCAATCGCGATCAGTAAACGGGACACATTCTCTGAAGGGCCTTGGTACCTTGTGAGGATGTACTTTGACTCCTTGGTGGGCCATTAGGTGAGTCCTCGGATGGTGCTTGGACCCATCATCATCGAGCAAAGCTGGTACCAGGGTAGCCTTAAAGACAAACACAAAGGGACCTCTACACAGGGGCATCTCTTCACTCGCGCGAGGCGTCTGTTTGCTGCCGTTGCTAGGGGGTTTAGAAAATCATCACCAGTAATTCAGCCCAAACCCCCTGGATTTTGTGGGTTTCGAGGTGAATTTACAGATGGTTTATCCAACCTTTCAAAAATCAAAGGGTCAAAAGGGGCTGGTGCAATAAAAACATGGGTGTCCTTTGTAGGGAATCCGATGTTCGCTTTTGGCTTTTGGGGGATGAATCTATTCATAGATATGCGCTGTATGGAACACCCTATGAATCGGAGAATCAACATGCCTAGCATGGGATGGTCTTGATTAATGTATTCGTATTACCAACATGGAAATCCAGGAAGCTTCTGGAACCCGCAACCTCGGAATCTGACCTTTTTGTCCCAGAAATATGGGCTTGCCTTGAGATGTGGGGCACCTCCCCGTCTCAAAAACAAGGCTCACCCACATCCTGCTGACGCTGGCGCTCCCAGCTGGTCCGGGCAGAGCACCGAGCTGCCCACCGGGCAGTGGCCCTGGCATCTGCGTTCTTTTTCGGCCTGTGGGGAAAAATTGGAAAATATGTCCAGTGATAGATTCCCTTTAAAACCAAGTGAATGCCCAAAGGCAACATCTTGAAGCCGAGTTTAAGATGATGTTGTGCATGAACGAAATCCAGTTCGCACCACGTGGAAACCATGGTTGAAAGCATTGTTTGTTGGTAATTACGTCGGGGAATCAACATTCCAGGGATTCCTGGGTGGTGCAGAATTTCGTCCATCCACAATATGTCCAGTGATGGATTCCTTTTAAAACCAGGCAAAATAACATGTCTTCTTTTCAGCAAATGGAAGACGACTCGAACATTCGCAAATTCAAACTTTTCGCCTTTTGAACACCTGCGCAAAATTTGGGGAACTTTCCTACACCAAAAAGGTGAGTGAGGTGTGTCACAGCAGAGTGAGCTGCAGCCGCCTTTTGCACCCGTAAATGGCATGGTCTTAGCCAAAGGCTTTGGAGAGCCTCGGCTTCGGGGGCTGGGCTTTTGGGGGCTCCAGTGAAGAACTCACTTAGATGTCCACTTGCTTTTTTCTGCGGTTTAAATGGGACGACCACAAGTCCGATGTTGCTTTTTTTCTATATATATAGATCATACTGGAAAGGGTTTTCAGCCAACTCCATTCTTGGGCGATGTTGAGGATCCTCCACCTTTGCATTTCCACAGAACCAAACAACGCAAACAAAACACACCAAGTGAAGCAACGGCGAACTAGCCCAGAATCAGCCCTTCTGGGGACAACTTGCAGACACTATGCAAACAGCACGCGGCTGGGGTGAACAACGCGCAAACTGTGCTAAGACCCCGGAAAGACTGGGGGTGCCATTTTTCACGATATCCCTTTTTGGGGTGTGGTTTGAAGTCGCGGGAAAAGTAATGTGTGGATCTACTCGCAAGACAGACCAGACAGGCCGCTCGCAAGTGATGCATTTTGGCCCGGGGAAAGCCACTCAGGACTGAGCGCTTTGATGCCTGCCGGGGGTAGGAACCAGTGGTCAACAAGCAGGACGAAAATGACTTTTACCACGAAAGTCAGCCACAAAGTGACTAGTTAAATGGAAACACCCCCAGTTGCACCAAACATAGTCAAAATAATGACCCGGGGCAAGAGCAGCAGAAAACAAGCGTCCAAGATGCCTGAGGTCGCTACAGGGTGACGCTCGATGTCACAATTCCTTTTATGTGGGGAAGAATCCGAGATGACCAAACTAAACTGGGGGAATCGTGCTAACATACTAACGTTAATGGACGAAATCCTGCACCACTTTGAAACCATGGTTGAAACCCTTGTTGATTGGTATTTAAAAGGAAATCGAATCATTCGGCTATGGGTCAAAATAGGTACCCAAAATGTAACCCTGGTAAATGGAACCAAAGACTTAAAACCTGCGGTCCCTGATGGTGTTATGTTGACCCGTACCCATTCTAGGGCTTCTTGGGTGGTGCGAAACGGATTTCGTCCATCCACAGTAAGTCAACCACCAAGTGCTTCCTATATAAAGCCGGAGGACCCGCCCCCATCGGGCCGCCTTCGCTTTCTTTTTGTGTTGGGCCTTGGGCGGGCCGCCAGGTGGCACAATGAAAAAGCCGCCTGAAAATGAAGTCTTCCAAGAATCCACTGAAAATTATACAGGAAATCAGCCAACTATGCACTACAAAAAGGGCTTTGAGTGAACTCCTGTAGAACTTCTATGGAGTTTGATAGTCGGGTGCAAATCCGCCGACCCCATGCCTGGTCCAGAATGGACCATGCTTTCGGCATGGGGGCGGTGTGTTCTGTGTTGCTTTTGTTGATATGCTTTCTATAAGTTTAATGTGAATATGATTATGTATTTGTATATATATATATAACCTATATGTCCCTTGGGGCGGCCCTTGGGGCTGGTTTCTACGTCGGCTGGATTTCTGGATTTCTGGATTTCTGGATTTCTGGATCTCTGGATTTCTGGAATTCTGGATTTTCCACCCCCTCCCCCCCCCCTCCCCTCCCCCTCCTCCCCCCCCACCCCTCCCCCTGTGTCTGTCTATGTCTGTCTACGTATCTGCATCTGTCTTCGTGTCCGCGAAGACCCCCCCTGCCCCTGCGTGTCTGTCTGTGTCTCTTTGTGTCTGTCTGGGTCTGTCTGCGTCTGTCTTCGTGACCCCTTGCGTGTCTGTCTCTGTCTCTTTGTGTCTGTCTGTGTCTGTCTGTGTCTGTCTACGTATCTGCGTCTTTCTTCGTGTCCCCCCCCCCCCGCGTGTCTGTCTGTGTATTTGTGTCTGTCTGGCTCTGTCTGCGTCTGCCTGCGCATCTGCGTCTGTCTTCGTGTCCGCGAAGACCCTCCCCCCCCGCTGCGTGTCTGTCTGCGTGTCTTTGTGTCTGTCTGTGTCTGTCTACATATCGCGTGCTTTCTCTCGTCCCGGGCCGAAATTCTAAGGTGTGTGGGGGCGGCGGAACCAGGCCGCAGGCCATTAAATAAACTAACCAAGCGAGAAAGACAACAACATGATAACGCTGAAACCACCACGGCAATCGCTGAGGAAACAGTGGAAGCAGCATTGATTGCTGCCCTATCAGCATAGCCTGCATTGCTGCAGTGGTAGAGTTACTAATGCCAGCAACGTGACTCAGGACAGAAGCTCAATCATCACAAGACAGCAAAAACACCTAGCACTCATCAAACATCCACTGCGCCCTGCCCGCTACGCACCACGCGAATGACACAACACCCAAACCTCTACGCAGGCCTAAGAGGAAAAAAATGGGAGCAGCACAATCGCCTAGTGAATCGTTCGGAACTTGCTGGGAACTGCCTGGAGAACTTCCTGGAAACGGTTCACTTGGGTCACAGACCATTGGGCTTTACCACTCTTCCAACAAGCATGGAAGTCGACAAGGGAAAAATTTGTCCATGTCCATAATTGATGGACAAACTGGGAATTAACTTGCAGCGGAGTAACAAGTAATTACACAGCATCGCCCAATGACTGAAATTGGGTTAATAGTACCCCTCCCCATTATTAACCCCGGCGCAGATTTACATTGAATCCAAACACTCAGTGCATGTGTGTTTCTTCGGCAAATGCTTGTGGGAGGGCTGCTTGGCGGTTCATGTTCATCTGCAAAGCACCCCTTGCAAAGCAACATGGAACCCCCAAAAAAAAGGAAGAAGGTGCCTCAAATCATGGCTTGCCGGGTTCCACGGTTCCGCGCCCACCCGCCTAGACCTCATGGTACTTTGGATGTCATCCATCCCAAGTGCAGCTTTCCAACTGACAGCTTAGATCGGTGGATGCCTTTGCATTTGCCAAGAACCAGACAATTGAAGTCCAACTTATACGTGTCCTTTTTGGAAAATAGATGGCCCTGGTAGATGATTGAACCACCTTCCAAACCAGGAATCGCCAAACCTATTTTTCAACCAAATTAAAGGACACACTTGAACTCCAAATTCAAACCAAGGGTTCCCCAAACCAAGCGGTTCGATTCCGCAGCCCCCGGCGGCGGGATTGTCACCATCCGTGCCCCTGGCGAATCGACCAGCGAGGGAACCGCACTGGCGTTCAATAGCAACGGACAAAAACGTCCTGGGTTTCCAAACAACGACATGAGAAAATCTGGTGGTCTGAACTCAACGAGGGCTAACGGAGGCGGGGGGCTATCACCAAAACTTGACGGGGGGAAAAACGAAAAAACTGCTGACTTTTTGCTTCATGGTCTTCCCACAAAGTAGCAAGTCCAGCCTGTTCGCTGATCCTAGGTTTTCAACATGCGGATGGTCAGCGACTTCCTCAGCTAGTGTTCCAAAACCTGAAGCCTCTGCCTCCAGAATCTAGGTCTTCCAGTAGAGCGCTTAGAATACGGGTGCCCTTGTTTTTTGTAGTCTATTTTAGTAGGGCAACCCTCCCGCAAAAAAGGCTAAAAGGGCACTACTGGGGGATCTAGGAATGCTTGGAGGAAGGATCGAAAAGAGCTGCGGTTGATGGACGAAAGCCTGCACCAGGGATGTCCTATTCTTCATTTGCCGCGCTGACTTGCGTGCATCCAAAGTAGAATGAGTGCAGGCAGTGTGGGCGTGTCTTGTTTGAAGGTACCCGTTTTGGGGTGGTGTAAATGGAACCTAAAGAACCAACCATCATTTTGGGGTCGCCTATTTTAGGGCACACATACATCTTTGAGGAGCCTCCTTCTGGAGAACACACTTGTTCGATGCAGATGCTTGGAAGCCTCCTGTTCGCTTGCTTGCTCACAGGAAGGAATGGCTGTTTGCTCGCTTGCTTGTCCAAAAGAAAAAGACCCGGCCAAATACGTTCTCCAGAATGACACGCACGAGTCCACACACACACACATATCCATTGAAGGAAGCTATCGAGACAGGAAAGTAACCAAACTGTTTGTTTGCCACTTTTGAAGGTCCAAAGCAAGAAGTTCTAGGGGTACATCCCCATTCTTTCCAGGGATCCTTCTTTCTAGAAAACCTCCGGAAACCCAGGCAAAACGGATCCTTGTTTCGTGAAAAAAGACATGCTTGAAGGGAATGGACAACGAATCAACCCAAAGCAAAAAGTGATCAAGTTTATGAACTCAGGGAGTGCGACCCGCTCCAGTTGATTTGCCCCATCCTGCAGGCGATCTTCTTGGGATGTGCGCAGGTGGGGCTGGAGTAGTAGGGCGCTGAGGGGCAGAGCCTCCGGTCGCTCGGTCGGCCAATGCCTTTGGACCGTGCGTGAAACCATGGGTAGTACTGTGGTTGGACAAAATCCAGTTCGCACCTCTTGGAAATCATTTGAAACCATAACGTTTGTCGGTATTTACAGGGGAATCATCCTTCCAGGGTCTGTAAGGTGGTGCAGGATTTCGTCCATCCACAGTATGGGTCTGCTTTTTGATCATATGGTGGATCCCAAAAATGGACAAACATGGTGGTTGTCCTCTTGTTTTGCTTTTGACCCACCAAAAAAGGGTGACGCTTGTCGACCTATTTTACAAAGACCATCGGCTCCGCCAAGTGAGATCTCAGCGAATTATCAAGCACTAAGACTTCTGAACGATCAAAATCACACCAGACATGGAAATCTGATACACGCTTGGGAAGACTAATTGCTGTCCTCTTCCATGTTTACTTGTCGGAGCCCAGCACCTGGAAGACAGGTTCCCACGTTTCCCTAAGGGGCCTGGTGGGTTCCAAAGTTGGGCGGGTTTTCCCGTCCCCAATGCGTACTTAAAACGCTTGGGGGAGCCTCCGGAGATCAAGTAACCCTCACATACCACATGGTACTTTTGGGGAGATTGAGGCATTCCGCTTTCGGGTGGTCCTTTCGGGCGTGTAGAGCAACTGCTTCACGGCTCTAGCGGACTCCCCTCCGAATCAAAACGTTGCATGCGGGGCTGGGGGGTTCACCAAACGAGATCTTCTTTCCGAAATAATAATTGACCACCATGAAAGAGATCTTTATTCCCAAAGCAAGATCTTCACATACACCTCCGAAATAAGGATTGCCCACAAGAGGTGTTCATGGAAACTTCGAAGCGATCGCAACGGGCAGCACAGCATTCCCTGTTGGCCTTCGCGTGAATTGGGATCCCGAAATGATTGAAACACTTCCTCCACAGAAGAAACGCCAAAATGGACCATCCAAAAGGGATTTGCAAAACCCAACAGGAAAAAGGCCTTTGACATCTATGTGCATGTCATGTCTTCCAACACTTGAAATAGTAGCTTGGTTTTACCTCCGCATCGGTGAGCTCATTAAACAAAATGCTCTTTCCAATCATGGAAGCTGACAGGAGGGTTTTGGAAGCTTGCAGTCCTGGTAAGCACCTAATCCACTTCCATGTTGAGCAAATCTGTGTTCTTGAAGGCAACTTAGGCCGGCACGAGCCATCTGGGCAACAGGAGTCCCCTAGGCAGCGGATGGTCCTCAGCTTGCTTGCGCATTGGTCCAATCCGGCAATAGGGATGGGGAAGTACGTGTCTTTTTTGAGGGTACCCCCTTTGGAGCTGTCTTAAAGGGAAACCCAAAGGAAACCAAACATGTTTGGTGTCCCCAAATTTTAAGACACACACACACAAATGTGTGTGTGTGTGTCATGAAAGGGAACCCCGAAAATGGATGGCTTCATATTGAATTCCGTTTGTTAACCACACCCAAAAAGAGCACCCTCAAATGGCACACCCCCTTTTGGGGAACATGAACCGCCGTTTGTGGGTCGGGAATGGTATAAACAATATCCTTCTGTAATAAAAGGATTAACAAAACCCCTGGTTGATTGATACTGAGGATGGACGAAATCCATTTTGCACCACTTTGAAACCATGGGAAACCATTGTTGGTTGGTTGGTATTAAGACGCATAGAGCCGGGGTCGACATTAAAACAGGCCACAAAATCACCGTTACAGTCACAACAACTCCCCTGCACGTATCGGAAAAAGAAAAAACAACTGCTCCTCGGCCAACATATACACATATTTCTTGTTAGTATATGGTGGCTAGTGGTTTCCACATTTTCCGCTGTTGGTGGTTCTAAATATCCCAATTCAGCTTGGAGTTTCAAGTGAGATGTGTTGGGAGTGTGATGCGTCGGTTCAAGGAATGGAGAGAGAGCCATTTCACATCACCACTGGTTGCACTGATTGGGCGAGATTTGATCTTCCGGGTTGAATTTCCAAGGAGAAACCAGGGGTTGCCGTTTGACCCAACAGGGTTTCGTTTTTCCTACTGCTGGTACTTGTACCCCTGCCTTGATTGCCTGTTAACTGGGTGCTGGATGATAGTCATTCACTCGTAGTACAAGTAGACGCTCCAACAAGGCGCCAAACCAAAGTAAGATGAATACATTCTCACTTGGGGCTCTTGCCAAACATGGCAATCTATAGCTCGACATGTTGAAACAACACCCTTTTGTGTTGCACTTACATATTAGTAATGGTATATAATGTGTGTGTGTGTTGACTAGACGCGTACAGGCTGCGTTCAAAAGGCTGCAAGTTTCAGCTGAAAGAACTGGCCGATTGATTGGTTTAGCTCTATGCCCACTTGAGTCATAATCAGTGAGCGTGTCAAGCCCTGGTAAAGTGGATTGCTGGTTTATGCGCCTTCAAGTGGGGTGGTGCACATGAGTGACAATCAAAACCAGCCTTCAAATTCGAAGGCGGTTTTCTCGTGCTGATGCGAATTAGACAAAATCGAAAATTCGCACCAGGCGAGTAACAAACAACTCCGGTATTCAAATGTTCGATCCCCATGCAAAGAATTCAAAAGGCGGCGAAGGCGACGATTTGTGGTTGGGACTATAAATGAACTTCTACACGGCTTAGAAGGACGTAGCTCACTTTAACAAACATAGGAGGTTCCCCAAGAGGGTTCCAGTGTTGTGCCCTTCGGGTTTGATTAAAACCTTAAGTCACAACATCAAATGCAATAGGCAGTCAAAAGACAAGGCCCCATCCAAAAGCACATTAAACCAAAACGATTCGCTGGAAAGGCCACAGTGCAGTCGATCTCAATCACCTTACAGGCCGTCCACTAACCTGGCTTAAGCCACAAGTGAAGTCGGTTCTCAACAAGAACCCTGGTGCTCGAAAGAGGTTGCACATCCAAGGCCCGCGCAAGTGAAGGGCAACGAATCGGGGCTTAAACCCACCATTTGGGTACATGACAAAGCAAAGAAACAGGAACCCTCAAGAAACACACAACCAATTGAAAGGGCAAACACAACGAAAGAGCAACCCCGGCTCCGCCTCGTTTTTTGCAGCAAACGTCCTTTGACTTCTGACTCCTTTTGGCGCCACTTTGGGCCCCCATCTAGGGAGAAGCGCTTTTGCTCCAGACTTTCCGAAGTATGCGCGCGACATGGCTGGTCCAGCAAGTAATGGAACTCGTGATGGAAATGCTCAACAAAATCCTAGGAGGCAGTCCCCCTCCCCTTAATTCCTCCAAAATATGACATTGAGGCAGTACTAAGATCGTATTTGGGGGAAGCCAGGGGGAAGGGGAGGCTGCATCCTGTGAACAATATCACCACAAAACCGATGGTCCCAAAAATGAGAATCAGCTTGCAAACCGACAGGAGCCCCAAAATCAATACTGTGGTAAAATGCCGCTGCTCATGTGCATCTTCTGCTTGGCTATTTCGCTCTGCGCAGTGGGATTCACTTTTAAAGGATATGATTTACTGCTTTCGCACCTTGCAGGCAATGCAACGCCCACCAAGCGCAGTACCGTCCTTGTGT
The DNA here is from genome assembly GCA_963377175.1 of Effrenium voratum. NCBI lineage: Eukaryota > Dinophyceae > Suessiales > Symbiodiniaceae > Effrenium > Effrenium voratum. The sequence continues at coordinate 54,390 of CAUJNA010003692.1, read as the reverse complement.
GCTCATGTTCAGACTTACATGTCAATGCTGGACAATTTGTTCTGGATTGCTGCATTCCAGTCGTCAGTCAAACGTAGCGTGTGTCCTACTTCCAATAAGATCTGAGGATCAGATCGATCAGCTCAGCGTTAGACCAGCCACGTCTATGCGGTGCTGGGACTCAGTACCGTGCTCCCTCCGAATCCATCCTGCGACAGCTCCACTGCCGATTCTTTTCGGAAAAGATTGAGAGTTTGTCTCAGAGGCGTTTGGCTTCTCAGGACTGGCGCTTACCCTTCCACTGGTTCAATGCCTAACATTAATTGTCACAAACGCTGCTCACCTGGCCACCACCGTTGTTTGAATTTTGCCACCTCCATCTCCCTGATTTTTAGATGGGGCGGTTGTTGGTAAACCCTATGTTCTCGAACTGATTCTTTGCGAGGAATGCACCAAATCCGAACCCGCTTTGGTTTTTTGAAGGGGCACAAAAATCGCAATTGGTATCCTTGACCCAGCTTGAGAAAAGCATTTGTTTTACAAGATCCACCCCGCCTTCTGGTGGGTATGGGTGAGAGGGTGAGTTATGGCAGAAACAACAACATGGGTCTGTCCTGAAAAAATGCGAAACCACCTAACCTCCCACAAGCCCAAATCAAATCACAATCAGCTCAAATCTCATCAACAAACCACCCGAAAATCCAACAACTTCCCACAAATCATCAAACCCCAAGTGACACTTCAACCTCAACGGCTTAACTTGCCCCCCCCCCCAGCAAACAAAAAACAACAACACGCTCCTCCCTCCCCAAATCTCCCCTCCAAACCCCTCACCCCTCACCCCTCACCAAAGCCAAGGGTTCCTCACGGCGTCGTCGCGCCCAAGCCGTGGAGCAGCCCGTGGTTGGCTCGGCCCAGCTCCACCAACGCCGCCACCAGGGAGATGGCCATGGTGCTGAAGCCCGCGAAGGCCCTGGAGTGATAAACAAAACCCGGGGAGTAAAATGGGCGTGGGTCAAAAACAGGTATCCAAAATGGCTTGCCCTGGTGTATGGAAACATGGACGATTTAACCTGCGGTCCCCTAGTGGTTTAATTTGGACCCATATCCAAATGTAAACTAGGCTGGAATTAGGACCCAGCTGAAAAAAAATGCCTGGATAGTGGAAAACAAAGGAACCCCAAAAAAGCAAAGAACACAAAAGGGGAGCTAGTTCTGGGGAAGTAAACGGTAAAAACGCCCCCAAGAGCCACTTTTGTCTCCCAAGTTGGTCTTACTCCCGGCAAAAGCGACCGCTTGCTTATTCACGGGCACAGAGTCATTGGAGTCAAAATCAAACCCGGGTAGTAAAATTGTCGTAATCCCAGAACCATGCTTCAAGAATTAAGATTCTAAGAAGGCGGATATCCGCAGCTATTTATGGTTGGGATGGATTGTCCCTTCATCTACCCGGGTTTTGAGCACGTGGCTCCCTCGGAAGTGTCCGGGCCTTTGACCCATGAAAAGCCACCTGTGTTTCACAATTGGGAGTTGGCACTCCGATTTTTGTTGCTTCTTTGTTTATGCTTTGTTGGTGGTGTCAAAGGGAAACTCACGCTAAAACAACCATCTTGGAGGATCAAACCCGGGCTTTGATCGGGTTCTCCAAAAAAAAAGTAAAAGTTTCTTGTCGCGGCTCCTGGTTCTCATGGCTGGAAGCAAAATGCTGGTACATCTGCAAAGGCCTTTGGTCCATGGAAAAAGTTGTTGGTGGTAAAGGGAAACTAACGATATCACCACCATTCTAAACTGAAAGGAAGAAAACTACCATCAAGGTAAACCACCTGACTAATGGTAAAACCACCCCCTGAACTAAAGAAAGACACATGTCTGGCAAAACCGAGAAAAGCAAAGGCGCTCGGATGTCTCGGGAAATCGAAGCGAAGGTTTGTCCACAAGGACCCCAGAGCTTCCAGGCAAGCTGCCGTAGATGACGAGAGGAAACCATCATGTCAGACCTACAAGTAAACACAAAGGTTACTGATAGTGGCTTGAATGGAAGCACCGGAAAAGATGTGCAAATCATTTCCCCAGGAACCTTTATGGAGAGGGGTCCCTGAATGGAAGTTGGGTCCCCTTCCATGTACTTAGGGGTGTGGAAAATAGAGCCGAGGCTCTACAATCGGACCGTTCAATCCGGGCTTCGCTTTCCTTTCGGCTTCCCATTGAAGCCAGCCACAAAACTGGAATCCTCAAAATCGACAGAAGGAAGAGAACCAGGAACGCCCCCAACCCCCGGTTGCCATTGGGTGGCGGGCCGCATAGCAACACGTCCCACCAACGAGCTGCAAGCACTCCACTGTCTCCCTATGAAAAGTGATCTGGCACACTTCCATGTCAGTGCGTGAAGAATGTGGGCTCTAGCCTGGCTGAGAAATAGTCCTCTTTGGACTCAGGGACGAGCAGGAAGGGGCCTAGATTTCAGTGGCCTTCCAAAGGGCTCCCGCTATTGGCTCAGTATTAAGATGGAGTACTTGCGCGTCACTCAGGAATGGAAGCCCTTGCTGTCCTCTCATGCTGACAGGCTGATAGCGCTGCAAAGCTCATGCTGCTCATATTTGCTCATATGCAATGAAACCTTTGATGGCAATCAGCCCTACGTTGTGCGAATGATTTCAGTTCTCTGGGTCATACTTGACAGGCCGACTTGACTTGTGTGCATAGCTCAAGTCAACAGTTCTCGCTCGAGCAACAGCTGAGGCTTGCATCGCTTTGCAGGGGAACCTTTGCACAGGTCTTTTTCTACATGGGGGGGTTGTCAAAACTCAGGCCCTTTTTGTATCCCATGTATCACCATCGTACCACGGTCCAAAAGGGGTCATGTTGTTGACAACATTTGACAAGCCCAAGCCCAGGCGACGAGTCCATGACTCAAGACACTGAGTGGCACTGACAAGGGGTGGCCACTTCTGAACATGGCCAGGGCACATAAAGATGATCGTGCAGAAGAAGGGCATATTGCCGGAGACCAGGGTCCTGCAATCAACAGCAGAACCAAAACCCTGCAAACGTGGCAATTGCATTGGAAAGATGTCCACACCTCCACTTGCCTCGTTCGAATGTTTGAGAAGGAAAGCCACCGTAGCATCACGCTCAGCGTGAGAAAGCTTGCCGGGTTCCTCGGGCCTGGTGTCTTCGAGATCTCGTTGCCATGAGTTTGGCTTCCTCTGGGCAGGTGTTTCTTCACATCTACTCATTCCAAAGTTGGGAAGTATCCAGCCCTTGCTATGGTAGCCAAAAGCCGTCTTTTTGTAGCCTACTACTAAAACAGAATAGAACCCAAAAAAGAACAGTGAATAGACCCAAACACCAAATATTTTTTCCACATGGCCTGCATCCTTGAAATGGCAACCATTGCATTGCAACGCTACAGGAAAATAACATGGGAGACATATTCAAATGGCCGGCTTAAAGGCCTCACGAATGAAGTTGGATTTCCAAGCTTGGGCCACTGAAGGCAAACAAGCAGCGTGTTGAAACAAATATTCGTGAAACAACAAGCAACACTCAGAAACAACTCATGAGTCCAAGCCCCAAACAAGGAATGCTTGTTGCCCCCACCACATACATGCACAGGCTTTCGCATCATATCTCCATTTCGCCAAAGAGCAAAGCCACCAAGCATCCGGTTTGTAGGATTCCAGCAGTATCTTGGCACAGTTGGTTGCGACTTTCAACCACCTGGAAAACCGCATTCAGGACATCATTTAGATTTCCCTTGGACATATTGCAGCCCACAAGGTCTTTGCGACGGCATTCATGTGTGCTGGTAAGTCCTCCCCCAATTCCCCGGTTTCCAAAGTGGATTGGTCAAACAAGTGCAAGCCTTGTATTTCTCAAGATGATCTTCCCCTGAGAAGGCTCAAAGTCCAAAAACTCAGAAACTCTCACTTGCCCAAAGAACATGAGATGACCATTGGGAAACACCACGGACAAGGATATATGTCCCACTGAATGGGAAAAGTTGCCCATGGTCATTTGGGGGCCGAACGTAAATGTGGCGTCCACATCCCTTCGGCTGAAAATCAGTGGGTCCCTGCAATGCAGCGCCCGAAGACCCCACAGTGGTGGTCGAAGAAGCGCACGCAACGACCGCAGGTCCTGCTGCGGCTTATGCGTCCAGATTTCCGCTTGAAAGGGAAAGCAAAAGGAAGCTCGCCAAAAAGGGTTGGGCCTCCGCTAGTATAGAAAGGCTTTTCCCTCGGCAGAATCAGCATTTCTTTGGGACCCGAATTCTCGAAAGTTTATCCCAGCCTGACCATTCATCTTTTCCCAGGAGTGCTTACGCACTAAAGGCTTCGACCGCCAAGCTGGGGATCAAGGTGTTCAAAAGCTGGTCCCAAACCATGGCATTTACCTATATCTGACCAAAACAAGGCGGGAACAGTCAAAACGGGGGCGTCCCCCGTTAAAAAGTTCTGGATCCACTGTAATGTTAGATAGCGATTAATAAAACGGGAGTCAATACAGAAACACATCTCAAAATTATTCACTCTCCTGAAAAGCAAAAAGGGTAGGTATTACAGAAAAAGTCTGCCCGAAATCCCGAAAATATGTCCCCTTCCAAGAATGGACTATTTTTGAGGGTTGAAACGTTTGAGTCCAGCCAGAAATCTCCAGAATTTCTGGATTGCTTCCTGTCCCAAACCACCAAATTCCTTATCAATCCCTGTACTAGAAGATGCACCCTGACAAATTTTCAAGGGGGTGGCACACGGAACCCCAGGAAGGCAATAATGCAGTTTGTTTAAGGGTAGGGTAGGGAATTGTGAAGAAACAAATTGCCAGGGCAGCCTGCCAAGAAGAAAGCCCTGCTGTTCTCAGATAAATCCAGAAATATCCAGAATCTCTGGATTGCTTCCTGTCCCAAACCACAAAATTCCTTATCAATCCCTTTACTAGAAGATGCACCCTGACAAATTTTCAAAAGGGTGGCACACGGAACCCCCAGGAAGGCAATAATGCAGTTTGCTTAAGGGTAGGAAATTGTGAACAAAAAATGGCCAGGGCAGCCTGCCAAGAAGAAGAACCAATACTAAACCAATTCTAAACTGTAGTGAGTCAACTGAACAGTATACTGAACTAATACTAAACCAATTCTAAACCGTAGTGAGCCAGCTCAAAGGAATACTAAACCAATACTAAACCAATTCTAAACAATACTTACTGGAAATCTACTCAGGCAGGTCCCAGTCTGACCCCCAATTTGTTTTTTGGGGTTCTCGCTATTGACCCCCCCCCCCAATCCGTTTGAGGGGGGGGGCCCTTTATTACTCACTCTCCAACATTACTGGGGGGTTCTCTTTAACATCAGCCTCTGTTTCTTTCGTTGGAGGGGGGGGGGGAAACTAGATCGGGCCCAACCCTTCGAATTCTAAGGGGCGCTTAGCTTGGGCCCTGAAAAACTGCCAATTTCAAGCATTGCCAGTACCTAGTTTAGTATTGCCCAACTCCAGGCCATGCCCAACTCCCACTCTTGAGAGACTCGTTGATTCAAATGTCTGGGGGAATATGGGTGTCTTGCTGATTGGGACCCACCTTTGGCATTCCGACTTCCCCACCTTTGGCACAATCAAAATGGACCAAAACCTGGCGAGCCCGGGTTGATCCACCCAATCAGGAACAACACTGGGTTCCAAATACCCCATGCACAAGAATTGTTCACGATCTTTCGTTGAGTAGCGGGCAAACATACGTTTTCTTTCGAACAATGTAGGCCGATGTAGACTACACGCAGTTTCCCAAAACAGGAGGAACCCAAAGAAACGAACATCCAACCAAGCAGCTGCCAACACCCCGTCGGCCCGCCTGCAGTGGTGGCAGCGGCCATCGCGGAGACATGGCAAGCAGCGTCGCAGCCACGGGGGCATCTTGCCGCCCGCCGCCTGACGGATCGGTGGATCCAGGCTCATGGGTGACTTCATGAGTGGGTTGGCCGAGAACAATGGTCCAAACTTGTTTGTTCGTCTCCATGGTTTGCACACGAAATATAAAGTCCAGTCTGGGAGTAGGGGCTGATTGCGTTTCCTGTTGGTCAGGGCGGTACGTGTGGAATGGCCCTCTCCAGGACTTGATTCCATGCCTGTTCAACCATAGTTCTTTTCGAAATCCAGCTGCTTCTGCCGGGTTTGATGGATTTCGAAAGACAGGTGCACAGGGAAACTAGAACTATAGGCTTGTCTCACAGAACCCTGACAGTTTTTGGCATACCGCACGCGAATGCGGATGAATGCGACCCGCCTTAAAATTTAATCAGTTTATTTGAATCCATGTCCTGGACAGTTTGTGGGGGGTTGAGCTGAATGGCGGACGAATTTGCTTTATTTGAAACCGGAAGGGGTCGAACATACTTCCGTACATAGCTTCACATCCCATGGTTTACGCTTGCTGGACCTGGCAACAGTGCATTTTCCGTCTACCCGCTAACTTGCAACCCACTAGGATGCCCATTTATAAGGACCATGGTCTAAGTCTGAACCAGAGACCTCTTTTATTTCAGGTACTCTCAGGGCTCCTACTGGCCCCAAACAGCTAAGTATGCTCAAAGTTTGTTCCTTTTAAATTTGATGAATTCGTGATAGGCTCCAGTTACTTGTTCCGATGAATTCATGATAGGCTCTAGTTGTTTCTTCCTTCACCTGAAATGTAAGTACACATTGGTCCAAAGAAGCGCACACACACACACACACATCATCTTAAAAGTCCAGGTTGCTGGCCAAGGGCACCCACCATTGTTGTAGCGGACAAACATGGTCCACAACTTTTGAGGTGGTTACTCTTTCAAGTCAAGTCACCATACACCCAAAATCCACTTACCCCCCTCTCTGTCCCATTCAGAGCCATTTGAGCCACGTGTCCTAAACGGTTAAACGTGTCATGATTTGCTGCGTCGTATCATGTGGCTTACGCCACCATCTTATGCCGCCTGACGCGCGAGGAGTTTTGCTTACGCACAGGTCACTCAGCTTCATTTGCAGTCCAAGTAGGCCTCTTCCATCTGCCTCGTTCCCCCACCCCACCCCACCCCGCCCCCGCTCTTTTGTTCGGTTCGTTCCTCCGCCAGCCAGGAGCGCTGCTTGGTGGGGCGCCATACCAAGCACCGAACGCAGAAGGTGCTGTCCCCCTCCTGGATATTCCTCGGACTCACTTGGAACAGTTTCAAAACTTCTCAGAAGCACATCATTTGGGGGGGGTGGTTTCCTCCAACTATTTGGCACGACGAAGACGTGTGTTTTTCTTTTGGCTCGGTCATGGGTTCAAGTCCTATGGTTCAAACGTGTTTGGCTTCATGACAAGCAAGCACAATATGGGTGTGCTTTTGTTGAGGCTCGGTGACCTATACTAGGGACCTGCCCCCCAATTTTACCTCCCACTGCCTCCCACCCACACCGAAAAAAAACAAGTCAATTGACATTCAAGGCCAACCCATAACCCATCAACCCATCAAGCCATCCCCCGCACCGAACGGAAAAAGAAAAACACCGGGGCCCACCCCTGGGGCTTTGTCTTCTGGGTTACTGGTGCGCCCATCGGAAACCCCAAAGTAGCGGGACCACTGGTCGCTCCCGTTACACCCGGACTCGAGGGATTCGAAGGCTGGAAAGTAGATGCCAGAATTATGTGTCATGCAATGTTACCAATAAAGGAAACTGTGCCATATAATGTTGACCCCATAATCAACCAACCAGTTTGCTCATAGAGGGGTGTCCCAGGGTTTGGTGGGGAATCATATCACCTTTGGAGGGGCCGAAACAAAACCCCCTCCCCTCGTTGACAAACTCACCAAAACCTGCAATCTGTCAATGTCCAGCGGCTCGACTCCTTCTAGCGCCTCCCCGCGCCGCAAGCGTGTGGCCACCTCCTCGATGCGGCCAACTCAGGTGGAAAGGGGCCCGAGGGTTAAAACATCCGGTGGTTGCACATTCATGTTGTGTGCACGAGTTGTTTGCAATGGGCACTTTCAGGTATGGTGCTTTAAAGGCATCGCACGAACCCCACCCCGTTGTTCAATGTTGCAAAGTGGCGCATGAGGGTGGTACACGATTTTAGCAATTTTGCAGTTCGGCGTGTGTACCTTTTGAAGCACCAATGCAAAGTTGGGAGCGCGGGGGCGGAGAACGTTCTCATCGCGGTGGTTCAGGACTTCTTCCATCAACAGTAGTATATAATACCCCAAGTAAAGGGACCGGGTTTTTGACCACACGTGAACAGAAACAGTCATGTGCCGAGTGGATTTCTGATCTTGACATTGCATGCCCTGGTTTGTATGAGAAAGAGTAAGTTCGTCAAACTCTCCCTGCACCATGATGTGATTGATAGTGGGTAAGCATCCCTTTTCTCAAACAGACCATTGGATGCCCAAAGGACAATGTGTGAGCCCCCTAGTACTTGGGAACAAAACAACATGGTGTGCCGTTTCCTGGACAAAACCCAATCGGGCTTCACCCATCCCGAATGGTGCGAAGTCACAATTGTCCATCCACAATCCCTATGACTCCTGAATGTCAAGTGGTTGGGGGCTATTCCCCACATAAACCACCATTTGGGGTGAGGCCGTGTGAGGTCGTTATAATTCACTCAGACTACTGAATGTCAAGTTGCTTGCCAGAAAAGGTCGTGCCATTTCACGTGTCCGCGAGTCCGCGAGCCATAGCTTTCTGGGGGGATTCCAAGTTGGGCTTGAAAAAGGCGCCGACCCTTCTTCAGAGCTTGTGGCATTCTGGGATTCCTTGCTGGGAATTCGGAAGCAACATCTGTTCCAAAGCCGGCCCTCAGGGCTTTCCATCTGTCCCTTGAAGCAAAGGCGGTGAGTAAACCCAACCGAACATGGGAATCATAGCTGAAACCCCCGAACTACATGTCACTCTGAAGGGAACGCTATTTATGTTGGCTGGGCTTAAAGGGGACAACCCATCCTCAAACAACGGGGAACAAAACATCAGCCCACTAATCTTCCGAACGTCGCTCTCAACACGCCAAGCCTGCGGCAAAGGGAAGCAGGTCTCTGGTGAGCGCTTAATTACCTCGAGACGGGCTCATGGCTGGCCGCAGTCTTAAAGGGCAGCTTCTCAAAATGGCAGGTCCCCTTTTGGCATTTCAAGGGGAACCACATGACCACTTTAGTGGACCGCTAGATTGAGAAACCCTGACGAATTGACGCAAGGCCACCACACGGCCACACACCCAACACTTGCGGGAAATCACGAAATGAGACATCAGAAGTGCCGCCAGCTTCGTTCCACATAGGGAAGTTGAACAGGTTCAGACGTGGCAAGGATTCACATATTGAGAGCTCTTTCTTGATTCTATGGGTGGTGACCCGCGGGAGGTTGATGCCGAATGGCGCCCCGGTGGATTCCCGAAAAATATGGCAGGGAACCAGTAGTTTACTTGCTGCCCCTGCAAGTACACCTGCAAATTGACCTGCAACCCAAAAAATGGGTCCCCGAACCGATCGCAACTTGCTTTTGGTTGGTTCCACCCGAATTTGCAGGGAACAAACGAAGGTAGCACAGCAATACATGCACTCCTCTTTGAGAAATCTTCTCGCATAGGCTTCCCATAAGCGACTTCAGCAATGATATTGTTAGACTCTGATACAAGTTCGTACACCTTGAAATGTACCATGTCAGAACAGCTCCACCAACGGAAAAGCCTTACAAGAATCGCAGAGCTAACCAGCTCATGTACCAACTTAGGAGCGGACATGAAATGATCATGGGATTCAAACCCTAACCCCAAGCCCTCCCCTTTTCCTGTTCGCAGGGCAAGGTGGGGGGGAGGCGTTCCTCCAGCGAGGAGCCATCCTTGCACGAAGCTGTCACGCAACAGAACCGCCTGTGCGAAGCCGCATCTTGGCCGCCTCGGTGTTCGTTTAAAGGCGTCAAAATCTTATACTCCTCCCAACAAGGAGGTTGTTTATATACATATATAGGGTCCATGGCATATTTATATATAGCTTTTAAATTGTGTTGTATAAGTTATATTCCTCCAAACAAGGGGGTTGCGAAGTCTATAGCCCCATTTGTAAGCAGACTGAGGCGGCCAAAGATGAAAGGCGGTCTCGCAAGCCGCAAGCCAGCCAACTGCGGACGGAGCAGCGCCAGGATCGCCGAAGAGGAGGTACAGCAAGCACACCACCGCGATGGCGGCCTAAGAAACTTATGGAAATTCGTCCGGCTGCTTTGATAAGCCGACGCTTTTCCTTGGCAAGAACACTGCCAACTGCCAAACATTGCTCGCTTGACTCAGAATGAACCTTACAGGAAGTCCGTTCGCAACGTGCCAAACAGGCGCCGGGGCAAAACTAACAAATGAACAAACCCACACATTGCTGTCCGGTTGGGGAAAGTCACCCCTGTTCAAAAGTGATGATTCCAAACCAAACCCAGGGAGACCCCCAACATGGGGTTGATTCAGATGGGTGTGGGTCAAAATTAAACCATCAGGGGACCGCAGGTTTGAGTCCTCGTTTCCATTTACCAGGGTTCCATTTTTGGGTACAACCCGCAGCCATATGGAGTCAACATTCGTCCGCCCCCCCCCATGGGCTCCTTCCCGGCCCTTCTTTCGTCTCGGCCTCGGCGTAGATGAGCACGAAAAACGTCCACCACAGCTCCACAGAGAGCGGGGCAGCCAGGAGCCGCGGCAAGGTGGTCAGCACGAAGCCGTGGGTGCCGCCTGCCAACCAGCGCGGATTTGTTCTCTGGAATCGTCTAGGGGGGGGACGTCTGGGCAGGGGGGGGAGGTTCGAGGGGGGAATGAAACCAACTACAGGAAATTATTTTTCGGAAATCAGAATCACTGATTTTGGTGGGCTTTGTTGGCGAACTTCCCGTAGAATTTCCTGTAGCTGGTTTCTATCCAGTATGGAATTGTCTGGGGGAGGAGGTTCAAGGGGGGAATCTCTAAGGCTCAAGGAACCTTAGGGAATAAGTAATTCTATGATCCCATGGCTCTCAACTACCCACTTCCCTTGTACCTACACACTTCACTCCATAATGAATCGGCCGGGGATCTGGATGGCTTTTGAATGACCCAACCTTCGGGCCAACAAAAACATGGGAAAACCAGCGCTAAACAACGGGTATATACTCCGAAAACAACAAATCTCGAGTCTGCTTCAGATAATGTGAGACCTCTGGTCTGCACTGACATGTAGTTTTAGAGGCCCAAGAACAAAGACAAAAAAAGCGAGCTGCTTCTGGGGCCCAAGCAAAACACTTCAATGGGAGCCCAAGCCTCGAGTTCAATGCAGTGCCATTGAGAAACCCCCAAAAATGGCGAAGCGGTTTTCTTTGGTTCCTTAGAGCCCCACAAACATGCCCTCAAAACGATCCCGATGATAGATCAGGGTTTAGGCTCCTAGTGTTTGCGGACTAATTAACTCCCAGTAACCTTGTTTTCTCCATGGGTGTATGATGGGGTTAACAAGCTCCTGGTCGATCTCGAGCCGGGGTGTCCCATGTAAAAGGGGATCCAAATGAGCCTTACGATTCAACCACGGGATCTAGGCGCTCTGCATGTTACAAAAATGGAGGGCTGTCCCGCTCAAAGGGCAAACCAAACTCCGTGTCAGGCCCCAACTAAAGTGCCCCTTGCTGTATCCAGTGGATCCCACCTACCTATATAGTAGGCACCCAGCCATGTTCCTTTTGGTGGTTTAGCTTGCTGGTGCTCAGCAGGGAATGAGGGAATGACCCATTTAAACCATCCCCTATGGTTTCCTTTAAAACCCCTGTGTTCATTTCCACATTCCCTGCTGAGCACCAGCAAGTTAAAGGCAAGACAACGGCTACAAACCCAAAACACATAAGATCACTGGGGTGCATCCGACTTGGAGGCCTGGCCTAGGCCAGCATGTGGCAAGTGTACAGTGGCTGGACGAAATCCGTTCGCACCAAATTGAAACCATGGAAGAAAAAAACAGTGCTTGTTGGTAGGTACAGACAATTCGAATCGTTCCAAATTTCCTTATGCATCCACAGTATGTTCAAATAGGGCGCTTGAATCAAGGAAAAGCAACCGGGATCCCAGGTTACGAACTCACATTGAGGCCACGCTCTCTATAAACCCCGTCTCTTCGCTTCTACCTCGCTGTCGATATCCGCTCTGATCTCTCAAAGTAAGAAGTCCTTGCTAAATATCTGACAAACTCACAGTGGAATCCGATGCAGGTGACCGCCAAACATATATATATATATATACACACATATACCCGCCCACCAACTAAGATGGAAGTGCACAAACCCCCTGTCCAAAAGGAACAAGTTTTTCTATATGGCTCTGTGCCCTTCCAAGTTAGTCGAGGGTAGAGTATACATTTGTATATTTCCCTTCGCCGAACGACAAAACCGATACGTGACCAGCGAAAACCGATACTAACCAGACATACGCCCTTGGCTTGTTGTGACCTTCACCTTCGCAACCTCATCCATGTGCATAAGTCTCGGAAGACCCAACAAATACATCCGGTATAGTGATAGATTCGCACCTCACCCACAGCTTCCCTCCAACTGATGATTGGAATGGTGCTTTGCTTTGGCGATTAAGCGGGGGTTTCCCATGTACCCTCTACAATTCCCTTCAAACCAATCCAAACCAATGAAGGGCTACCTGAAGTTACGTTTCCCACCCCTCCACACTTCCAAACCGATGAGGCTCACTGACATTCCCTTTAAAACCGCCAGGAACAAAACACAGAAAGTTGCAGCAAACAGAAGGCCGTTCCCCTGAGGATGGACAAAATCCATTTCACGCTACCTAAGAAACCCAGGTTTCTGATGATTCCCGTGTATATTCCCCTGTAAATACAAAAACCAACAATGAATTCAACCATGGTTTCTTAGGTGGTGCAGGATTTCCTCCACCCATGGTACGTTGTTCGGGTTGGCGGCGCTTGGAAACTTGTTGACCCTTATCACTCAAACCACATCCTTCAGAATCGCCACCAAAACAAACCCCCGTCATTCACCAAGGTCGTTTGAAAGCCTCGTTTGGGAATTCTCGGCCACTTGCAGAAGGTGCCTAAAAGGACGTCTCGGGGGGAACATTCCAACGGATTTAAGGGCCCAAATTGACTTGCCGGGCGAGCTGCGAGTAAACCAATAGCGGAGAACCAACTCGAAGGTTCGCTTTGGACAAGTGACTTCGACTTCCTGTGTTGATATATCAAGTCCGTACGAGCCACATGGCCAACTTAGAGATTGCCCCCACATGCTTTGTTCGTTTAAAAAACATTAGTCAGTCCTCCGTGTCCAATGGGGACCCAAAAGTAAAGAAAACAAAGGCTTCCTTTCTGTTCTTTGGGAATTCGGGGTTCACATCAGCAAAAATATATAATTAACACCGGCCCAAGCGAGCCACAAATAGAACTGGTATTTAACATGGCCTACTCAAAGCCACGTAAAGAACTGACAGGGCAATTATGCGAACCTATTTCTGGCTGGTTCTGTCCCTTCCTCTTCATTTAGTGGCCCACCGCCCCGACCCAACCTCCTATCGGCCCTGCCTACGGCCATAGCAATCTGGGCCAAGACATAGGTGGTGCCGCCCAGAGATTGCCTCAAACGGAACTTCTGCAGGACAACCGCATGGCTGGTTGTCCGAATATAGTGGCATGCCTTAGATCCACTAGGAAAGGTTTCACAGCCTTGCGACGCTGCAAGGATCGGGTAAACAACAAATAAAAACAACTGTCAAAAAGGAGAGAACAAGTGGTGAACAAGCCGAAAGACTCCCCAGTCAGAACACAAGAGAACTGGCGGGATTTTGTCTTAGCCCCAGGTATGGCATAAGTGTCATATATTTGCCTTGGGCCTACGGGTCTGTGAAAACCTCGAAGACTGGCTCTTGAAATATGGAGTTCACCACTCGAACAATCCATACCTTCTCTTCGCCCGTTCACAGAAACCTCACATGTCCCGCCTTTACACCCGAGTTTGGTTCCGCCTTGCACCGTTTGATCGGATCCCGCTTCCAGAATGCCAACTGATGCGACACCAATACTCGACTCGCTCCCGAAAAAGTTGGGGGCCACTGCTTCGCCACCGTCTCGCTTGCCTATGGAGCTGTGGGCCCGGCATCCCGGTTTCACTTCAACGCTCGGGTGCCGACTCCTAGAAAACCGGGTGCGTGAGACTCGATCCAAACCTTTGGCAGGGTGCCTTCTATGAAACTTGATTCGAATAAGAACTCCGGGCAGCCGACTGTGAACAAACATCGGAGCGCGGAAGTCGATTTTCAGGAAACATCACATGGTCTACCTTTTGGGCAACCTCCCAAGAGGTGACCTCAGAAGTTTCAGAAAACCACTTAAACATGAAAGGTATAGCCCCGCCGCTCAACCCACAGTTCAAATGATAAAAACTAAAAGCAACTGTGGAGATCCCCGGCTCCCTTCCAACCACCAAACAAACAAAGTCTCAGTACGCAAACTCATTGACCAAGAAAAACCCAGGGCGGGTTCCCTAGAGTTCAGGATGAGCTTCTACCGACTCATGGTACTCTGTGACTCATACCCCAGAAAAGTGCGCTGTTTCAATCGGTTGTGGGGAAGTACATATGCTCCCAGAAAGTTAAAGACAAAAGATCCAGCAAAAAAAGAAGACAATAGCACACAGAGTGCAGTGAATTCACTCTTCCGAAGCCCGGACCACTATTGTCCCATCCACCCAAATGATACCTTCAATGGACTGGGCGTCTGCTTCTGACGTTGATAAAATGTTCTAAGTGATTGGTGCTTCTGAAATTGGAGAAATGCGGATGATTTCTAAAGGGAAGCCAAAATGAACCCACCATTTCAGGTGGGGTCGAATCCATCTTCGGGAAACCAAATACTCCAGCACTAACCCCAAAAAACTTTCGTAAAAACAGCAACGATCTAGCCAGCCGCCGAGAATATGCTAAACCAACAAAAGACAGACCGACCGACCCACCGACCAACCAACAACCAACTAACCAACCCAGTTGCCGACTTTGGTAACGCCTAGAAGCCAGAAACACTAAAATTAGACAAAGGGCAGCGATATTGGGTTGTCAAAAAAAGAACTCTAAATGGCTTCAGTGTTCCCTTTAGTTCCCTTGTAACCAAGCTGAACGAGCACCCTCGCAAAACACACACACACACACACGCACACATTTTTTCTACATGCAACTAGACCAGCGAAAAACAACTCCAAACAGAACCCCGACGGCTGACCGACGATGCCTTGAGGTCCTGGCAGGAGCTGGTCCCGTCGCACCGGCTCCGGCAGCGGCGGCAGGTCCTTGATCCAACCGGCAACGGGGAAGGCCTTCCATCAGCTTGATACCAGTACCACCACTTTGCAACCGGCCATTTCTGTATTTCTGAAAATCCCTGGAAAGAGTTTGAGGAAGGTCTCCCTGGAATAGTGGTTCAAGCATACTGTGGATGGACGAAATTCTGCACCACTTTGCAACCATGGTTGAAGCCATTGTTTGATCATCAGAAACCAGGGTTCCTTAGGTGGTGCTGGATGTTGTCCATCCACAGTATAGCTATGGTTATTGGTGCGGTTGTAATGTTATAACCATAGCTACGGTTCTAGTTCATGGTTAGGCTGTTGTAGCCATGGTTGTAATTATAGTTATAGCAATAGGTTTATTCATAGCACAAGTTATAGCGATAGTTATAGGTATAGTTGTGGTTCTTGTCATAGTTTTCGCTGCATAGCTATGTTTATAGTTGTAGTTCTAGTTGCGGTTGTGGTTCGCTTGTTGGCCTTACCTGACTGTCAATAAGGCCTTCTTTGGGCTAGGGCCTTTCTTCTTGGCCTTGCTTGGCCCCAAGGACCTTAGTTGGCCCCAACCAGACCTTAGTTGGCCCCAGTAAGGCCCTAAGAACTCACTTGGCAACTCATTCAGTACGTTCAACTGGCTAACTAGCCACGGACCTTCTAAGCGAACCGGAGTTTGCTGGCATACGCAAACATCAGGTTGCAGTCACTAACTTTGGCCAGGCACCGAACGCCCCCAAAACCCAGCCCTTGCCAGAAGCAAGGCCAAATGAATAATAGAGAGACTTGCACAGGAAAGCATACAGGTGCCTTTTTGCCCAAACCGTTGTTATTAGTGGGCGCGTGGCAACGTTCCGGCGCACTGTTGCCGGTAACTGGCTTCTTCGACACAAGGTTCGTGATTGGTCAGTACATGTGCTGGTCAAAGGTCTATGCATGTCCTCATACTGACACCCACTCTTGCTCAGGTAGGAGTTTTTGAAATTGGAAGCTGCTCATGTGGCAACCCCCTACAACATGGCCCCTGATCTTGCGCAAATTAAATGGCCACAGCTCGCAAAGCAGTAGCCAAAAATGATCAACAAACCCTCCACACAGACACACCCAACACTGGAACTGCGCATACCCAGAGAAACCACATCATGCAAGCAAGCAAGCAGCAGGCAGGCAAGCAAGCAAAACAAGCAAGCAAGGCAGGCAAGCAAGGCAAGCAAGCAAGGCAAGCAAGCAAACTCAAAAAGAAACATGCTGACAGGCAGACAGACAAACAGACAGCCACCCAGCAACGCAGGCAGGCAGGCAGGCAGACAAACAGACAGACTGGCAGACAAGCAAATAGGCAGACAGGGAAACAAACAAACAAGCGAGCGAGCAAGCTGACAAGCTAACAGCATTTGCAACCAAAACAAAGCAAACAAAAAGAGACAAACAAGCAACCGTACAAACAAACAAACAAACAAAGAAAGAAACACACAGGCAGACAAAGAAACAAACAGACAAGCAGGCAAGCAGAAAAGCAAGCTAGCAACACAACTTGCCTGTGCAAATAGGGACAACACACAAAAACAAAACAACAACAGCCCACCCACCCCACCCCAACTCAACCACAACCACAAATACAAGTGCCTTTCCTCGATTCGCCAGGCGGTTGTCAGGCCCTCCAGCGACTCCGGATCTGCCTGCAACTGCTTCGAGGAATGTCTTCCGAAGTCCATTGGATGAGCTTCCCGCGGAAAATACGAGTCCGTTGCTTTGGGTTTCCCTTGTTTCCCGGCGGCTTCGCTAAGATGGGAAGTGCGTATGTTCCTTAAGCGATGTGTTGCAAAAGGGTCCACCAAATCTGAGAGTCCTGTTGGATGTTTACTTAGATCATTGCCATGGCTGGAATGACTGGGTGTCCACTGTACCATGGCATCAGATTAAACTTCCAAGAGGTTCTGAGCCCACAAGTGCAGAAACCCACTTGAGATGGTGGGGGGCAAAGGGTAGGCCCTGCTTTGAGGCTTGAAAAAGAACGCACGGCATCCTGACGCCCCAGGTGACAAATGACCATCTCCTGGACCTGATGTTGGGCCGAAGTTCACTGGGGCGGAAGGCAGTGGTGGCTGCCCATCATCGTCTCGATCCATGCCAACTGGAGACGACGTGTGGCTCCCAAGCCCACGACGAGAGTGCTTTGAATCTGACCCACGCTCGCAGTCACAAGGCGGCGTGGTGACTTTTACGCTGCGAGTTTAATATTTTTGTTCATCACCCGCCCGCCGGCTTGACCAAGACAGCCCCGCCGCATCTTGTCGACCAAAGGAAGCACAGTCGCAGGCAAAAGACCGGTTGGCACTGCATGACCATCTCCATCTCTTTAATTGAATCTCCCAAATGCCCTCTGTGCCTTGAGCCAGCCTGGACCTACCCAATGGTTCGGACTAGCTACCAACTTCCCTGAAGCGAACGTCCAAGAAGGCCCCCGAGCTTGACAAACCGGGTGGGGTTGTTCTTGCAGGATCCTTGTGGGAAGGGGCCAACGCACAATTGAAAGCAACGGTGCGTCCCACACCGCCAGCCATCCAGATCTCCGCAAATACGGGACCCCCAAAGCCCTTGGCGTCCTTTTTGTTGCTTCAGACACCATGAAACAGGAGTGATTGTTCTCTTGTGGTTCACACACCCAAAAAGAAGCGTCAACCCTGGAGACATGGTGCGCTGCCTTCAGAGGGGCCGAACGAGGGTCTTTGATTTTGACCATTTCCGGTAGGGTTGCCTAAATGTCCTTCATTTGTGGCAAAACAATGTGAGTCTCCCTGCTTGGTCATGTAGAGCGAATCCAAATCTCGAATTCCAAGACACAGGGAACGGCGAATGCGCCACGGGGGCTCGTTCGATGTTGGTTCTTGAACCGTGGGTCGTTGTTGAATCGGATCAGGGTAATGTTGACATCGGACAAATAACCACCTGAGAAGGTGCAGAAGGTTTGTTCCTCCAAAAGTCAGATTCTGGACCTGAAATGATCGAGGAGGTCTACCTTAGTATTGGGCAACACTACTTTAGTATTGGGCAGTACTACTGTATTGGGCAGTGCTAGTTTAGAATTTGGTAATGCTATTTTGGTATTGGGCAACACTCCCATTGACTTGAGAAACCGGATTCCAGAGACGAATGACACGTTTTATTTGGGGTGGGGCATCTGCAGTTCTGAGAGTTTGCTGTGGGGCCCCTGTGTGCTAACATGTTGTTTTCGGGAGAAAAAACGCTTGTTCTCATGAGTTCCAGTTAAATTGTCTAGTATTGGGGGGGGGAGTCCTGTGGGACCTGGTCAATACCATGGCTAAATCAATCCTATGACAACATGATGCGTTGAAGTCGGACGATGGCAACTTTTGAATCGCCGTTTTTGGATCGGATTCTGGCGTTATTGAATCGTATCTTTGGGATCGGGGTAGCTTTGGGATTTGAGTACTTGAATTCCCCCCCTGTTCGGAGCTTAGTTTCTTGGCATCTCCTGGCCTGAATTCAGGTTCCCCGCCTGGCAACCATAGACCGCCGGGCTCGTCATAGCGCAGATGCGGGGTGCCATGCGCTGCCAGAACAACCCAATTGCAGCCTCCCCAACTGCAGAACGTGACAGATGTTCCTGTTGTAAGAAGCCGCAGCGAAACAGCGCTCGGCGCGTTCTCGCAAAACCTTCGGCACCCTAGGTCCGTGGTCTTCCCGGTCAGTCTCTGAAAACCATCCAAGGGTCTTTGGCTTCACATGTTGCCAAGGCTGGTGTTCAGCTTCGAGACCTTGGCAAGGGGCCCCTAACCCAAACAACCACACCATCCATGGGAAAGCTGATTAGGTATGAATCGGTATGAGCAAACATACGTCATAGAAACCTCAAGAAGGCGTTTTTTCAAAGCTTACACGTGAAACTTGACATCCCCAAGTGAAGCGCCCACATCCCGTGTTTTCCGTCGTATCCCCGAATCGGTGTGCTCGCCATAGAATGGGCAAATGAGTGCATTAAACTCAAGTAACCAGTCAAGTGCAAGGCTCAAAACATTCATGCGGGCAAATCATAGCATGTCAGAACCCAAGAAAGGACCCTGCTTGATGGGCGTCGCAACCCTAGTGATGTGCGGGTTCTTTGCTGAGTGCAGCCCAATGCCCTTCCCGGATCGACCGGTGCCATGCGCGAGCCAGAAAGCAACCGGTATGAAGCCCCGGCAATTAACATGGTCTCCTCCGTCGGTGAATCCAAAAAATGTTTTTCCTCAACCTGGAATAAGAAAGGGACCCCCCAAGAAGGGTTCTTTCATGTATGAGGTCGCACAAAAACATCACAATTCACCTTTCCAGACCTCTTTAGTACACACAGTTGTTGTTTGCCGCTACAAAAGTAGGCTCGCCAACAAAAAGTCCAAACGTTTGATTGACCACTAAAACGGTCTTCCAAAAAGTGTTTAAAGTCCACGAACTCCGGGAGTGACACAACGGCCAGAACTGCAGGGAGTGAGATTTGCTGGAAGGACAAGTCGCCAGATTTGCTTTGGGTACTGAAGCTGGCCATGGAAGCTGGCCATGGACGGAAACTCATGTTCAGTGGTCCAGTCGCCAAGGTAGCAAAACACACATGGGTGCGTGTGTTTTGAGGGCCCCATTTGCAACACAAACAAACAAAAACACAATGTTTGGGCTGCCCATATTTTGACGCATACCCAAATGGAGGGGTTTCGAACTTAAATTAATGAGGAAAATGGGGATTTTGGGCCCGGAATCCAATGGACGAAATCAACATTTTGGAAGAGACAATGAACCAAGGGAACCAAGAAGGAAAGGTTCATTCGCTTTGGGCAAAGATAGGGTCGTTCCGAGCGGGTTCACCGAACCAAGCGCCGCGTCCAACAATGTCTCGGTCGCTGGCGGAAGGTTGGGGCAGGACACATCTGAGCCCTTGAAGCAAAGATTGTTCATCCTGACCTGGGCCACCGAGCCAGGAACGTGAGGTATGGATGGTTGCGAAATCCATGTCGCACCACTTGGAAACCATGCTTGAAACCATAACGTTTGTTGGCATTTACAGGGGAATCGAATCATTCCCGGGCTTCTTAGGTGGTGCAGGATTTCGTCTATCCACAGTATGGAATAGACAAGTGGGCTAGTAAACCTGGAGGTGGGGAAAGTAACAAACTTACATGAAGGTTATGGTCCTACTAAGTCACAAAATCGTGGAGCAGGGGCCACAAACTTGCCAAATGCGTCACAACTACATTATCCCGGAAAGGCACAGTTTCAACTGAGAAACGCAATGAGATCAACCTTTTGGAGGGGTCCTGAATCTTTGAACTTGCTTGCTCTGAGTCGGGAATCAGGAAGTGACCGGGATCCCTGTTTCAAGTCGGTGATTGGCTGTATATGGTCAACCCAATACAACAATTTCCCGCTGAGAACCAGCAAAATGATGATTCACATATTGCCACTTGTCCAATCCGGCCATCGCACAAGAGGCATCCGATCCATCGATCCGGATGCAATGATAGATTCTCCTCTCACAGTGTTCAAGTTCCAGCAACATTAACTGCGTAGTTTCACCCTGACTTACTCGAGATCTGCAAAAGCATCCTTGTGCTTTTGCATGGCTTCTGACAGATCAAGCACACAACAAGCACATCTAGTGCTTTGTGGGCGTTCTCTTGAAAATGTCAAATTATATGAGGTGCTGTTCGCTTTGTAATTTCTAGTTAAGATTTGATTAGACAATTGAAATCATGGAAATACATCCTTTTGAACATCTAAATTGAAATAAGAATTCCAATTATTAAAGCTGTCTTGTTTAGCAAAAAACACTATGTAAATTATCTGTAAACCTAAACACTCTATTAGAATTATGTCCTTGTCGAATTCTATTTAAAAACATGCAAACAAAACAAGCCGATTGAACATCTAGTTTCAATTAACTTTGACTACATATATTGTTCAACAAGTCAACAAGGACATGCTACTGAAATTAATTTTAAACTAGAAACTCTACTACTGTTTGTTCCTTATATAATTCCAGTTGAATTATAATTAGGAAATTGAAGAAACACAATCCTAGATAACAATCCCCTTTTAATTCATCTTTTCTATTTTGAGACAAACAATCTAATCGAGTTCTTTATCTTTTAATTAATCCTTATCGAATGCTTTCAATTCCAAGCAAAAAAACAATTCAAAAGCACAACATGTGTGTCTATGTAAACAAACACGTGATTGAAATGAAATTCATTAAACAAACATCTACGAGACGCACGCCCGATTCCGACAAACGTGAGTCAATAAACCCCAAACCCTACACCCTACACTTGTCCATTCTAAGCTGAAGTTGGTCAGAGGATGCAAAACAGCAGCTATGCTGGAGCCAATGGCACAAAAGTGAAATACGGGGGAAAAAAAACCTAAAATGTGATGCCAATAGCCCAGAAGTAAAAGTGCAAAGTTCTGGAGCCAATGACCCAAAAGTAAAAAAAAATAATAAAACATCTGGAGCCAATGAACCAAAAGTAAAAAAATGAAATTTCTGGAGCCAGAGGCCCAAAAGTAAAAAGTAACGAAGTAGAAGTAAGCTTCTGGAGCCAAAAACCCCCATAAGGGTAAACCAAAAAAATAACAACGTAAAAAAGGAAAACATAAACAAGGTACAACAACTCACCCCATCGTTCTGAAGTAAAATGATTTGACTATGGACTGAAATATGTTATTTTTACTTTTTGATGGTTTACTTTTGTACGTCTTACCTTTAGGTCATTGGCTCCAGAATGTTCCTTTATTACTGTTTTACTTTTGCGTCACTGGCTCCATAATTTTACTTCTGTACGTTTTCACTTTTGGATCAAAGGCTCCAACATGGCTGGTGTTTTGCATATTCTGACCAACCTCATCTTAGAAATAGGACAAAGGTAGAGCCAAACCGACTGTTTCAAGATTCCCTGGAACAGTTTGGCCTAGAGCTTTCAGATTATCTTTGGAAATGCGCCTTGTTTTGCAGCTTTCCCCAAAGCACCAAAAAACGCCAACACACTGCACATACCAGTGTTCCATGGAGGGGGCGACCATATATATACATATATATGCATACAGGATTTCTCACTTTGGATTGGCAAAATGGCTTTTTCACAATCCTCCAAAAGGGAAACTAAGGGAACCCTCAACTTGCCAAGACTACTGTGGGTGGACGAAATCCTGCACCACTTTGAAACCATGAGCAACCATTGTTTGTTGGTATTTACAGGGGAATCATCATTCCAGGGATTCTTAGCTGGTGCAGGATTTCGTCCACCCACAGTATGACATGGGCGGAAGCGTGCAGCCATCCACTTGCATGACCCGCATAAGATTTCGTGGATCTCAGGCACTGTGGTCGGCGGAAATTCCGCAGGAAGGGGGGCCAAATGTCTTTCCAAACATGACCGAGATAGAAATCGGGGCACCCCGCAAACCTGCTCCAACTACAAAGAGCCTTGTTGTCACGTGATAACACTTCCGCGGCCAGGTTCCGGTAGATAGCCAGTTGCTCCCCTCTCTCTCAGAAAGATCTGGGTGCCTCTTGTCAACATCTGGGCATCTGGGTGGATAACCTTTCACCAGCAATGAGGAACCCTTGGGAAGGAACAAACGAAAACATTTCGGTGTAAACGTGTACCAGAAACCGTGAGGTTGCTCTACTTTGCCAACACCTGCCAATGCAGGCCATTTGCCATGGAAAAAAGCTCAGCTCGCACGCATTTCGGTCAACACGTGTGTGTGGGTGTGTGCGCGTTTTGTGTGTAAATATGGATTCAACCTCGATATTGTGGCTTTCCTCATCACTTCCCTGAAGTCAAGCGGCACCATGATGTCCGAAGGTCTTGATCTCAGCGACAGCTAGGGATCGCAAGCCGCACACTTGCTCAAAGGACCTGGAAATAAAAGGTTAACCTTTTGGGGACCTCTAATAAAAATGGACCAAAACGGAAAACCAAAAGGTCAAAAGGTCGGCTTTGGGCAACTGAGCTCGATAAGTGCCGTGGATGGACAAAATCCGCTTCGCACCAGTTGATAGGTGGTATATGTTTAGGGCTAGGGCTTCATTCCTCCCGAGTGGTGTAGGATTTTGACAATTTCCACAGCATGAATACCCGATGTTACCAGAAAGCGATGAGGGACAGACCGATAAGCATCAATCAACAAAGCTGATAGCGGGCAGCCCAGGCCGGTGCGCCTTAGTGACAGTCTGACAGCTCAGCCCTTCACTCACAATGCACAAAGAAACCGACAAAGGATCCTTAGCCATATACAATATATTGGAATCCAAAGCGGCTAGACTCTTAAACAAACTTAAAAGATCTCAAAGACATGCAACAGGTGACTAATGCGCATACCCCAAGGGCGGACAAACAGGTTCAAATGTCTCCCCACCTAGTCTTGAATTCCACAAGTTTTGTTTGTGGCTCACCCGAGTCTAGCCTCCCTTCACCAAACAGAACAGCACCCATCAGTTTACACAGTGAGTGAAGAGCCCCGCGAAGTCATAGGGTGAATTCCTCAAATCCAAGGCCAACACATGAGTTGCAAAGAGCAGTAAATTACTGCTTATAAAGCTAAGCGAGGGAACCGTGTTTGTAGTTGCAGGGAAGTCGAAATGGAATACACCTGTTTCGGGGCTGGACATTTTGAAACAAAGCGTGTCAAATGTGCATTGCTACCAAATGCACTTTCCGTTTCCTCGCCTCTTTACTGCATGCATGAATCACATGCTCAAGTGTGGTATACTCTGCACGGCCAAAGCAAAGAAGCAACACGCAAACAGTTCCTCAAACATTCAACAAACAAACACATCAATGAGCAATGAATGAGAGAAGACATTGAACCACGGGGGGGCCTGTGTATTGAGGTCATACCGGAGCGCCACCCATAGCTTCGGAAACAAGACCCGGCTTTCGACTGAGCCTCCCAGCCGGAGCGTCTAAAAGGTCGTGCGATGCGACCTGAGCACGAGGAAACGGCTCCAGTGTCATTCCCCGCCGCGTTCCGATGATTAGAACGTGTTGACTCCACCCAACTGGGTCATGATTAGAGTTGGGCCCAGTTATAGAATGTATATTTTATTGTTTGCTTCACTTTGAGTGACTGGTAAAATGTAAAATGTATCCTAAGTCTACCCCAGGGATGATCAGAATTAAAACAAGGGGACCGCAGGTTTTAGTCTTGGCGCCATGCACCAGGGTTTCATTTTGGGGTTACCTTATTCTTGACCCACAGCCAAGTCCACATAAAAGGGCCCGCTTGATTTCACATGTGAGGTAGGCAATCCAAGGACCACCTTGCAATGTAGTGCACTGCACCTTTCCTCCCATGCGCACAGCATGTGGAAGGGTACCCGGAAGAGACCTTCCTCAAGGAACTATTTGCCAGGTGCCATGCAGCAGGGCATGGAAGGTACATGTCTTAGGATTGTTTGGCTCTTTGCTTATGAAATCACTGTTAAGTGAACCATGCCGTTTGGGGAGGGCGGCAGGCTGGGAGGAAAAAGGAAACTAAGGACGCCCCCAAACATGTTTCTATATGTTTCTACATTTGAGATCGGGGTTTTTGCCCCTTCAGGTCTCCCAACAAAAAAGGCTATGAACTTGTTGGTTACCATCTTGTCTTCCCAAAAAGTATAAGGTCCAACTCATAGCACAGGCGTGACCCTTTTGATGGGTTTCCCTATGGGGCATCAAATCCAAAACCAGCTTGCTCTCAAGCCACCGAAGCCGAAGCCCCCCGAAGCTTCCCGAAGCTCCCTCTGCCGCCCGCGCTGGCCGGGGAGTGGTGTGGATCTGGCGGATTTGGGCCACGACTTTCCCGTGCGATGCGTCCATTCTTGGCTGGAATCAGGACCCCAGCAAAAAATATATTTGTTGGGGTTAGTGGAAAACAAAGGGAACCCCAAAAAAGCAAATAAGTAAAAAGGAACTAATTCTTGCGAAGTTCTTTGTTGTTTGTTTCTAGAAAATACGGGTTCAATAAGTGGATTCCTGCTGGAAAAGAACGCTGCTTCAAGATGTGTTGGATTGAAGCCAATAGGTGGTCGTTTGAAACCAATAGCCGGGTGGGCGTTTCATTGAAGATGTGTTGGTCTGTTTCCGTCTTTGGTCCAGTTTGGGAGGGGAGTCTGGGAGGAGTGACTGGTATTTCTTTCTCTTTACTGCAACCCGGTGATTCCATTTAAATCCGAAAGATTTGGGTGTGTCTGCTTGTAGGGGACCCCCCAAAATGGCTTCGCGTCCAACTCAAAATAGGAACTTCTGGGGCAGACAGGCCAAAGCATTCATGTAGCATGGGATTTCAGGGTCCTATTCAACATGTTATAGAATATGTGGGGTGTGGGATAATATTAAATCAAGTGATGCTCAGGTGTGTATAGCTCGTCGCCCGCTTCTGGAGCAGGATTTCTCCATCCGTACAGATTCGATTTTGAGGGTCTCTGAACGGTGGTGCGATGGATTTCGCAACCATCCACTTTATGTGTTTCAAACTTGAAGTGCAGCCATGCCAGAACTGCATCTCACCACCGCATTTTCTGTCTCCCCCCAGAGACTTGACCCCAAACAAGATCGGAGCCCAAGCCCGCTTCGGAAAACGCACGCGCCGCAGGCGTCTTTTTGGGCCCCCTCGGTATGAAACAACCAGGTCAGCCGGGGTATAGGGTCAGTTGCGTTCTACCAAACAACCAGAAGGGACGCCTATGTGCAGCGCTTGGAATTCATTCAAACCTGAAGCGCAAGGACTCTGCATCCTGTGTCTCCCGCAACACTTGTCTCTTCCGCCCGAAGACAGGTCGATCATTGGTCTTGCCAACACATCCACCAACAGAACAGGCACCTTAGTAAACTGAGAATAATCCAAACTCGAGAAAGCAAAGGGATCCAAATTTGTTTGATTGGCCTTCCACGAAAAAAACAGTCATATCCGAGGTCGTGCCACTAAGTACAACCACCTTCCACTTGTAGGCATCCTATATTCTTAAGCTCCTTTCAAGCATCGCGTGGCAGCAATCAGGCGACGGGCAAAATCGCTAAAAGGTATATTACGGGTCTCGTTTTCAGGAAGGAACCCCAAGGTTTCGACGGGCGCAAAAAGAAAAACAAGGGGAAAAAAAGAGTACGCCCAAGTCTCTAAGGACACTTCAGTTTCACCCAATTTAGGGTTCCGCCCAAAAGACGAAGCAGGGTTGCTGGAGACACTCCCAAGGAAAACAAATGAATCTGCAAGAAGTTCGGGGCTCCAACGCCCCCTCAAACAAAACAGCAGCCAGAACATTCGTCCCTAACTAGCTATTATCATGTTTATACTAGGATTACCCCCAGTTCTCCCAGTTCTCATTATTAAGGCATTGATTTCATTTCCATTTGGCCAGTATTGGTGGAAGTATTTCTCCCCGTCTGAGGTCCACCAAAGGACGCCCAGTCCCAAAAAAATGCGTACAAATCAACATGCTCAAAAGCTCAACCATCCCAACCTGAACCATCTCAAGCTGATTCTCTCTTTCCAAAAGAAGATACCCGCTTGCCATGCGCGACGCGACGCGAACCTGCGCCAGGATCTTGGGCCAGGACTTCACGAACTCAGTGGTTCAGTCTGACCGATGTTTGAATGGTTCCTATCCGAGTCCAAGTACCTGAGGTACCTACCCCCCCCCCAAAAAAAAATGCCGGCAATACAGTTTTGATTATTAGGAAGCTCTGTCTTTGTAAGCTTTGCTGCAACTGGGCCCCCCTTTCCGTGCTGCAAAATCGCAAACGGCCTTTTCCGAGCAAGGAATTCAAACAGCAGAAGTCGAGGTCATGTTTAGTTTTGTTTGCCATGGGTTTTGCTGCAACTGTGGTCTCCCTTTTCCGGGCTGCAAAATCGCATCAAACGGCAATTTTCGAGTAAGGGAGTTAAACAGCAGAAGTCGAGGTAGTGTTTAGCCTTCTTGTTTTGGCTTTTGGATTACTCAAAGGGACCTTTGTGGAGCATGTTTTGCTTCTGGCTGCATGCAGGAGTGGGTAAAAGAGAGAGAGAGAGAGAGAGAGAGAGAGACAGCGAGAGAGAGGCACACAGAGAGTGTGCGTGAATACGTGCGTGCGTTCGTGCGTGCGTGCATGGATGCGTGTGTTTACTGCTCAGACCGAATAATAAAACAGAAGGGAGCTCGGGGCTGCTTTTTTCAGAGTCCTGGGGGCTTTGTTGTTCATCAAAAACCGACCAACAAACCAACAGAAACAACCTCCCAAACAAAACGAACACAAAAAGAAAAAACAAGCCCATCATCATCGTCATCTGCTCGTTCAAGGCCTGTTTTTTTTGGGTTGGGGAGGCCAAAAGAAAAAAAAACCTCACACAAAAAAGGAGAAACACACACACATCATCTTTGTCTGCTTGTTCGAGACCTGGGGTTGTCTTTTTTTGGTTTCGGGAGGCTGAAAACCAAAAAACAAATAGTTTGATCGTTTTTTAGATAAAAACAGGCCGATCATCTTCATCTGCTCGTTCGAGACCTGGGGTTGGATAGAATTATCGTCTTTACATAGACTCATTCTAGTTCAAATTCCATTTAAACAACTAAGCAGTGATTGGGTTCCTTTTCAGTGATTGGATTCATTCTGCACCAAAGTATATTTAAACTCTAATTCAGTTGTAAAGTTCTATTGGGAAAGGATCTCCGGCTAGAGTCTAAATGTAAGATGCAATTCGCAGTAGGAATCTAATTCAGCACCTCCTTATTGAGTCCCAATTAAATCCTTTCAAATTCAAACCGACGTTTAAAGAGCGGCTGTTGGTGGAGATGGGAATTGAGAACGAAAACCGCTACAAAACACTTCTTTTTATGGTGTTTTCTGACCATGCATGGTAGTGCTGGGGCTAGTAAGCAAAGAAACACGATTTCGGGACCTCTGATTTCTTTCCTTATGACTTAGTAGCTTTATCAAATGTTTGACTGAAATGTTTGGGGGAGAGGATTACATCTAGATTATGGTTTAGCCTTACAGATTCGAATTATGTGATATAGTTTATGGTTGTTTATGTGTTTGGATTGCTTTAGACGTTGGTTCATAAACGTTTGTCAACCAGAAGACACAAATAAATCTAAGCTAAGATCGGAGGCCGGCTTCACTTGCAGGCAGTGTTGGTAAGACGCGGAGCCTGAGGAAGGTGTCGCTAAGTCGAAGCACAACCTGGTATGGCTTGCCCACAACTGGAAGCCAGAATAGGTCTCGGATTCTATAAACACATGGAACGGATCCATTTGGGGCTCCCGAATTTGGCTGTTTTAGAATTGGTACTCTTGTGAGGTAGTTTTAAAGGACCTCATGGGCAACAACCATTTCGGGGTCCTCGATAAAAAGATAAAAGATGCCTACACGTACCACTACTGCCTGCCCAAAGCATGATGGACAAGCCCACAGCGCCTGAGTAATCATGCCTGATAATCTGGTGTTTTAGGGCCAGGGGTCTACCAGTCTACTAGTCTACTCCGGTCTGCTTGTGCATTTCCGCCCGTGGGAGGGTATGCACGCTTTGAGAAGAAGTTGCAAAAGGCAAAAACACTATTGGGCTGTCCTGAGATCCTCTGCTAAAAGCTTAAGTTTTCGTGGGTTCAATGGAACCCCCCCCCCCCCAAACTCCAAAAACCCTGACACCTAACGAACCGGACGGCTGGGAAGCGGCAAGACGGCCCAGCCGGGTGGGTGAATCACACTCAAGCCCAGTGGACTCCAGCAGGTCACCCTTCGCCATTTTCCCTTTGGGCTAAAGGTTCCCTTTGGTTACGTAGACAGGTAAACTTGCTGGTTCTCAGGGAATGAGTTGCAATAACCCCCATCAAGCCCATGCTTACGGGTTTCTCTTCTCGGGAATTTACTTCCGGTTCATCAAGACCCGGACTCGTTGTCATTCATCGCACCAGCAAGTACATCTAGGTCCTCCAGATTTGGGAGGTTAGATTAAAGGTACCAACTTCTTTTCTGTAGTCTATTTTAGTAGGGGAACCGAATCTCGCAACCAAAAAAGAAACGGTGAGAAAGGGCACCTAGCTGGGGGACCTAGAAATGGATCCCCTCGGAAACTCACCAAGGTTTGGGCCATCGTTCGATT
>CAUJNA010003692.1:0-20000 GCA_963377175.1 Effrenium voratum | reverse complement strand
GAAAGAAACTCCTTCAGTAAAGGTTTATATATATAGGCCTGAGACCGTTATAATACCAGAACCACCAGCTATGGCCAATGAGGATTTTGATGTCTGCCCAGTTGCAACCAGCCCAAAAGGCAGAAGATTGGAGCCCTGCGAGGGAAGGGGCGACGAGTTAGCTTGAAGTAAAAAAGAGCTCGAATCCAACAATTGGCTACGAGGAAATCGCGACTGTTCGAAACACCTCGAAGTTGAAGTGGCAAGATGATGTGCAAGCGCCAAGCCAGGGGGTTGTGGGTATCACCATGTGCTTAGTAGGTGTCATTTTGGGAAAATCGATGGGTTTTGCTGGTAAATGGGGCATACAACCAAGCTCAACCAGGTTCTAACCAAACCTAAAACAGGACACCTATGACTGGTAGAACCCTGTGATTGGTATCCCATGTTCACTTAAAATGGCGAGGCATGTCCCTTAGAGGCCTTAACCTTAAGACCTATGAAGGCTTCACAAGATTCCCCCTTGCTCATGAACTCAATTGACATCAAGGTTCAAGGGCTGCCTGCACACAAATACACGTATATACATATATAACCTGTCAACATCAACTCGCCGAACGGAACCTCAGCTTGAATTGGCCTTGCCACGCACTATCCATCTTCCCTTCGGTGTTTTTTCAGCCACTTGCTTCTTAGCACCCCCTAAGGACCCCCTATAGTAAAAACAAATCCGAGAACCAAAGGCCAACTTCCAGGAAAAGTACGGATATTACCCTGTGATGCCACCTCTACTTCGTTTTACCCGGGCACCCCTCTCCGAATCAATCAGAAGCGGTTTCTCTTTGAGGGGTTGATCCATTTATGAAGCCGCCGCCAAGTACGAAAAAACATCCGGTCATACGTCAACATAAAACAGGTGGGAAAGAAACTCACACATACATACGCACACACACAGTCAGGACGTGAAACCAAGCTGCAGAAACACAGTGTACGCATACATCTTATGCAAACAAAACGCAAGTAAAGCAGCAGCAAGCCTGCCATCAAACACTTCCGCAAAAACAACTCAAACCCGCAAACACTCATAAGCAGCAATAAAACATAGAAACACATTCAAGCACACATTGACACACACACAAGCACAAACAGAAACACACACACACAAACCAAAAACAAAAACACACACACACACCACATTCACACAGACACAGGAACACACCCTACACAGGCTCGCGAGTCCGTGAGAGGAATGCATCCCTTTTCGGCCTGTGCAAACAGTCGAAGGCCTCCTGGACACTGAGCACCGCCTGTCGGGTGTAGGGTTTGGGTGAATAGACATCTCACAACAGGTGGTTGGAACGCTGGTCAAAACGAAAATGAAAGAAACCCAAAGTGGTTTCCAAGGGCAAAACAACATAGGTCACTCCAAAGGTCGCGTCCATGAAACGGTTGGGTATGATTCCAAACTGAAAACCCGCTCATCACGAACCACTGGCAGACATCCACGAAACCTTCATGGATGGAATTACTGCTTCCCTCCGTTACGCAAATAAGCTGGGTCGACGAGTGGGAGTTGCAGTGGATTGAGACAAACCTAAACGAGACGTTGAGAGTAATCCCTTTAAAAAGGCAGTGAAGAGCAGTGCTTTTGGGACTCCCCCATTCTAAGACAAACCCACATGTGTGTGTGTGTGCGAAATATGTACAATTATAGATTGGACGGTCATAAAATGGCCATTGCCGGCCATTCCTTCTCATTGTCTCAGCTTGGTAAGATGGATGAAGGAAGGGAACACGCGGAACCCTGTAAGGTGTGTTTGGTTGGGTATGGCAGGTTCACTTGCAATAAAAAAATCCGGCACAAATACAGGTTGGGTAGACTATGCACCGCAATGTGAACCCTGTATTAATAAAACCCTGGGTTGCTTAACAGGGAGTTGTCCCTTGTAGTTGCAACTCCTCCGCGAAGGAACACCCCCCTATTGAAATGGTCTTCCCAGAAAGTATAGAGTCCAGGAACTCAGGAATTAAGACTAACATCAACTTGCAGACTTACGAATGGAGAATGCCAGCTCAAACCACCGCGGCACTGCTCATTATCACGGCTCCGTGTTTTAAGCATGCTCATGTTGCTTGCTGGTTCTCAAATTGAATCAAGAAATGAGTTGGGAATGAGCCTATATTGGGATCTCCTCGAAGGAAACGACAACTTCCTCATTGGCTGAGAACCTTTGGGCTAGGTTTCCTTCGGGTGCGAAGATGTTGTCCATATGAGGCTCATATGGGAAGCCAAGCTTTCATTTGCCAACAACCTTAACAGGTTACGGGTCGAACCTAAGGACAAACGCGTCTGCACCCAGTAACCAGCCCGAAAGGCGGCGAGTCGTTCAATTTCAGTGAGCCCAGACCTAAAGGGCTTTCAGTGCTTTCAGGGTGCAAGCTGGGGTTTCCCTTCCCATAAAGCATGTTCTCCTATGGACCAACCGAAACGGGTGAGGGTAACGAAACCCACCCGGGAATCCGCAAAACTTGTTCTTCCCCGTTTTGGTGGCAATCCAACTGAATGTGTGCTTCTTTCGCTTCTTTGGGGGTTACCCTTCGTAAGAAACCGCCAATTGTTGGGGACCGTCGGGGACCGTCAATGTTCTTTCTAGTGCTCAGTAGGAAATGAGGGATGCTATAAAACATCCAACTGGTGGTTTCCTTTTTGGGGAATCATCAGGTTCATTCCCCCATTCCATTTTGAGCACCCGCAAGTTGTGACACACTATCTTCAACAACCCTTTAGATCGTTCTGCAGCCCAGGGAGCTCGGCCTGCTCCATGCAAACCAGCCAAGACCAGCCCAAGGTCTTGCACTGGGGGTCCGAGTCGCAGTTCACCTCGCCAGGAAAGCGACCTCCAAATATATCGCCCAGTTGATTGGACAGTATTTCAAGTGAATGAGGGTTTAGCTCTAAATTGGCTTAAAGGAAACTAGTGGGACAGGGACCCAAGTCCCGCGTTACTCCAATAGAAGTGACGACTCCTGATTTTGAACGCTGGTGTTTCAACACAATTGTCAGCTTCAAAACCACGTGGCTCTGCCCAACACTGGGAGTGACTGTGCCCGAAAAGTGTGGTGGTTCTGCCCACGAATAGCAGTCACAGTAACTTTGTTCACAATTGGTATTAAAAAACAGCCACAAAACGAGGGGCCTGATGAATAGACGCAAGGCCAAAGCTATGTCGCTGTTTTGGTGGAGGGAATATTTGCAACATTCATTGGGTTGCTCCAACTTGGATTCAGGTGAGCCGGATCCTGCCAGGCCAAAACGTCCAAACGCATTCCAAAGCTGCCGGAGCCAGGCGCGATGCAAAGAAGCAACAAACAAAAGCCAGGCGCAGCCAGGCAAAACAAGTTGCCAACGCTGCGCAAACAAGCAGGGATCCTTACATTAAACACCTGAACATTGCCTTGTAAATGGTGGTTTCCCTTTATTTGGGTGGAAAAAGCGATGTTTCAAATGGGCAAAGTGTATCTTTTGAGGAGTCCTGACAAGGTTGTGGAGAAAAAACCCTTTCTATGTTCTCCGTGACGACTGTCTCCAAAGGGGATTGGCTTGGCATCATAGTAGCCCCACAACCCAGTGCTTCACAACAGCTTGAAAACCCCCCACTAAAGCGCGCCTCCAGCTTGCAACTGCCAGCCAGCGACGCCAAAAAGGGGGTCGCTGGCCCGGGCTGGGGGTGAAACAGATTCTGGCTCTTTGCGTTTGCCCAGCGAAAGCATGCTCTGCCAGAGTCCATGGGAAGTCACTGAGAGTCTGAGTATGCATCGTGCGTAACGAGGGGTGTGCACCCAGCCAGGCGGCTTTGTTGATGTGAGGTGTGTACGGAAGGAGTGCGTAACGAAGAGCTGTGTATCAAGGGGTGTGTAACGAGCCAGAAGGTCTTGTTACGTGGCGGGGTATGAAACCCAACCAAAAGGCAACACCGAAGGTTGGTTGCAACATAAGTAACGCCCACAGAAACACCGGGTTTTCAACATAATCAAGATTGGTTGCACCCAAGCGAACACCAAAAACAAAAACCATCTCGGATTCAGCGAGGCCCGGGCCCCGAAAATCGCGAGCCTTGTACCTTAGGAAGTGCTGCTCGACCCAGTCCTTCTTCAGAAAGTCCTCCAGGACCTCGCAGGTCTGAAGTCCCAGCTGTAAGCTCACAAGGGCCCCTAGATGAGATCTGCTAGATCAAGACCCAACACCGGAAGACACACAATAACGCGAAGTATGATAGCATAGTCGCCCTGTGTAAGATTTGGATTATATTTATTCGTATCAGATGAGGAAACAATAACCACGGATTCCCTCGAACATGGTACCTTGCACGCTTGGATGTTCACACCACTCAACTAGTCTTATGACAGGCATTGCTTGAACCTCCAAGCGCCATTGTTCCAGACTACTTTCTCAGTGGGTTGATCCCAAGTCGGCTAAACCTATGGATCCGGGTCCAATGGCCACCAGGGAACCAATCAATCCGACAAAGACGGACGGCGTGACTCAAAAAGAGAAACCGCCCAGTAAAAAAAGGGACGGAATCAAAGACTATCACATCTGCAATGTCCAAGACCCAAGCATCACCAGACTATCCAACAGCACGTTGTTGTCCACTGTTCTTGTTTGTTTCGCTTTCACATCACGCAGTAGAGATTGATTGCTGGCCAGGGTTGGACTCGTTTGGTCACTTCATGGCAGGCTTTAGAAGTAACACGTCTAAGCAAATGAATTGGCAAATGTCTTGGGTGGGGATCACTCGAAGCAAAGCAATTCTGTGATGCCCCTTTTGGATACTGCCAAAGAGAAAGCAAAAGGACACCCCCAACCGACGACAAGGCGCTGAGCCCCCCGAAAAAAAAGAAAAAAGGATTCAAGGTGAAACCCGGGGGTATCCTCCTCCTGAACTGGGGTGCGACTAAAGTCCACTCAAATTGCAAGGGCGTGACAGGACCCAAACCCCGCACAAAGTCGAGGAACACAAACGGTGCAGGAACTCAAAACATGAGCCCCCCCCCAAAACAAACACAAGTTCCCCTATTTTGAACAACCCCAATCATACTAGAAGTGCAGGAAGTTAGTTAAAAGTTGTGTTTTCCATGGATGTTTGACCAACATGCCTGTAGAAACTCCTGCTGGTTTCTTAGAGTGGAAAAACCGACTGGATGCTCAGATCAGCGCAGTGGCAACCATTAATGAACCAAACCGCCCTGAAAGGACACAACCAACCATGGAATGACCAACATTAGGGTTCCCTGCACTTCCCTGTAGCCGATGCTTTTAAGTTTCAAACGTCGCATGTTGAGCCAATTTGAAATGAGTGTCTTTTTGGGCCGATATTTACAGGGGAAATTCTAGGAAACTCTAGTAAATATTTGTTTGTGTGCAACAAAACAGGGCTGGGAAGCTGGTTTCCTTTCTCAGGCAACCAGACAGGAATCACAGGCAGCATCTGGATGCCCTCCACGGCCCAGCCTGCCAGACAAAGGACAAATGAGGTTCTCAAGATCTCTTGGGACATTGACTTCACAAATCAACATGGATTTATGGAACCTGTGTTGTCAAGACTACTTGGGGGTTTGGGGGTTGTTGTTGCTTTTTTTGGGGGTGGGGGTTGGGGTTTGAGGGATGTGGGGCGGGGGGGGGGGGGTGTTGTTTGTTTGGGGAGGGGGGTTGCTTGGGGTGTCCTTTTTGCAGGATTAGACGGAAACCCGGTATGGTGGGGTGGGACGTTTTGAGTGGGAAAAAAGCTCAATGTGTTGATTCTCAAGATTACTAGGGACATTTACGTCCACACATTTACATCCAAAAGGAGGTTCCCACAGGTTCCGCGAATGGTTTTTTGGGCTCCATGTTGATCTGGGGAGTGACTGGGATTCTTCGTTTCACCGTTTCTGGGCTTCGCAAAGTGAGCGGTTTACCTTTCAGCTCCGGGTGGCTTCGGTGGCCTAGACGGTTTGACTTTCCCGTGATGTCCTTAACCCCTGGGGACGTGAAAAGGGATGTGAACCATTAATCATTTCCTTGAACCCTCTTGGACATGAGAATCTATTGCCACAACTTGTAAGGTGGCTCCAGCCACTTGGCCGCCTTGGTTGGTTTATCAAAGAGGCTCCCAGGGGTTTTTGACGTCCACCACTATCTTCCACAATCATCGGGAGGTCACTTGGGTGTGGCTCAAAAATTGGAATTGGCCCAAAACGGATCCCTAGTAAATAACAAAGTAGACTCAAACCTGCGGTCCGAAGCTCTTTTCAAAGGAAGTACGCGTTTCTGAATGCTTCGTTGATCTTGCAGAAAGTCAGCTCTTTAGTGGGGTGTGTCAATTTCCTCTAAGCTCCAAAACCGCTTCCCGAGTGAATTGCCAGAAGTCGGAACTTTTACGACTTCAATGGTCTTCCCACAGATTGACTGAAGTCCAGGAACGCAAGAGAGCAAAGCTACAAGTCTACTAGTATGGCTGGGAACTGCCAAGGTTTCACAGTCGGCCCATGCGGCGGGAATCTCGCTTCTTTGTCCTTCAGGCAGCGGCATGGTATGAGGTGGGCAGACTTCGTCAGCCTCTGAAACCGCCAAACACGGACAGTACAAACCAGAAACACCCAAAGAGGCTCAAAGGAAGCTCACCATCTCCACCATCAGCTCCACTTCCTTCTCCTCCTTTAGCTCTGGCAGCTTCTGGCGGGCCTCCTGATCCGATACCAATGAGGCGACTGATGGACTGATGCACTGACCTTGGGTGGTTGCAAGGGGCACCAAAAAGGAAGCCAAACATTTTGGAGATCTGACCTTGAAACATGTGGTTTGCCTCCCTTTCGGCTTCCCGTTGAGTACCAAGCGAAAGGGGGTCCACCATGTTGAGAAATACTCACACTGAATCCCTGCGTGATTGTCATACTCCCTTGCTTTCTTTCAGCGAATATTTGCAATAGATCAGCGACTTCCATTACCTTCTTCCTTGCCAATTCAAAAAAACCACCCTTGACTATTTCTCAAAAGGTGGCCCGTTTTGGTTGGTATCTAAAAGGGGACCACTATTCTGAAAAAGCCCCAGTTTCCGTCCTCCTCGCCTGAAAGCATAAAGCTCTGTCAGACCCGCAATAAGCACCAGGCCCAGGGATTCTAGAGTCTTCTCAGCGGGACCGCTCCTGGAAAAGCTAAGGATGATACCCTCACAGGTCGCAACTAAAAACTTCATTGGAGATAGACTTTCCTCCACATAGATATCTGGAGGTCCATGTGACAAGACATGCGCAGAAAAAAAAAAAAAAAAAAAAAAACGTGAAGAAACTGGTAGGTCCTCAAGTTCATTCCCCTCGGGATATGTTGCCCAAACCTCAGGTCAGTTTCCTTGTCGCTATATGTGCGGATTCAAAGCCATAGCAAGGGAAACGATTGCAAACTAATACTGTGGACGGACGAAATCCATTTCGCACCACTTGGAAACCATGGGAAACCACTGTTTGTTGGTATTTACAGGGAAATCAATTTATACCAGGGTCTCTGAGGTGGTGCAGGATTTCGTCCATCCACAGTAGTGAGTAGTGACTATTGGTGTGCCCTTCAGGAGCCAAACACCAAGGCCATATCCCTCCTATAGCTCCCCTTGCTCTCTAAAGAAGACGTGTTGGAACTACATGGCTGTGTGTCCCAAAACGATGGTGATTCCTGTTGGTTTCCTTGTATAAACCAACCCCAAATCAAGCATGAATTTGTTTGTGGTTTGGATTGGTGGCTTGCATTTGGATTTGAACCCCTTTTCCTTGTAGATGGGCACCCACCCCTTAACCAAACCACCAAAGCAAGCCACTGAGTAGAGGGAAGCTGACCAGGGCTGTGGAAAAATGCCCACCAATGATACAGCAAAAAAGGAGCCCGCCATACAAAGAGAGGATTGCATCACAGAAATGGTTGGATAAACCTCGAGTGATCACACAACCCTGAAGCTGACCAAACGGCTGGTTTGGATTGGTGGTTTGGCTAAGGGGTGGTTTCCCATTTACCCCTACAAGCATCAGAGTTTCAAATTTTCAAATTAATTACTCACTTCCTGAGTGGATGGGCAAAAACATCGTCCGAACTTTCTATTTGCCACTAAAATGGTCGTCCCTGGAAGTAGAGGCAATCTGACCAAAAGCGGTTCCCCTCGAATCAGCAAAACACGTCGACGTGGATCCGTTCGATCCTGGTACAGGCGCGCGGCGAGTGCCTCGCAGCTGTCCGGCTGCAGCACCTGCGAGCAAGATTCACCTGAGAGGGGGGGGAGGGCATGAATATATGGTACAGCGTTGCCAGCCACCCCCCCCCCCCCCCCAATGGTCATGGGTCATACAAGTACCCCCCCCCCCCCCCAGCCCTGTGGTTGTGGTTGTGGTTTAGGGTTGGTTTAGGGTTGGTTTAGAATTGGCTTAGGGTGCATTTAGGGTGTATTTAGGGTTGGTTTAGGGTTAGTTTAGGGTTGGTTTATGGTTGGTTGCGGGTTGGCTTGTCCTGGGGGGTGGGGGTGCCGGGGTGATCCGGGGGGCTCAGGGTCTCGGGCAACACGGAACACGGGACCATATATAGGTATAGGTATAGATATGTGTATACCTCTATGTATATGAATATATATATACATATGTAATATGTATACATATACTGGTATGTACAAATATTGTATATATACAAATACATGTCTAGACTTTTGTGTGTATGTAAACATGTATATACATGTGAGCGATACATAACGCATGATACAGTGCATGTGAAATGTGAGGTGTGTGCGTGTGTGTATATATATATATACATGGTTCCTCCCCCCCCCCCCCCCGGAGGGACCCAATGGCCTTGTTAGAGGAATTTAAATCAGATGTTCAGTGCTTTGTACCCCTTTTTGGGAATTTGGGGTAGCATCCAACACAGGCACAACTCCAATCACAATCTAAAAATCCCCAAATGAACCCGAATGAAACGCAATAATCATTCATATGCATTCGCTGATTGAAACCAGCCCACCCCCCACCCCCTGAATGAAGCCGAATCAAACCGAATAAAACCAGCCCTCAAGTGACATTTCATGCGGGCCTGGATTCAAAATGCTTAGAACAGTATTCCCTGGAATCTCGAATCTTGAATCCGGGACAAAGCAGAACGCACATGCTGTAGTGCGAGATCCTTGGCTCTAATCCTAGTTTTGGTCCTAGTCCTAGTTGATAAATTACTTGTTCTAGTCCTAGTCTACTGAAATTCTTCGAAATTGCTAAAGAATGTCAAACTCAAGCACTATAAGAGTTTGACCCAAGTGGGCAGTGTTTTTTTGTTGGTGCTCGGGGCCTATACACTGCACACATGCCTACGCGGGCGCCTACGCAACGCCTCCGCGACTGCAAGGGGTGCCTACGCGCGCATGTTTGTTTCTGGTCGCGCCTACGCGGACGCCTACGCAAGAAAATCGCGCCGCTTTCTTCCAGCTCGAGCTTTGCAATGCCAAGCCAGTCGTTGTCTGACACAGATGCAGATGATGTAGAAGAAGCAGATGATGTGGAAGATGATTGCGCCGCCAAAGCGTGATAACATGTTGATTTTGCAGGGATCCCCTTTGTCGTGGCTCTGAATCAGCATTTGAGCAGTGTTTTGTTTGGGTGGTTTGGGGCCTATACACCACTTGCGCGCCTACGCGAAGGCCTACGCAAGCCTACGCGGCCTGCGAGGGTGCCTACGCGATCACAAGTCAGCTTCCAGGTGCCTACCTACGCGGGCAAACGTTGAGTTTAAGTGTCGAAGTGCACCGTGGCAGCTCCAGCTGGAAAATCGCAACTTTTCAATGCAAGTGCAGTTTTGGCAGCTCCGGCTCTAAGATCAGAAATGCAGTACAAGTGAGAATTCAACATCTGTCCAAGGATCTGGCTGCTAGAAAAGGTCTACGCACCCACAATGCCTTGAAAGCCTACGCGAGTGCCTACGCGAGTGCCTACGCGGGGCCTACGCGGAGCCTACGCGAAGACTGCAGAACAAACAGAAGGAAGGCAAAAGAAACAAATTCCTTCATACGTGGCAAACAGTCATGATTTGTTCAACAAACGCCTACGCGAAAAGCCTACGCGAGGGGTGACACAACAGCCTACGCGCTGAAGCCTACGCGAGCCTACGCCCCCAACCAGGATTGCCTTCGCAAAGTACATGCAGTTCCCTTTTTGTATAAACTCTTTCATTTGATTAAACAACGCTGCTCATTTGAACAGTGGACAATGTCCGCTAACCGCTTTGACAATTCTTAGCCATGTTGGTTCAAGAACCCTTTCATCAGTGTGTCTGCAACAACTCAGCCAAACTCATGCCCATCCATATGCATTGTAAAACATAAAACTTCAGACAATACATAACAACTCCATCAAGTGCCTACGCGCGCGCCTACGCAAGAACAAATACAAGGATGTGCGCGAAATGCCTACGCGATGCCTCCGCGCGCCTACGCCCCCCAGCTAAATTGCCTACGCGGACATGATGCAGTTCCTTTTTTGTACAAATCCTTGATTCCAAGAAAAAAACGCTGCCCAAGTGTGGTCGTAGTCCTAGTTGAGAAATCCTTGGTTCCTGCCCTAGTTTCATCCTAGTCTCCTGAAGAAAATAGCCAATGCAAAGGACACTACAAAGAAAACTATACTTGAAATTAAATCAATATAAGAATTAGAGTGAGATCTTCGAGTCCTAGTTTCGTTCTAGCCCTAGTTCTAGTTGAGAAATCCTTGCTTCTTGTCTTAGCTGGGTCCTAGTTGGGAGATCCTTGGTCCAAGTCCTGGTTGAAAGATGCCTGGTTCTAGTTCTAGATCACAAACTGAAGAGGAAAAAGAGGAAAATAGGTCCCTGGGCGGGATAGCCTGTATTTATTTGTATATATGTAAAAGCATTGCATGTGTATACTATACACATGTAAAACAAATTGCGCATGTGTTTATGCAAGCACAGGATGTAAGCAGTATTGGATGTGTATGTATATATGTATACTTACATGCGCATGCCTCTGCAAGGTGTAGAACTTCGCACTGCTTTGGCCTAAATCTATGCGTCATTGTGGCCCCTAACTGCAGGGTGTCGACTCATGTTCTTTTCTCCACCGAGGTGGGTTCTTATTGTCCCCTGTTGCCCTCGTCCCTAAACAGAAAGTGGATGCAGGGCCGGAATCGGTAGATCCCAAGGCGGGTACCATTGAAAATTATATATATATATATATCTATACTGCATGTGCGTCCATACATGTATGTAGGATCCTTGAAATCATGTATAGCCTGCACTTGTTGTGATGGCAAGGCTGCGCTTGTTTTTGATGCAGCAAGGCATATTGAAGAAGGCAAAAGAAAAACGGATCACAAGTTGACGATGTAGTAGAAGGACTGCTACTGGTCACTTCCGAAGCAATGCCAATCCCTCATTGACCTGTTATTCTACATTAAGATTTGCGTGGCCCTTACTGTTGATCCCATATTGGTCGACCAGGGGTGTTCCCCTCCAAAAGTGATGATTCCCGACTAAAACCAGGGACACCCCCCTATTAATACACAGGTTGGTTTGATTAATACGAGGTCAGCATTCATGCACCTCTTGAAGTCTCCCGTTCGAGGCTCCTTACATTGAGGGCTTCGCTTCTTGTTCACCTTCTCCGAAGCGGGAGCTCCGACCGCCGCGCCCGCGAGATAGGAACGCATCCGAAAAGCCTCCAAACCCCTTTGCGGGTTTCTCCCATTTTCCGGGGCCAAATGGCCAACCACTCAGCTTGAACGTTTCGAAGCGCCTGCGTAGCGGCCAGCAGAAAGGGCAGCAGAAAGGACACGCGGCTCAGCCAGAGCCAATGCGCATCCCCGGAAGTCCCAGCGGAGAAGCCAATGGCCGCCCCGGCAAGACCTCAGCTTTGCTGACCTCCGGCGCCCGTGCGTCCTAGCGTCCTGGGAACCGTCTGACACAAAACATATGGTCCATGTTTCGTACACCTGGAAATAGAACTAAAAACCCGGGCTATATTTTGTGAAGTTGGAAAACATGGAATCACAAAAAGCGGGCTACAGGCTACACTTGGTAAAGCTTAAAGTATATCACAGTATCTTATCAAACAAAGCTCCACGACTTGCAAAGCGGAATTTCCCCAATTGATGAGAATATCGCCCCTCAGATTTACAGGGCAGCCATCTCAAAGGATTCCGTATGTGGGGTTTCAAAATTAGGGACACCAAAAAATGGTTGGTGTATGTTGGTGTCCTTATGGGCTCCCTTTGTACCATGAATAACGCTATAACACACTACATATATACATATATACACGTATTATATTCCCCTTAAATATCAAGCGATCCTTGAACACACACACACACCGTCAATCGGCCAAACAAGTCCGGGCTGAAGACCGCCCAAAGGGGAACTACGGTGGATGCCCCAACAAGTGACGGAGCAGGAATGATTTAC
This sequence comes from Effrenium voratum, assembly GCA_963377175.1. Lineage (NCBI taxonomy): Eukaryota > Dinophyceae > Suessiales > Symbiodiniaceae > Effrenium > Effrenium voratum. The sequence goes on along the minus strand of CAUJNA010003692.1, from coordinate 7,552 downwards.
TCAAGTTTGACATGGATGCGATGTGTTGTCCAATGCCTTGGTTTACTCGCAATATGCATGCGACTTCATACATTCTGCAGAGCTGGCTCAAGCGGGCCCGGTCTGGCAGCAGGTGCTGGTGCAGCGTTGCAGTCGAATAGAGCCAAGCAGCAAATCATGGAGAGGCACTGCAAATCGTTCATCTGCCAAGTGGCGTCAAGTCAACATGAGAGTGTGGAGTCTGAATCCAAGGAAACCCCTGCAACGGAAAGAACCAGCCCTGATTAGTATGGCGCTCCAGATTAATCCGAACTTAGCATTACCGTCATCAGGGAACCAAAATGACAGACGCACACACACAAGACAGAGTGCGCAGCAAACCTTCGCATGGTGCTCTTGGATCTTCTTCACAAATTTACGAGACCCTTTTTCCTGGTGGTAGGGGTTGTAGGTTGTGGGGTCAGACTTCTTTTGCCTCAACACATGTCACCCCTGTTCTAAAAAGCCCGCCTGCGGCTGCAGGTAGGGCCGAACCATGGCAATGGTGGCCGCCATGACCAGAACGATGGCCAGCACCAGGTGCAGGGCGTTATCCGTGGAAACCACCTCAGGTGGCTGCCCCCCGGTCCGGGGGGGGGGGGGTTGCCGGACGAAGACGCACGGCGAAAATACCCCCCCGTGGCCTGGAGAGGAAACCGTGGCCCCCCGCAAAAAACAGGCGAGTCGCCCGTTTTTCTTTGCCAATGTACAAAGAGAAAAGCCAAGGCTTACCTCTCTCTTGTGTTGATCCGAGGAAAACATCGCAACTGCCAGACTAAAATGTCATGGGGCTTGATCACTCCCAGTTCACGAGTCCAAATGAGAATGCGTTGCATCCTCATGACTTGAGCCCGAGACATGAAACTCACCGGCTTCTCTTTCTTCCAAAATTGAGAGTTCACGGGGCTCGGGCGATCGCTGATTCCATTTTGGTTCAAATGCAACCCAAAGGAATCTGGTTGACAAACCCAGCTAACTGGCGGAACCGGGAACATGTTGAACTCACCTAGCTTGAACGTTTTGGCCCACGAAACGAAAAGAAGAAATCTGGCAAGGAAGAGTGCACAGCTTGGAAACTGAACCGGCTCAAACCACCGGGTAAGTGCTCAAATTCAAAGCTCCGCAATGATCGGTTTGATTTATGCCGTGCCTTCTGGTTTCCGAGGGAACCAGCAAGAACGTGGGGGAGCGCAAAGACTTGGGAGTTGCTCAAATTTAAAGAGTCTTTGGGTTACGCAGGTGTCGGTCTTGTTTCCATTTACCAGTGTTCCATTTTTAATAGGATGCTATGCCCCCCCCAAATCCTCATTTCCAAATTAGATTAATTGGGGTCCAGCCCCAAAATCGTGTTTTTTGCAGCCCATTTTGGAGCCATAGCCATTCTCCAGCCCCAAAGCAGCTTTTTTGGGGATCTCAGGATTTTGGAGCCATAGCCATAGCCATTTGAGCCACAGCCACCGCCCCTTTGTTAGGGGCCACCTGGGCACGTAGCAAAACGAAACCGCCATCATTTTGGTCTCCGAATGGTCCGGGTGGCCGCCAGAAGGGCTACGGCCAGGAGCTTCTCCACGAACTGCATCCAGAAGTAGCGGCAAAAGGCCTCGGTCTTGGAGAAAAAAAAAGCCAAGGGATGTAAATCCGCCAAGAAGGGGACCGTTCTGGTGCTTGTGGCTCGTCGTTTTGGGACGGTTTTTAGATTTGGTGCTGTATTCTCGCGTTGAAAAGGCCAAGGGATGTAAATTCCCCAATGGGGGTGGTTGTAGGGATGTAAATCCGCCAAGAAGGGGTACCGTTCTGGTGCTTGTGTCTCGTTGTTTTGGGGTGGATTTTGGATTTGGTGCTGTATTCTCGCGTTAAAAAGGCCAAGGGATGTAAATCCCCCAATGGGGGTGGTTGTAGGGATGTAAATTCCCCCCAAGAGGGGTACCGTTCTGGTGCTTGTGTCTCGTCGTTTTGGGGTGGATTTTAGATTTGGTGCTGTATTCTCGCGTTAAAAAGGCCAAGGGATGTAAATCCCCCAATGGGGGTGGTTGTAGGGATGTACATCCCCCCAAGAGGGGTACCGTTCTGGTGCTTGTGTCTCGTCGTTTTGGAGCGGTTTTTGTTATTGGGTGCCGTATTCTTGCGTTAAAAAGGCCAAGGGATGGAAATCCCCCAATAGGTGTGGTTGCAGGGATGTAAATCCCCCCAAAAGGGGTACCGTTCTGGTGCTTGTGTCTTGTCGATTTGGAGCGGCTTTTGTTGTTGTAATAGATTTGGTGCCGTATTCACGCGTTAAAAAGGCCAAGGGATTAAATCCCCCAATAGGGGTTGTAGGGATGTAAATTCCCCCCAAGAGGGGTACCGTTCTGGTGCTTGTGTCTCGTCGATTTGGAGCGGTTTTTGTTGTTGTATTAGATTTGGTGCTGTTAAAAAGGCCAAGCGGTGTAAATCCCCCAATAAGTGCGGTTGTAGGGATGTACATCCCCCCAAGACAGGTGCCGTTCTGGTGCTTGTGTCTTGGAGCGGTTTTGAGATTTGGTGCTGTATTGTCGCGTTTAAAAGGCCAAGCGATGTAAATCCCCCAATAGGAGTGGTTGTAGGGATGTATATCCCCCAAGAGGGGTACCGTTCTGGTGCTTGTGTCTTGGAGCGGTTTTTAGATTTGGTGCTGTATTCTCGCGTTACAAAGGCCAAGGGATGTAATTCCCCAATAGGGGTGGTTGTAGGGATGTAAATCTTTCAAGAGGGGTGCCGTTCTGCTGGGTTGGCCACAGACCATTGGCGAAAAATATTAAGGAAATTGAGGCCCAACACCGGCAAGGCGGCATTCCCTTTTCAGCGGCTGCAGACAGGGTAAGTCGGCAAGCGCTGACATCTGGCACGAAGCCAAAACCAATGCTGAGTCAACAGTCAACGTGTGCCTTACTTAGCCGGCTGGCTAATGTTAACCCGGTTATAAACGTTTAGTATCTCGGCTAAGTTGGGTTATAAGTCTGCCAAACTCCAGCGCAAACGAGATAAATTGGTTAAACCTATATAAGGTTTATAAGCCGCTTCTAAGGTTTACCAGAATCTATCTAGGGATTATAGGAGATATCACACACTTTATAACCCCTGTTGTAAACCCCAAGCTAAACACTTAGCAAACATGGTCGCAACCCTTATAAGGTTTAGCGGGGTTAGCTTTTGGGATCTGTTTTCGGGGCAAATACTCTTAGCAGACTTAGCTTTTTTTCGAGCATAGTCCGCAGCATGCAAGAGGGAAGCCGAGTCGCTGTTGTCTCGCCTCTGCGCATGCCGCCGCGGGCGTGAGCCCGCGCGGCACCCGCGCAAGACATGCGTGACACATGCATGACAGCGCGGACGCTCCAGCTCAAGCTCGCTGCAGTCATGCAGCAGCAGGTGTACCAGGACTACACGGCCTTGGCCAACTACGCGGCCCCGGACCGGCTGGCTGCGCACGTCCCGCCCGCGCACAAGGTGAACTACGTGCTGCAGCTGTCTCTGCGGCTGGGCTTGCGACTGCCCTCGCAGAAAACTATGGGAACCATGACCGCGCTGCTCATGTACGTGCCAGGCTCTTGCTTGTCAAAGTTATCTGGGTGCTTACAAAGTTCTTCAGGCTTTTTTTTCTTGCAAGCCATGCACACAACATGTCCCCAGTCCCCAATACGTGTCCGCGCAGGCATGACCGAGCTGGATCCGCAGGCTGCCCACAACATGTGCGTCCACATGCGGCGCGAACACGCTGCGGCGGTGAAGGACGGGGAGCTACACGCTGCGTTCCTCGTAAAAAGGGAGGCGTCCAAACTTGCGGGTGAACATCTTAAGGAGATAGCTTGTAAGTCTGTGTCAGCTTGGCTTTTCTAATTCCTTCATTTGGTTTGCATTTATCCGCTGCGGCTTCGGCCGCGCGGAGTGGGATTTGTTTTTTTTTTTCCGTAAGTTTAAGTTTTTGGTTGCACAAGCATTGGTTGGAAACGGGTCTCACCCAACACATACTCAAACCTGCCATGAATCGCCCTATAAAGAACACTTGTTTGATACGACCATGGACCGAAAGCGAAATAAACAAACATGTACACTCAGTGAGCTAAGGCAATTAGCTTGCCAGCGCCTTTTTTCTCCTATCCAAAGTCGATGTCCAGGTCCTGCGATGGGAACGGACAACAAAGGCTGACCCAAATATAAGAAAATGACTGTAAGGAGAAATATGAAGGATTTATGTTTTGGTTGTCTTGTATGGAGCATTGTTCATGAACATATGGATGCATCCTGCAAGGTTGGTTCCAGTCAATCATTTGTATATCAGTTCCTTATTACTGTGGATGTGGATGCTAGTTTTTAGGTTTGCTGTGACTTATTGCCAATTAGCGGTTTTTTTTGATTTGTGACTGGCTATATTCACTGTTTTTTCAAACATGAGACCTTCTAGATCAGATGAGACTTGCGGATCAAATATGTGTCTGTGTGGTGACACAACTCATGAATGTTTCAGTATCATCATCTTTGGAGCTTTTCAGACCGATGAGTAGCATTAGGTTATTTAGATTGCCTGTTATGTAGCTGTTATGTATTCAGTGAATTCTACATGTGTTCAAGTATGTCCTTTCTTTTTGTCACATCCTATGGGTTTGAAGTTTAAACATTGCTGTCCGTTTCTTTAGATTCAGATGGCCTGAAAATTTTCCCAAACCATCTTTGCTGTCTAGTTTATCATATTTTTCAATTTTGTTGAATCTGAATTTGATATCAGATGCAAATCATTTTTCAGATTTTTCCAGGCTCGGAATTTTACAGATTTGACATCAGATTCAGGTTTCTTTCAGGTTTTTTAAGAATCTGAATTTTTCAGATTATTTTCAGATTCAGATTTTTCAGATTTTTTTCAGAATCTGAATTTTTCAGATAATTTTCAGATTCAGATTTTTCAGATTTTTTCAGATTCTGAAAATCTGAATCTTCATCACTTTCTTTACTTAAATTTTCAGATTCAGATTTTTTCAGATTTTGTCTGAATCTGAAAAAATCTGAAAAAATCTGAAAAATCTGAATCTGAAAAAAAATCTGAAAATTTCAGATTCTGAAAAATCTGAAAAATCTGAATCTGATATGAAATCTGCAAATTCAGAGCCTGTATAAATCTGAAACAAAGATCTGAATCTAACAAATCAAGTACACATGTTTCTAGTATGAAATCTTCAACCCTATCAATTTTTACATTTTTTCAAAATATGGTTATGCAGCTAATACTTTAAACAAAACTGATCCTGAAGGATCTGGGCATATCAATGAACAATGCAAAAAATCTAAACAAAATTGTGAAGATATGAAAACAGGCATCAAATACACCGTCAACAAAATAAACTGTTGATTGTGTGAATGTGGGAAATCCATTCGAGTGAATCCACATGCTGCAAACAGATGCACGTTTTCGAACAATGAAACACAAGCAAGCTTGATATTAGACTGAATGAAATACTCAAGCTTGAGGCACGTAAAAAAAAAACATAAAGACTATGTAGTCTCCAGGATGAATTTTGTGAATGAGACACTACAGCATGTGTGAACATGTTGTATTTTTTACAGCACACACATGTCAGAACGCAAGAGACATAAGCATGGATGCACGACACATGATCAAGATTCATTTCAATCACAAACACACGCAGTACGACTTACATCCACATCCATCAGATAGCACTCCAATATCTGGTTTCAAGAATTTATCTTACTATGTTAGATCAGGCAGTTGTCATATATACTTTGTTTGCAAGTGATTCATGTGCTTGCAAATGCACGCAGTCGAAGCATGCAGATGCCGCAGCGGAGACATCCGCGCGGCAAAAATATTGATATTGATAGCGATGATGAGTTTATTAGGTTGCATCAGTTTGACCTACTGCTCTTTCACCACCTCAGTGTGTCAACCAAGGTGCCCTAGGGATCTCGAACTTTTCATTTTGGAATAACACGGAAAACCATTGAATAGTGGCCTGATTCATTTACTTTGGCCCGTGCTCCAATCCAACATAGGGTAGGGATAGCCGCTTTCGCGTGCCTCGGCCACCTAGCTAGCGCAGCCATGGGAAAACGAGCCGCTTCCGCCGCGCCCACTACGCCAAAAGCAAAGCCAGCAGCTAAGCCTAAAGCAAAAGCGAAGGGTAAGGGCAAAAAAAACGAGAAGGAAGCCAGCATCGACCCTGAGACCTACAAAAGCTTGCACAACAAGCTCGCCTACCAGACTAAGAAGGAGGGTCCCGAGGGCGCCGCGGCTAAGTGCCTTTCCTTGCTTAAAGACCCAGAAGAAAAGAAAAAGCTCATAGCAACCTACCGCGAGAACAACCTGGGTCTGAACTGGGTGCACGGCTACGCGGAGACGCACACCAGCAAGGTCGAAGAGGGGGAGAACCACTTGGGACACTGGTGGCGTCTCGCTCTAAAAAAAAAAAGCCTATTCGAGTGAGCAGTTTCTCATAAGTTTCTGAATACATAACTTTTTTCTCAATGCACTGAGGTCGCGCTGGCAAGTCGGCGCCGCCCTTGGCAACCCCCCTGAGAAGATCCTGGCCAAGGAGCTCTCCAAGTTGCAACAGAGGGAGGCCAAGTCAGAGGCCCTTCGCGCGGCGAACGAGCCGGAGTACTACTTCGTCGACTCCCACGACTACGTGTCCACGTCGGAGCAGGACGCCTGGACCCTCCGCAAGGAAGCGCGGCCAGGCGATGCGGTGCTCACTCTGGACGCCGAGACCTTGTGCCGCAAGTGGAGCAAAAGCTTGCAAGCGGCAATCGCCAAGCTCGAAAAGCACGGTGCCCACGCCCGCGCTTTGCGGGCAAAAGGGCCAGAGTGTGAGCTCGAGCAAACGCTGGCAGAGCTTGAGAAAGCTATGCAGGACAAGTCGTTCGAGCTCAACAGGCTGCTGTCTTCCGCTGAGCGCTTGGAGCCCACAGAGCCTCTCTGGCAGAGCCTGCGCACCGCATGCCTCGAGGCCAACGACACGGCCGGCGACGCTGCCAAGGGCTTGAAGGAGGCCGCCGCGGTTTTGACTCCGGTGTCGACTGCGTCGCCTGCCCCAAGCGCGACCGACCCAAGCGCAGCCGCAGCCAGCTGAGCTGAAGCTAGGCGCGCGTCTGTTCATGGCCGCAGTTTTGGAAGCGGGCACCTGAACCGCCCTGATTGCTCACAGATCCGTTCGGCATACCCCTCGTCTTCTCCAGGAAAAAAACCTGTCGCCGCGGCCTCGTGCCGCGCGGCTAGCTTCTGCGCTTCCTTTTTTTCTCACTCGCAGCGGTCTTGGCCGCGCGGGTGCTTTGTCGATTCGCAGCGGCTTTGGCCGCGCAGGTGCTTTGCAAGTTCGCTCGCAGCGGCCTTGGCCGCGCGGGTGCTTTGTCAATTCGCCGCGGCCTTGGATGCCTGCTGCCCCTGTTCGCGTCATTGACCCGAGTGACGCGAGCGGCGGCTCCTGCGGCGGGGGGCGCGCGGCATCACTGCGCCATGTGTCCTGCGACCTCTGCATGCCATGAAGCGACCTAGGGCAGATGTTTCGGATTT
>CAUJNA010003691.1:415299-451868 GCA_963377175.1 Effrenium voratum | reverse complement strand
AATCTCCCGCTTCTGCTCCATGATAGTTCCTTCAGCTTGTCTCATCTGTTGCATTATAATATTCGACTCCATGTCTTTCTTCACCCCGTACTGAAATGCGTTCATTTCCACCTTGCGCATCTGTTGGGCTTCTTCCTCAAACTTGCGCCATGCCTCAGCCATGTGGTGTTGGTGGTGACTCACTAGATGTCCCGACTGCTTGCTGGCAATCTCGCATCGTCTTTCCAGCTCCTGGATCCGGTTGGTGCTTCCATAGTCTTCTTGGTTAAGATTCGCCATTGCTGCCGACATTTCATCAAGTGTCTTCTGATATTCCCCGATCTCCACCTCCATCTTATTCTTCTCTTTGATCACGGCGCGGAAATCTGCACTGGTGGGTGATTTTGACCTCCCACCCTTCGATGTCGATCTCACGCCCTTCTGCGACGTCCGTGGTGTCGCAGGCGAAGATGATGATCTTCTCGGTGGGGATTCTCTTTGCTTCGATTCCTGACGAATATCGACCTGCTTCCATGATCTTGTGGGAGTGGATATGTCGCTGAATAGCGCGGAACCTCCGCTCCCAGGTTCATCCTGTGAATCTGCAATCATATCCATCACCGCAGGAAGAGCCATCAATCCTTTGGATCCCTCTGAGCTGCTGTTCCCAAAAGTTGCAGTACTTGGGCTCGCCGAAGACGCCATTGTACTGTGTATGTTATCGTTCCTTTATTGTCCCTGCACCCGCAATAAACCAGCTGTCTCCCAGTCCAGTGTAGAGCTTGTTCCTACGGCTGATAACCTGTCAAGAGACGGCAAGGTGACGTCCCGTGGGACGCTGTGCACCGAACCCTCAAGCTTCAATACCAACCACGTAGAAAGGTGTATACGGACGATGCCGTTATAGCCGAACCCGTGTAAACGTTGCAAGGAAGAAGGAATGATAGTTACACCAGTAGTCCTGACAATGCAGCGCAAGCAGTTGTTTTGCTCTTGATGCCGATCACGGAGGTCTGCAGTCACACATCAGATCTTGAACCTCAAATGTGTCTTGAGCCAAATGGCGATCAATGGAACTTGGGAAGCAACACCAACAAGGACCTCAGAACAGCTACCCAATTTCGGCACGGGGCCAAGAGGGTTTTAACACAAAGTGTGGACTAAGGCCTCAGCGCCGGAGCGGGTCGACAACGCATACTGGTACGGGCGACAAGCCGCATCGAAGTGATCTGCAAATTGCTGCGCCAAGGTTCGGGACACAAGCCGCCGCAAGAAGTCACCAACTAATGTTGGACCTCCTTTAATTTTTTTTACTTTTTTTGCGCCTGCCAGGGGTGAAACACCGCGCGCGAAGTGAGACCGCAGAGGTGAAACAACCGAAGCACAGAGTTTCAGCGGTACTTGCGCCCCGAGACAAGGGGAGGGAGCGGCGCATCCAGGGCCTCAGCCTCGAAGGAGGAGACGGCTCGGAGCGCCTGCGTCTGCAAGCGGCAAAACGTCGCCGAGCAGCGGCCCCTCCTTCCCGTGGGCAGGGGTGGCGGCAGCCACCGCCCCAATACGGTGCTGCACACCGCCCGCTGCGAAGCAACGCTGAGCGAGATGCCGGAGCAGGTCGACCGCATCACCGTGCCACCGCCCGCCGGCCTCGACTGCCAACACCAGGAAGCACTGCCCGGGACCGGCGAGTTCCGGGTAACGGGCCCTCTTCCGCCTGTCCGCGGTGGACAAAGCGACGCCATCGCGCGCTAGGGCGTCCCTGCGTATCCAGCGGGCTGACCAGCGTGGCATCGCAACACAACGCCGCGCCTCGCTCAGTGGCCCATGCACGACCAGATCCAGGCGGCGTCGAGCGCAGTGACAAGCCACCTTCGGAAAGGGGTTTTGTTGCCCTCGGCACTCCCTCGGCGTGCACGGCAGAGTTCGTGGCGCAGGAGACACGTACGCGCCTGCAGGCGGTTCCTGGACGCCCTGCTCGCTTGCAATGCGCGTGGCTGCTGCTGCTGTATTGCGCTTCTCCGCGGGCACCGCACCTTCTGCGCACGTTGCCGTCATCACTGTCTGATGAATATGCAGCTGCGCACGATGATGCCATTTGGCTCACCTTGCAGCGGCTCCTGGGCGAACCTGGCGTGAGCAACCAAGATTGGGCAAGTTTGCGTTCCTGCCGGCACACCTTGGCGGGTTGGGCTTGCCGTGCGCCCACCGCCTCCGCCCTGCAGCATACTGGGCGGCGTGGGCAGATGCCCTTCCAGTACTTCACCAGCGACGCCCGGATGTGGCGACCCGTTGCGTCCGCGAACTCTTGAGGACGAGGCGGCTTGAGCTGCGCTGTGCGAAGCCGCGCTGGCAACGCGCGTCGAGGCGGCCGGTTGGGAGGCCCGGCCATCCTGGCCCGCCCTCCTGGCAGCCTTGGAGCCGCCCCGCGACTCGGACCTTGGTGACCCTAGCGACTTGCAAAAGGGATGGCAACGGCCAAAGTCTTCCCCAAACCATCAAATTTAAGATAACTTCTTTACAAAAAAGTGCGGGCAAACAGCCCATCGCACCCGACCTGTTGGCCTCTTTGCCAAGCTCTTCCGCTCGCGCAAAGGAAGGTCCCAGTGGGTTGACCGGGGAAACATTGCGATTAGTGCTTGATGAAGACGAGTCCTCCCATGCCCCCTGGAGAGTTGCAGCACGACTTTCTAGAGCCGATGTTCCAACCGCAGTCAGCGGCTGGCTTGGGATCGGGAGGCTTGAGCTCTCAGATCCCCAGTATTTACTTTAGTATTGCCAAGGCTAGATCCCCTGTACTTACTTTAGTATTGCCAGGGCTGACTCTCAGATCCCCAGTACTTACTTTACGTTTATCAGCAACCCCGGAAACCAGTTGGACACTAAAGAGGACCCCAGAACAGTCGCATTAAAGAGGATCTGGGCCTCTTGTGGGCACCCCCCTTTGTGCGACTGTTTGCCCGCTCTTTTGTGTAAAAGAGTTTTCTTAAACTTGATGGTTTGGAAACAACTTGCAAAATCGATTTCCTAGATCTAAGGCCTTTAACCTTTGAGCTGGGGAGAGCTTAGGATGAGCCCCCTTCTTTAATAATGAAAGGCCCAGGCTTTGAGTGTTCAGCAACCCCGAAACAACTGGACACTAAAGAGGACCAAAACAATCGCATTAAAGAGGATCTGGGCACCCCCCTTTGAGTGACTCCTAGGATGGGCAAGTTGCTGCAAAGTAGCGGCGTCACCTGGTGCGAGTTGCTCAGGCAGCAGTGCTTGCCGAGCCGACGCGAGTTTCCCTCGCTAACCATGTTCAGCATCATCATCATCATGTTCCTCACCATGATCATGTTCGTGGCGCTCTTCTTTTTCATATACGTTTCAATGTACAGTTAACTGCTGGTGATGCTTAGGGTGCGTAGTGATGATTATCATCAGGATCATGATGATGATGATGATGTTGAACATGATAATTAATGAAAATGGTGATGGCATGTTGCTCATCCTGTTTTTGTTTTCCTCTCGCGCCTTTTCCGCAGCGTTTCTGTCGCAATTAAGGGGGGGGGCCGGGCACCAGGGTTCTGCAAACTGTTTTTTCGGAGGCGAGTTTCCTCACCTGCACGCTGTTTTTACGGAGGGCAGCGTGAGAAGGTCACTCAAGCCGGGCAAGGCCCATCAAGGTTGCTCAGGCCAGGGGAGGGCAAGGAAGTGAGGCTGTCAGCGAAGGCGAGCGAAGCTGCAGCGCACAACAAGCCAGACCATCGGTTGACATAAGCACTTCGAAGGGCAGGGCGAAGGGCCTCCGGCGCGGCTCGGGCTCTGGCACACCCAAGGAGGCGGAGAAAAGAGGCGGCCTCTGACCCCCAGCGGCCTCCGACCTCTACACCGATCACAACCAGGCGGCAGCGGGCGCTGGCAAGAAGCTCGGGATAGGTTGCTTCCTTGCGGCGCCGGGCCTCAAGAAGGGCGACGGGTCGGGCCGGGTCGCGCCGGTGAGCGGAGACACAATGGTCGTGTCAACCGCGAGCTGGGCCCCATTCCACAAAGGGAGGCCGTTGGCGATGACCTCGATGCGACGGTCATCAAAGCAAGAGACCGCCACATTGAGGTCACGGACAAGGGGGTTCGTGGTCACTCGAGCCCCGGCCTCGTGGCACACGCGGGCTGCTGCACGCTCGAGCGGGCAGCCTCGACTCCGGAGTGCACCAGACCGGGAGCACGCTGCACGGTGGTCGCCAAAGAGGGTCAAGAGGGCGACGACACCGACAGGTGCGGGCGGACAGGGGCAGGGGGAGGCGGAGGCGCCGCAGCAGCGGATGCCTGGCGGCTCGAGCCCGGCGGCGTTCCAAGCCCTTGTTTTGCCCTGGTGGACTTTGATGCGCGCATGCCGGAACAGGTGCTGGGACAGTAGATCGAAAACATCGAAAACCACACGGGCCCGGGCTGAGGGGACGATGACATAGATGTCATCGAGGTAGGCAAACACGAGCTCCCCTGGGCGAAGGTGGCGGAGTTCTACCAGGACCGCGCGCTGACCCAATGCATAGAGTGCTGGCATGAGCGGGTCGCCTTGTTCACCGCCTTCTGCCTGGTTGATCGCGTGCGGCCGACCTGCAGCATCATGCCACACAAGCCGAGAGGGTGCCGCGTAAAACTGCCGCACGAAAAGGAGACAGGCACTAGCACCGGGCACGCGGGAAAGACCGCTGAGCATTGCCAGGCGGCTGACGGTGTCAAAAGCTCCGACCCCATCCACGGACAGGATTGTGGCATCAGGATCCGCCTCCGTGGCGGCCTGGAGGGCGTGCGCGAGAGCTTCGGTGCCGGCACGTGTGGAGAGGGCGAACTGAAACGGCTGACAGGCCTCCTGCAGGTTGGACGAAAAAACTTGCGCAAGGGAACGGGCCACAAGCCGACGAAAGAAGTCACCGACCGCAATGCCCCTGACACGGCCATTTGGCTTCTGCAAGGCCAATGGCTGTGGCGATGCCAGGGGGAACCTGCGCCCATGCGAGATCAGTGGCTGCTCGGACGAAAGCAAGACCAGATGCTCCGTCAATTCGTTCTGCCTTTTGACCACGTGGATTTGCAGGTGCTCCACCGCCCCCCCGGCACCCACCGCGTGACGCCCAACCGCGGAGCGTGCAGCCAGGCTGCTCAGCCAGGTAGAGCTCTCCGCAGCCAGCGCAGCCCTTGTTGGCGGCGCCTTGGCCCTTTTGTCGGAGGACACCCTTGCCGAGTTTCGCGAGCCAGGCGACCCGCCCAGCCGTACGAGCCCCTGGACCCGGCGCTGAGGTCCCTGTCACGTTCTCCGCCCACACGCTCCTTGCAAACCTGCGCCGTGCCCGTAAAGGAGCAGCGGGGCCCCAGTGGCCACACCTCGGAGTTGTGCCGCCTTGTTTTGGATGCATCAGGGCGACCCGTGGAGTGAGCGGGGGAGCAGGGCGCGGGTGGGGCGCCGTCCGCAAGCGGCTGGGCGACGGGGACGGGGGTCGCGAGGCAAACGTCCTCCTCGGGAAAAACCAAGAAGAGGCGTGCCTGCCGGCGGTTGGGCGACGGGGGCGGGAGCGAAGCCAACGTCCTCCTCCGGGAAACCAAGAGGTGGCAGGCGTGCAGGCTGAGAGGCAGCAAGGGGGCTCGGCGCAGGTGGGGCGACTAGAACTCGGGAGGGCTCGGTTGCCGGAAGCGGCTGGTCCGGTACCGTCAGCGCAGCGGGCTGCAGCGGGACCACCGGTGGCGCGGGCTGAGCGCCCGAACACAAACGATCAGCCAACACAGACAAGTCAGAAACAACACGCTCGCTGAGGAAGACCTGCAACAACGCCTCTTGTGCGGAGGCAGGGACGTAGCTGTGTGGTGTAAGGCATCGCTCCAACACCCACCGAAAATGCACAAGCGTGTGGGTCTGCAAGGCAGCGCCCGCCTCACGGAGCAGGCTTCGGCCGCAGGAACACGTCGACCATCCAAGGAAGCAACATCCTGCAGGGCCTCAAGGACAGACAGGAACCGAGACAGAGACACCTTGGCCCTCTGCAAGGGGGGGCCGGGCAGGTGTCCAGGTGTGAGGACCTACCGCTGGCTGACGCGCGGGCTCAACAAGATTTTTTGTTTTACGCACGCCTTTTCGCCTTTTTCCCCCAGGCACACTGCAAGTCAGGCAGCTGTGGCAGCTCTGCCAGCAAGCCCTGCTCCTGCTCCAGGCGCTCCCTCGATTGTAGACGCGCGTTTTGCCTAGGTTGGCGGCAACCCCGGCAAGTTCCTCTACGGCAGAAGAAGCCGCTTCGAGTGCGGCGCGCGCGCGATTGGGCACTGTGACGATATACAAGTCGTCCAAGAAACGCCAAGAAAGCAGCGAGAAACTCTCCCGGCCGGAGCTGCTGGGAAGCCGCCACCAGCGCCGCGTGCTGCGCAAGGGCAAACAGGGCGGGAGCCAACGCGTCGCCCTGCTCACAGCCATCGCCCTGTAGGATGCGGTGGCAGGCGCCGGCACCGCCCCACCACAAGTACACCGATTGCCGCGCATAGAAGGCGCGGACAAAGGGTACAAGCGAAGGCGTCACTTCCGCGAGTTTGTCGAGGAAAGCAGCCCGGGACACCGAGTCATAAGCGCAGCGCCCGTCAAGAGACACGACGGTGGCTGCGGGGTCGAGCTCGGTGGCAGCGCGAAGCAAAGCGGCCAGGCAATCCGTCCCAGCTCGCGCTTGCAGCGCGAATCGCAGGCGCAACGGGAGCTGAGGGAACAAAAACATCAAGCTCGGGGGATCACCCAGCTGTGCACGACGTCTTGTTTATCCTGGGATCGTCCCCCAGCAGTGCAATCCGTGGCGCTCGCCGCGCAGCCCCAAACAGAAACACCAACCGGGGGGGGCAGCCCAAACAACTAAATAACGGAGACCCAAAAGGGAGGGGAAGGCAGTCAGCCGCTGCAGGACCGTTCCAGTGTTAAGCATCAGGGCCCGAGTTTGTGCCCTCCTCGCCGGAATTGCGTTCTGGCACCCCGCGCGTTGGCACGCACGAGGCGGTCACCGTGGCTACGCCTCCCTTCCCGAGTGAGGAAGACCACCCCGGGCTTCGAGCCATGCCCGCCGCACAATATAGATGTTTGCCCGGCCACATAAGGCTTCAAGGTCGCTGTCAAAGGCCGGTCGCCGACCCAGCCTGCATAGGACCGCACTGCACGCGCTGCACGTGAGCACGGGAACGAGCAAGGCACAAGGCATGGTATGAATGCCCGCATACAGGCCAGCGGCATGCCGTGGCCGGGCCGGCCCCCTCCGGCACAACCGGGTCAAGGCAAGCAAGCTTGGCATTGATTGGCACGCCCTGCAGCTGCACGACCCTGTGCCTGTCCAGCCCGCGCCCTCTCCCGGTGTTGCTTTTGATGACGCTGACGTCGCTATGGCCCCTGCGGTCGGTCAACTGCCTGGGGGGACCGGCCCCGTGATCAACGGCCAACCGCCTTGGGAGGACCGGCCCCGTAATCAACGGTCAACAGCCTGAGGGAACCGACGTGTAACGCAACACTAGCCCGTGGCGGGCTTCTTTAGACCCGACTCGAAATGCAAAAGCTGCGTTGTCTTGCTTGTCATGGTAACTGCTGCTGATGCTGGGGAGGCATAGTGATGACGTTAACTGCTGGTGATGCTGATGCGTTGTGATGATGATCATCAGGATGATGAACGAATATGATGATGATGGCGCTGTCCAAAGCTGAGCGGCGGAAGCGCACGCGGCTGAGGTCAGTGGCCGTTGGATGCCGTTGGCCTGCTGCCGCGGTCTTTGTCCGACAGCTTGTGCGCCCCAGGCGGGGCTCCCACCCGCAGCGGGTTGCTCGCGCCGGCTGGAATCGGCGGGGCGTTCTGGCCGTCGCGGAACAACGCGCGGTTTGCAGCACCGTCCTAAGCCGCTGCATGTCGCCGCCTCCTGCTGCGGGAGGATTTCTTCTGGCTGGTACAGCCCAGCGCTTGTGAGGGCGTGTTTGCGGGGCGCCCTGCTCGTCGTTTCACTCAGCCGTTGAACTGCTCGTCTCACCCGCGCGCGCCGTGACGGATTTCCTGCCGCTTGAGCAGGCGCAACAAAAAAAACGCATGAACATGATGATGATGATGATGATGATGATGATGATGATGATGATGATGAACACCACCATCATCACTCTCATCATGTCCATCATCATCATCGTATCATCTCCGCCATAATGTTCGTCCGCATATTTTTCCGCGTTTTTTTCTCACACGCCTTTTTGCATTAGCACGAGTCGAGCCTCCCGAAACTTTGATTAAGGGGGCCCCCGGCACCAGGGGCACTCACGCTGTTTTTTTTCCGTCCTCACCTGCTCAAGCGGCTTGAAAGGGGCGGGGGAGCGGCGGCCTCCGCAAGGAGCTCACTGAGTGGCGGAGCGTCGCCGTCACAGTTGGCCTTTTTCCGGCGCAGCAAGTCTTGTGCCAAAACCACACCATTAAGGATGCCTCCGGGCACAGGCGCTTGCAGGAAGGCTCTTAGTCAACCGGACAGCCTCCGGCCCGGGGTGCGGCGCCGTGCTCGATGTCTTGGGTATACGCCAGCGTGCCGCCGCGCCCGTTTGCAGTGGTTGGCCAACACTTCTGCGCCAGACATCAGTGCGCAGGACAGGCGCCGCCTGGATCTTGTTCTTTACGGCGCCACGCGCTTGACGAAGCTCTGTGCTGTGACGCCACGCTCGTTGCTCCGCTCCGTCGCGCCGGCCGACCGCAGCCACGCGCCTGCGTTCGCGTTGAAGAACTCCAGCTCCTTGGCGGCGTAGTTGTACTGGCACGGGAGCTCGCCTTCGACACAGACGGCGAAGTCCAGGTGCGGCATCGGAGGCAACGGCCGCACCTCCTCGTCCCTCAGGTCCATCCACCGCTGTGCGTAGGCCCGCGCGGCGTTCCTCCGCCTCTGCCGAGCAGTCATGGGCATCCCGTCGTGATGCACGCCGAAGCCGCGGATCATGTCCAGGTACCCCTCCAAGTCAGCCGGGAACGTCTTCAAGGTGACGTAGATGCCGGCGGTGCGGGCCTGGGCGCAGACGTGAGAAGGCTGGGCCCGCCTGCCAAAGCAAGGACAAGGCGACGCTGAACAGTGCCCACCACCTGCGGCGCCAGCCCGCCTCGGCTGCACGGCGGACGGCTTGAGGCGCGCGGAGCGCCCGGAGGCGCACCCAGCGATCAACTAAGCCGCACGCCTCGGGGCCCCACCGCCCGCCTGTTTCACAAGCAAGAACGACCAGCCGCTGCGGGCCAGGCCGGCGAAGCTCCGGGTACCGCGCCTCCTTGCGGCGCCGCGCTACCGCAATGGCCGCGCCGTCCTCCTCTCCGCCTTTGCGCGGCTAGCCGCCACGTCGGCGCGCGCGCGCTTCGTTCGCCTTTCTCGGCGGCCATTTCGGGCGGGGTGGTTGCGGTGACTCGTTCCTTGGTTCGGTGGTCCGCTCTCTGGGCGCACTCAGCCATGACAGCCTTTGCTTCCTCGCTCTTGCGCCAGACGGCCGGGCCCGGCCTCTGCAACGTCGACGTCGCGCTGCCCCCCTACGGCAACCTGCTTGCCGACGCAGGAGGGCCTTCGCCCCTCGCCTCCCGCGGTGAGGGGCGCGCACCTTGTGCCGCGCCCGGTGCGTGAGGCGCAGGCGCCGGCGCAAGGCGACGTGCATGCGCGCCGGAGGCAGCGTGGTTCCCGGGTCAGTCGGCAGCCGCAAGGGCTGCCTGACTTGCAGTGTGCCAGGCTGCTGCTCCTCTTTTGCGCCGCGCCTAAGGCGCAACACTTGCTCCGCACCGTGCCGCCTTCCCAGTCGGCGACAAACGCGGAAGCACATGACCATGCGGCCTGGGGCACACTGCAAGCGCTCCTCGGCGAACGCGGCGCCGCTTGGCCGGATGCCCGCCGCTTCGCTTTTCTTCCAGCGCGCGAGGGCGGCCGTGGTCCTTTGTGTGCCACACGCGCTTCGCCTGCCGCCTAATGGCCGGCCTGGGCCGATTCCTTGCCGGTCATGCTCCAGCGTCGTCCTGATGCGGCGGAGCGATGTGTGCGGGAGCTCCTCGTAGACAACGAAGCTGCCGCCACTGGCCCGCGCGTCCGTCCTGGCAAGACATCCTTGCGCGCGCGGCCCCTCCCGCTGTAGCGGATGACAGTGAACCAGGCGATTGGCCGCATGGTTGGCAGTTTCTCGCGTCTCGCGCTTTCAACTCCCATTTTCGCGAGACCGAGCTTCTGCCACACATGCGGCCGAGCGACTGCGCTTGTCTCCGCTCGCAGTTTGGCCCGCATGCGGGGGCTTGGCGGCAGCTCCGCCAGCAAGCCCTGCTCCAGGCGCTCCCTCGCGCGCGCGGCAACGTACTCCGGGGCGCCGATGGGCGTGCCAAGGGCAACAAACCCACGGGTTAACGTCATCACTCTGCATCCCCTGCCGTTAGGCCCGCAAAACCTAACCAGCGACATGACATGTATAACATGGCATAACTTCAAAGAGGCGTAGCCGGCTAAAGGCCGCAGGCCCTATTAATTGTGCGCACTTGCTGTTTTGTCAAGGGGTTCAACTCGGATGGTTTTTCGGGGCCACAATGGTTTCATTGAAATCACCATGGCTTGTTTTGAACAAGGTTTTTGTCTTGTGTTTCTCAAAATCGGTTTCGGGCCGAATCCTCCAGGCCGGCTTCGTTTTTTTCCCCCTTTGTTTTCTCCTCCTCTTGGGCTTCCGACAACAAATGCGAAGCACACCCGAAAATCCGAAGTAATGATTTTTTGGCCGCCCCCGCTCCCTAAACTGGGGTGTGGTTAGCTGGTTGCCAGGTTGCTGGCTTTCTGGGCTTCTCGGGTTGCTCCTTTTTCTGGTTGTCTATCCAATGCTACCACGTTTTCTTTCTTTGCCTTATCATAAAGCTTAACCATGTCACATGATAATATGTCATCAGATCATACTACCATTTCATACCACCACTCCACACCATGTCCAAATCTCCAAACATGTCGCATCATTTCATACCATAGCGTATCGTATTATTATTATTTTTTTTTCCCCGCGCGCCTTTTCTCCATCGCCTTGGTTTGTCCCCCCGAAAACCCTGCTTAAGGGGAGCCGCCGGGCACGGGAGGCACACAAGCCATTTGTACCCCGGGGGCCACCGGCTGTGCGAAGTGCAGCTAGCCGGCAGGCAGCCGAGGGGCGCCTCACCTGCATCTGTAAGAAGCTCACCCAGGGGCGGGAGCGCACCATCGGCATGGCTGAGTGCCCCTGCCCGCTGGGTGAAGGTGGCAGCAAAGGCCGACATGGCTGCGTGGGACAGGAGTGCGGACCAGCGGGCAACAAGCACAGCGACCAGGCTGGACCGGAGACGAACCGGCTCGCGCGAGGGCGCGCACAAAGGAGGCTGCCTCGTCACTCCACCGGCCCCCGACCTCGACGGCCAAGACAACCAAGCGGCAGCGCTCCGAGCGGAGCAGCTCCGGGTATGTCCGCTCTTTGCGGCGGCGTGCAAGGGCCAGGGCGGCGCCTTGAACACGACCACCCCGGCGGCAGGGCTGCCCCGAGCCGGACAAGGGAGATACCAACGTGGTGTCCACGGCGAGCTGCTGCCCGCCCCACAACGGCAAGCCGTTGGCAACGACCTCAAGCCGCCGGTCGTCGACACGATCGACCTGGAGATTCATGTCCGCCAAGCGGGTGTTGCAAGTCACCCTCGCCCCGGCCTCGCGGCACACTCGCGCGGCGGCCCGCTCGAGAGGGCACCCGCGGCTCCGGAGGACACCGGCCAGAGCACAGGCTGCGCGGTGGTCGCCGAGGGAGTCCAAAGGGCGACGACACCGGCAGTAGCGCTGGGAAAGTGGCAGCGGAAGGCGCAGGCGCCTGAGAAGGAGGACGCGGAACAAGTGGGAAGGATAGGACAGGGCGGGGCACGTGGGCACGGTGGTCAAAAAGCGGCCGGCGAAGGGGCCCTGCTGCGACCTGAGCAAGGCCTCGCTGGATGGGTCCAAGGTGGAGAGCAGCTGCTCACACTGGCGGCGGGCAACAGCTGATGCCGCGGCCCCTTGCCATCCGCGAACGAAGGTGGAGGGCCCGTCTTCCTGCAAGGTCGGCGCCGGCACACCGTCACAGAGCTCACGCCAGCTCGGGGGAGTCCAGTCCGCCAGGCTGAGCTCGGCGCGTGTTGTGGCAGCAGCCCGAAGACACGGCACGTGCGGAGCCGGAGCCTCAAGGTCACGGAGGAAAGCTTGCGCCGCAGGCGGCAAGTGCTGACCGAGGACAGGCAAGCAATCCGCCCAAGACGCCCAATAAGCAGAGACAGAAGTCTGAGCAGCAGACACCAAGCCAAGGCCACCTAGCGACAAGGGCAACTGGGCGATCCGTCGAGCACGGTCGGGAAGGCCATCCACGCCAAGAAAGTCCGCAAAGGTGGACAGAACAGCCGAGTCGTGGGCGCCGGCGTACTCGGCCGTAACCGACGGGGGGAGCATCCGGAGAAGATAGTTGCAGCGGGGGGAGCAGCAAAAGAGCAGCAACAACCAAGAGGCTTGCAAGTCATCAAGCTCGGGCAAACGCTGCAGGAGCTGGTCATGGCCGGCTCGCGACACCTGAAGCTGAGTCCGGACAAAAGCAGCAGAGCCAAAGGGGACCCCAAGAACAGTAAGCCCTTGCTCTGCATCCGGCAAGGGACCAGCGCCAACCCAACAGGACAAGTCCGGCATCCCGGGCTGGCCAAGATCCCGGGGCACTTGGCCCGCCGCGTTCCACACTCGCGTCTTCCCCTCGTTGAGGCGCACGTGGCAGGCTGGCGGGCCAGGGTGCCATGCACATGTCCAACCCGGTCCGGCCGGTGGACTACAGCATAGACATCGTCCAAAAAGGCTACCAAGGTTTCCTCACGCAAATGGTTGTGCGCTGCCTGCAGTGCTGGGTGCTGGCCAAGCGCGTGCAAAGCTGGCATTAAGGGGTCTCCTTGCTCACCCCCCTCTGCTTGCTGGACGATGTGCGGCACTCCTCCCGAATCGTGCCAAACATACTCCGAGGGCTCGGAGTAAAACATCCGGACAAACGGGAGACACTCGTTTGCCCCCGGCACGCCAAGCAGGCCCTGCAACATGGACTGGCGACTCATAGTATCGAAAGCACCGATCCCGTCGACCGAGACAATGGTCGCCTCCGGGTTCAGCTCCAAGGCGGCCGCAAGGAAGTGAACAACGCTCTCAGCACCTGCCCGGGTCGACAAGGCGAACTGGAAGGGGCGGCAAGCCACTTGGAGGGCTTCGGCCTTTTGCTGGGCAAAAACACGGGCGACCAAGCGACGGGTGAAGTCACCAACAACAATGCCACGGATCCGGCCGTTGGGCTTGCGCAAAGCGATGAGCCGCCCGAGCCCGAGTGCTTTGGCTGCATCACGGGGAATGCGGGCTTGAGCAACCAGTTGCAGCACGCGAACAAACTGGTCGGACGCATCCTCGTCATCTAGGAGCACTCGGGCAACCTCAGCTGTTAGCCCGGAAGGTCCAGGGGCAGCACCTTTGCGTGCACGCCGCAGGCCGGAAAGGACAAGCTCCGGAAGAAGCTGGGCTGGGGGAGGCTGGAAATCCAAAACCTCGGGCGAAAGGGGCCCATACGGCTGGTTGGGCCGCCGGGCGGGGTCCCTCAGCTCCTGAAGAGTCTCAACGGTGCCGGGGGTGCCTTCCTTTGCTCGCGGTCCCGTGCGGCAGGCCCTGACCTTTGCGCTCTCCGCTATCCTTGACGCTGGTGTGAACGAGGACGCGTCAATGCGAGCATGGAAATTGTGGTTCTTGTTGCCCCGCCTGTTGTTGCACCGGAGCCCCGGGGTCAAAAAGTTACCCAAGCAAGACTGGGTCGCCCGCATCGCTGCCTTCAATGAGGGCCGCTGGCTCGAACTCCTCCGCGAGGCACGGCAAGTCCAGCCACCTTCGCATGACCCCAGTCTGGACACGTTTGAAGCCAGAGCGGATCGCTCCAGCCAACGTGCGCGTCACCTGGTCCACCTAGGGGAGCTGTCAGCTGCCCGGCAAGCGTTGGTGGCCAGCCCGCTGGCAAACTGGAAGGTAAAGGCACGTTCCTGCAGCACCTGGAGCAGGTCGACGGAATCAAGGCTGGAAAGGGATCGCCGCAAGCGCCGGGCGTCCGGGGCCGCAACGGGGGCGGGGCCGGGGTCGGGCTGGTGGGTCTGCCCGGCTAGGTCGTTGCTGCGGCTGTTGTCACAGTGGGGGCTGTGGCGGTTGTCGGACGGGTCGGCGGGGTGGGCGCCCCGGTCCCTGTGGTCGCCGCTGCCGCTGCGGCTGTGGCCGCGGCTGCTGCTGCTGCTGTTGCTGCTGCTGCTGCTGCTGCGGCTGCTGCTGCTGCGGCTGTGGCTGCTGCGGCTGCGGCCGTCGCCGCCGCCGTTGGGCCCATCGGGGCTGGGAGGCGCGGGTCGCACCTGAGGCTCGCGGGGGGGCTCTTGCGCAGCAGGCGTGCCAGGGTGGCGTGGGCTGGCTGGCTGCTCAGGTTGCTCTGGTTGCCCAGCGTGACCGGTAGGGAGGGGCCGAGCAGGTGGTGCCGAAGGTGCTGCGGGCACTCCATGGCCCGGGGGAGGCCGTGCAGAACGAAAACGGTCGGCCGCTGCCGCGATCTCGGCAGACCGCCGCTCACCGAGGAACAGCAACAACAAGGTTTCCTGAGCAGTTGCAGGGATGTACCCATTCGGGAAAGAGCACTGCTCGACCGCCCAAGCATTTATTTTTTTTTCGGCAGAGCCTTGTGGCAACGCGGATCGAGCTGCCGCGATGGTGCGTGGCAGGGAGGCTTCCGACAGAGAAAGCTGTCGGCCATCCTGGCGAGCCAAGTCTTGCTGGGACTGTAGCACGTGGAGCAAGGCCTCGCATGCGATGGGCGGAGCGCAAAAGAAGTCCAGGAGTGCTCCACGCCAAAGGTGGCCGAAGAAAGGGTGGGCCTCCCACTGGGCCGCCGCATCCGAACGCAAGGCGCCGGCGCCAGCGTGCAAAAGCGGGACGAAAAACCAACTGTTCCCGCCAGGGGGCGCTGAATCGCGGGGCGGGCCACGGGAAATCCAAGCGGTTGCCGCTGCTGCGCCCGCGGCACGAGGCGCGGGTGGAGCCGGGATTGGATCAGGAATGAGGGGCTGCGCCTCGGGCTCCGGGCGCGGCGTAGAAGCCATACTGGTGGGAAGCATTTCCCGTGGACAGGGGAGAAGGAAGGGCGGGTGGCCACGAGAACAAATCCACCCTCGCTGCCGGGACGGGACATCGACGGCAAAGACCCGAGGACCATGCTCTGCACAGAAAGGAGGAGACGGCACTCCCTGCAGGAGAGGGTCCTGCATGGTGAGGCAAAACCCGCAACGAAGACAATTCCATTCAGGATCCCACCGGCCCTCCGTGGGACGGTGGACAGGAGCCCAGGCCATGTGACGGGAAGGTAGCTCGACCCAGGCGTGCGCAGATTCGGGGCGAGGCCCGTCCACCAACGCGAGATGCTGGCAGCACAACGCGACTACGGAGTCCGGGGGGGCTGGCGGCAGGGAGCCGGGTGACGGGACCGAACGGGTGCTGTATGACGGGGCAACTTGGGGCAAGGACACCCGCTGTTCACGACATTGCCGCATGAAAGTGTCCTGTGCAGACACTGACCACCCTGACCGGCAAACCGGACACGACATGGCACGTGAGTTCACAGACAGGTGCGCCACGCAACCAAGGTGCAACGAGTGCCCACACGAGGGCCACTCGTAGCGAGCTTCCGGCCCAACCGAGCAAGGTAGGACGACACACAAGCACACGGGGCATGCGTCATCTGCTGGCCCGGCCTCCGCTGGCTGCAAGGGGGCGTGCAACATCCACTCCGGAGTAACAGGGGCTGGCTCGCCGTCCGGGACCTCACAAAGCTGCGTCGCAGAAACCGGCGCGCCATGAAAAGAGACCACGGACGGAGCTGACGGTGCAGGAGTCAGCCCGGGGTGCGGACTGGGCAGGGTGACGGCTTGGTTCGTGTCCACAAGCGGGGTCTCCGTGCCCCCACAGTGCGGCGACCTGTCGGATGCCATGGGGTTAGTTGACAGGTGGTGACGGGGACTGTCCTCCCGGCGGTTGGTGGGTCCGCCCCCCTGTTGTTGACAGTTGGTACTGGGGACTGTCCCCCCTTTTTTTTTTCTTCTTTTTCTCTTGTTTTTTTTTGCGGGCTCTGTTTTTTTTTTGTTTTTTTTTGTGGGTGGCCCGGCCTCCAACACGGAGGTCTTGACACAGAGCTGTTTTTAACCTGGGCAGCTTCCAGGGACAGCTTATTTATACTGGGCCCGCCTCCCAGCTGTGGCACGGCTTATTTATACTGGGCCCGATTCCCAGCTATGCGATCCGTGGCGCCCGCCGCGAAAACCCAAACACGAAACCAGAAACCGGGGCAGCCCCAAAACCACAACAAGAAACGAACCCCGGAAAACCGAAAACAGGGGGACGGGCAGCCAGCCAACAGTTACAATGCCTGAACACTTGAGCCAAAATTACAACATCACATCATTTTGTTTCATATAACATCATATAACACTGTATCATATCATAACAATTATATGATTTACGTTGATCATGTCATTATAATTTATCATCAGGTCACGCCTTTTTCCGCGCCTAGTGCGCGAACGATTGACAAACACCAAGAGCTAAGCCTACCCAGCTGCTTCAGCCAGCTCAACGTAATAAGGAAACCTCTCTCATAGCACTTTTCCAAGCGAACGCGCGTCTTTCCCAGTTTGCCTTGTTGCCGGCTTCAGGCTTTGGAGTGTCCGGCATGTCATCCGTCTTGCGCAACTTGTGGTAGATGTAATCCTCCGTCTTCCTTGTTCCTTCAATCATGCGAAGCCGCTTGGTCAAGTCGGACAAGTGATGCTCAGTAACCATCCCAACCGCTTTCCCACGTACCCAACCAGTCCATCATGGCTCATGTCGGTGCATGTTTTCCCCTCATGCAACCTCACTACAGACATCACTCAACGCGGTTCGTGACACCCGAAACAACAAGCGTCAGAAATACGAGTTGTCACTGTTTTCCATGACATGGACAATGACTAAAACAACCAGCAAAAATCTGGATCTCCACTGCTTCTCTTCCATTTGTGGTATGACAACATCAAAAGTACAGAATTGTCTCCACTGTTTCCTTTCCCTTTGTGGA
This sequence comes from Effrenium voratum, assembly GCA_963377175.1. Taxonomy (NCBI): domain Eukaryota; class Dinophyceae; order Suessiales; family Symbiodiniaceae; genus Effrenium; species Effrenium voratum. The sequence goes on along the minus strand of CAUJNA010003691.1, from coordinate 434,743 downwards.
ATAGCAGGCCCGTAGCGCTTCCCTTCCTGCTTGCAGCTATTTTGCTTGCGCAGCTTACTTAGCTTATACAGTGGCTTCTGTATTTCCTGCCCTGCATGTCGCACAGGTGCCTGGGAGTCCTCCTTTTGGGTTTCCCAGTCCGCCTTTCCATCGCCCCAGTCCGCCTACCTGGTCGCCGGCAGTCCTCCTTGCAAGCTCTAGTTTTCCAGCCTTGAACAGGGTCATCCTGGACAAAACTCATACCAGGTAAACCCCCCAAACAATTGGCCGCCCTTGCCAACAAGTTCAAGGTGTTTCCAGATTGGATGGTTCAAGGGGGAGGGTTGATCTTGGCTTGAATCGTCTGCAGCTGTTTGGCTTACCCTTTCAGCTTGTCAAGATCATGCCTAAGCAATGGCGAACAGGCTCAAAAGAAGCGCCGCAAAGGGCGCAACGCGCTCTCAACTCAAGGGAGGCGACTGCAGACCAAGCGTTGGCTGCTGCAGCTGATGCAGGAAACAAGCACGCGTTGGCTGACGCAGCTAGCGCAGTACGCAGAAGCAGAAAGGGAAAAATGCCAACAGTTGGAGGTCAAAGCACGCATCAGAAGATTTGTTACCAAAGTGGATTTGTGGGGTCGCTGCATGGGGCAATGCTGCCCAGCAGCACTTGCGGAGCGCAACCGCTTAACGTCACTGGTGGGGCGCAACCGCTCAAGCGCGATGGGCCACAAAAATATGATCAGGAAAAACGTTCCTGGCTGTTCAGATTTTCCGGGCGCAACCCCTTAACACGCGCAACCGCTTAGCCAAGTGTCAGCCTTCCTCTGTTCACGTTGACTCAAAAATCCGCGGCAAAAGTAAACACAGTTGCACGTGCCAGCCTGTTTACTTACCCTTGCGGAAATGCAGGTCAAAGTAAACACTTCAAAACGCAAGCTTGTCCCCTACCCCCAGCTACTTGTTTGCTACATGTTTCATTGCGGGGCCTTAAGGGAGTAGCCTTGAGGCTGGGACACATCTTTCTCCACGGTCATTGACCAAAGGGAATTATCTGACCGTGTATCACCTCTCTCTTGGTCCCTCCCTTCCGTCGTTGCCAAGTGAGTGATAGGAGAGAACGAATGCAGGTACGAAGAGACGAAGGAACGGGTCGCTTCTCTCCATCATAATCTTTTCTCCATATCTTGTCTTGGCTTCCAGCCGCTTTCTCTTCCCTCACTATCTCCTCAGTCTCTAGAATAGACACGTCAGGAGATAGAAGGGATAGCAAATAAAATACAAAAGGGACAGATAAATAATAAAAGACTAGAAAGATAAATGACCATAAGATTTCTATAAAATGCCAATAATAAAGTTGTAGATTATAAAATATATGAACTTCCAAGATTCTAAAGTTTACAAAAAATAATAAAAAAGCAAAAGAAATAAATAAAATAAAAAGAATAATAAAAGATTAAAAAGGAAAGAAACAAACAATATAAGATAAGCAAATAAACATAAAGAAAAGAAAAAGATAGGAAAGTTATTCCTGATCCAATAGATGACAGGTAATTCCAGGAATGAAAAGAATCTGGAAAGGATTGGATTTTTCTTGGCATAACATTAAATCCTAAGAAATGCATTGGGGAAAAGGTAAAAAGAATAGCAATAAATATTAAATTGCAATGATAAAGAAAGAGTGTACATGAGGATGAAAGTAATAAATTCTTAGTACCAACAATCTTATCTCCATTGAAGATTATTCCAGAAAAGATAGCAATTATAGCTCCTAAAGAAAGAACAAAAAAATGTGCTACAACATAATATGTATCATGTAATCCTAGATCCACTGCAGCATTTCCTAGAATTATTCCTGTTGACCCACCTATAGTAAACATTAATAAAAAGAGAAGAAAGAAGAACACAGAAGTAATTCTAAGGTGTAATAAAGATGGATGGGAGAGATATGTAAAAAGCCAATTAAAGATTTTTGTACCAGTTGGTAAAGATATTAAGATTGTAACTCCTGTACAATAAGCTCTTGTATCACTTTCTAAACCTACAGTATACGTATGATGTCCCCAAACAAGACTTCCAAGAAGAGAAATAGATGACATGGCAAAGATCATTGATTGCTTAGCATATCCGCCTGGGTCGGGGCCAGCGGGGTGACGTCCGCCAAACAGTCCGTCCAGTGGGCGTGGCGTTGGCAACAGGATCCGAGAAAGCATCACCATCGATCAGAGCCCCAACTCCGGGCGCGACAACGCCTGCGCGGCTTAGCGCTTGCAGAGCTCGCTCCCGGGCCGCCCGCGCGTGTGGCGGCGGACCGGGATGTGATTCACCAGCCGGGCGCCGGCCCACCGCCACGCGCGCAGCCGGCAAGGGGAAGCAAAGCCCCATGCTTCGGGGCGCCGCAGCGGGGGGGATCCAGCCAACCCGCACCAAAGGCGCTGACGCGGCGAGCGTCCGCCAAGGACTTGCAGAAGAGAGGGCGCGCGGGAAAGGCGCCAACGTGGCGCAATGGGTGCATTAATGCTCAATGGCCCAGCGAGCGCTCAGCCGCTGATGCCGCTGGCCACTGCCGGGTGACAGCTGCGCCTGGAGTTTGCCGAGAGATGCAGCTTCCCTGCCGTCAACACAGTGCGGGTGAGAAGTGCTCGTGCACGCCCTTCAGTATCTCACACAGACTTCGCGCGGTGTCCGTTGACAGGGTTGGGGCACAATGTGAGTCGGTTTGCTATGCCCCAAACTCGACCGGAAACGCCTGAAGCTCGTCATGTGGTGCCTTACGCCCGTTTGTGGCACAGCACTCCGTCCACGTATGCGTGGACTATCAGCAACAATCGCCAACACTGAGAAACGCAAGGGGCTGTGAACAGCGAGGATCCCCTCATGCCAGCACTGCTCTCCTTAGGGTTGCGTCGTGCCCAAGCCACGCAGCCGGGGCAGCGCATGTTCGCGTTCCTAGACGACTTGTACATTGTTGCCCCTCCACATAGCCCACATCTTGTTTGCTGCAGCGTCCCAGCGCTTGCACCAAGAAGTCCGCATCTCCCTGAACCAAGCGAAACCTGAGCGTGGAATGCCGCAGCTGCAGAGCCTATTGGCGTTGCCACTCTTGCGCCTGATGGCTCATCATCTTCCAAGTCGAAGGGAGCAGCGCACATCTGCTTAATGTACTTATGGTTGGTGGCTTTGTTTGGGTTCAAAGCTGCCCGAGCGCCTGTTTGTCTTCGACGTGCCGCCCTCGGAGCTGAATGGACTCAAACAAGGGCTCCTTCCTCATAATATATAAACGCAAGGGCTGGCAAACTCATGCGGCACAGAACTGGCTGCTCGTGCAGATAGCTTTCTGGCCCAAAATGCGACGGCCCGCCGCTCGTGGATCGGTCGCGTTGGTACCCGGGCTTCTGCGCTTGGTGCTATCGCTGGTGTGCGCTTTGCTGGGCGTTGGATTTGCTTGGGGTCTGCAGAGGGATCCTTTGTAGGTGCACCGATCGCCGCCATACCGCCTGCAAAGAGCGGCCGTGCGGGAGTGTCGCAATTTCTGCAATTACTGGGACAGCAACCGCAGCCCGTACAAAACCTGAGCAAGGGTGCCAAGCGACGATGGCATGTTGGCCCAACTCAGGGACTCGCTGCCTGGAGGGCAGGCTGGCGCTCAGAGAGCCCGTCCGATCGGATGGCAGCTGGTACCGCTATTGCGCGTGGCGCGATAGAAGCAAAGCGTTCGACGCAAGGGGTATCGCTCTCAGGCGCCTCTTCGGCCACTTCATGCTACCAGCCACAGCAAAACTGAAACCCAAAGAGCGACGCTTGCAACATGTTCGAACATCTGAACGGCACCATTTGCTTACAAACCAACAAGTGCACGGGACAAGTCCAAGATACCGTCGATTCTTTGCACCAGGCGCAAAAAGATGGATGCGTCGTCTTTTGACGGTATTTTTTTGGACGGAAACCAAAAGCAACTTGTTTCAAAAATGCCGACTAACAACAGCTTGCGCGGCCCAGGAGGACAACCCCCCAGGGAATTGCTGCTGACCGAGCTCACGCTACGTGCGCTCCTCTTGCCACAAAATGGGGGAGGCAAACACACACAGCGCAGCCCGCGTTCGAGGCCAACTCAAAATAGTGAGTGGTACACAACCCCAGCCAAATACAAAAGGGTCCAACTCACAACATATTAATATGTATCAGCACCGCTCCTTTGCAAGCGGACCACCCCAGCCACGAGCACCCAGTTTGCAGAGTGATCAGAAAGACTGAGTTGGTGGTTTGAGCAAACCTAGATTGTGATGGTGGCATCCTCCGTCTCGGAGCTCTATGCCAAAACTCGCTCTGCAAACAATGACGACGGTCGGCATACCTACCCCACAACACAATCGTGACTGCAAGGGTTGCACACCGACCTTCCAATTCTGGACTGTCTGTCTATGAGGGCGTGACTTGTTGGCGGCCGACTTGTTGGATGAGCAAGGAAGCAATCGTGCGACATCGCGAGCGTACTTAAGAAGGCAGGCGCAATGCCGGTTAGTTCAAATCCCGGGCAAACTGAACGGCATGCAAGCTTGTTTGAGAGAGCGGCGGTCTTCAATCCTAGCGCTGGATGCTTCAATGGTGGTTTGGTTGCGTGGCTCATCGGAGCGCATCCAAATACAGCGCGAGCACAGTCACACAAGAAACAACCAATCACCAGCACAAGCTCACACACAAACAAACAAACAAACAAACTCACACACGCACGCACAAACAAGCCCAAAAAAAACAAACCAAATCAAGCCAAACCAAACCAAGCAAGGCCACTGGCCAGACAACCACGCACACAAAAAAGAAAGACTCACGCATACACACGCACATGCACGCATGCAATTCAACGTACGAACGCAACTCAGCACGCAAGCGCACACTAAACAGGCATGTGCGTGCGCCCACACCCACACACACTACACACACACACACACACACACACCCACCCACCCACCCACGCACGCACGCACGCACACGCACACGCACACGCACACGCACACGCACACGCACACGCACACGCACACGCACACGCACACGCACACGCACACGCACACACAGGCACACACAGGCACACACAGGCACACACAGGCACACACAGGCACACACGCACATGTGCACACGCACGCACGCATACGCACGTGCGCTAAATGCAAACGACACAAAGCTGCTATACACAATGTAGTATACACACAGCCTAAGCCATAACACTACACAGGACCAGGCCAAATGCCCCTGGCAAAACTCCATCCGGCAAGACTTCTCGTGGGCGGAATCGCGCATTTTTTTCGGCGTGCTCGCACTGAGTGCGTAGCCAGCCGCAATAACTCGCTACGGGCTCTCATCGCGACGCAGAGCCAACTGATGTTGACCCAGGATTAATGTTGACCCGTCCCATTAGTAGGGCGTTGTTCCCTCGAAAAGTGGTCTGAATCCCCACTAAAACGGGACACCCCCCAATCAAAATCAACCAGGGGTTTGTTAATCCGGGGTTAACATTACCGGATGATTCCGGCCCGAGCATCAAACTTTGAGCTACAGCTGTGAATGCATTTCTTGTGCCCAAAAGATTTTATGCTTTTGTAGTCTCTGTCTGCTGCGTGGCTTCTCAACTCTCTCACGGCTGTAGCTCGTAAATGAAAAAACATGCAATCGGCCCTCGTGTCACTTCATCTGGTTTGCTGGGGCCTTACAACCCCAACCTGGAAGCTAACACGAGCAGCAAGCGGTCTGTCGCATGCAGCAGCCGAAGACCAGGACGTCAAGCAACACAGCACAGCCGTAAAAACGTCTCCGTTTGTACACGAGGTCAGTGCTTGAAGTCCCACAGGAAAGCAATCCAGTGCACGAAAAGCAAATACCCGACATAGAAGAATGGAAAACTGCCTCACTGCTCCTGCCAGGCGTGCGAGATGTGCATGCAATGCAATGATGTCAACCTCGGATTCATCCGGAGGACCCTTTTCTTATCAGGGTTGGCTCCGGTTCGGGAAACTCTACTTACCTTTTGGGATTCTGAAGTCAACCCCAGCGATTCCATTTCCTTGCATAGTGGGTAACCAAGAAAGCCACCCTTCACAGACCGCTAGAAACACATGCAGATTACTCTTGTGTGGCTTGCCTGGGATCTGGGAACGGTGCTTGCATCGGTCTTGCACGCTGCTCCTTGAGACGGTCGTTCAGAACCTAAGGCCCGACATGAAAAGTAGGTCCCGGGTGTTCCAAAGGCCACCCAAATTGAAATGATGCAGAACGCACAACCCATAAACTAACATGCTCAGGACATGTTGGTTGCAAATCAGAGTGAAGCAACATATTCAATCGCAACTTGAAAACAAATGCATTTGTATCTTCAAAAATCATTCCGTGGAGCATGATATTTGTCTCATATGGCCTGATCATGGCTCGCGTCATCCGGATCATGATGGCGAGAATTGAATTGTTCCACGGGTTGGCAAGATTCTCTGGGAACCCAAATTGTTGAGACAACACAACAAACACAACATATTGCCACAGCTGTGCCAATGTCCAACTTCCAACTAAGCCCAGCACGACCAGCAACGACTCTACGTATGATCACCGAAAAGTGCAGTGAAGAGTTCAACCTGAGTTCATCCACCAAGCAGTACACATTCACATTTGCAATTTGCAAGCTGCACACACATTTTCTCCACAAGTTCAACAAGTGAGCATGCACTCTACTTGGTTAGCCACCTGAGTTCTAAGCCGCTTGTGAGGCAAAGTCCTAAGGGGACAAATCAGTGGCCAAGTTACAACTCACTTACTAACAGCCAAGTAGCGAAACTGCAGCAGGTGAATTGCCATGGAACCGGAAGGATTTCACAAAGGTTCCGACAGTGGAATACGCGGGATTAACACGCGAGATTGTACGAGCTTCACAGGGCCTTTGGTTTTGCTCGATCTGCTTCCGATTTCGCGCTTCTTGTCAGCAGTACTGCGCAAAGCACCTCAGGTTATATACGTTTTGCAGGCAGAACATCATGCATTTGGCTCATGTTACTCGCTGCAGGCACCGAGAGTGCAAAAGTTGATGCACAACTTTGTGCCATTTCCGGCTGGGTTGCTCTCTGGATGGGTGGAATCCTTGCGCCCATTCATGTAATCAATGATGTGATGTTCAGCGCTTGTTGACCAATCGAAACAGCATGAAGTTCCCTCATGGCATACCTGATTTTGCTCTTATTGTATGAATTCACATCAAGGGGGTGATAGAAAGGTCCTCTACATGGGATGACCATTGAGCAAAACCAAAAAGAACAACTTTGTCACATGGGAAAATTACCCATGGTCATTTGGCTAATGTTGATCAACCCAGATTTGTGAAGTTCGTTTTTGATACAGTGAGTATCGGTCTGTCTCAAAATAACCCCCCGCTCACAAAAACAAAGTTGGCTTCCCCGTGGTTTCCCTTTTAGCCGAAGGGCTCCCTGCAAAAGACACCCCCATTTGCCACGGGTTGGTTGTTCTCATTTCGGGCGGAGCTGGGTCACTGGCTTTTGGATTGCCCCGGTCGTCCGCACCTAAAGCCAACCGATTCACCGATTGACCGGTTCGACTTAAGGGTCAGAAAGGGCATCTGGGTTTGTCTCAACTTGGACCCCCAAAATGGTTGGCTTCCTATGGGTGTCCCTTTGAAACCAGCCAAACTGGGGACCCGCCAAAAACGGCACCCCCATCTCAGCGTTCTTGTCCCTTTAAGACCTGAAGCAGAGCAGCTTTGCATCCAGGCTTAAAAAACAAGTGCTGCAATTGTGGAAGAAGATGCTGCTATAGACATGAAAGGACAATTACCAGGTTGAGTTGCTTTTCAGCACGCAAAGCGCATCGCTGGAGATCGCCTTCTCGAACGACCAGATCGATGCATGCGCTCAAGGCCCCGACGTTCTGCTGCCTGGCAACTAGCCACTGGCTGGCGGCTGATTTCCCCATGGAAATTAGATGTCCAAAGGGTCCCCAAAGTTTCCTAGGTCCTCCACTAGAGAGGTTAGAATAAGGGTACCAACTTTTTGCAGTAGTCTACTTTAGCAGGGGAACGCTCCCAACCAAAAACGGGTAAAAGGGTACTACTGGCGGACCTAGCACACCTCACATCTCACATCTCACCATGGCTTCACAGCATGCAACTCGCAGATGGTCCAAACGTCGATCTCTGTGTGTCTCTCTGTGTGTCTCTCTGTGTGTCTCTCTGTGTGTCTCTCTGTGTGTCTCTCTGTGTGTCTCTCTGTGTGTCTCTCTGTGTGTCTCTCTGTGTGTCTCTCTGTGTGTCTCTCTGTGTGACTTGTCCACTTCACTGAAATGGGTGATTTTTTTCTGGGGACCCCCAAGAAGGTGGTTTTCCTTTGGGGCTTCATGGGGCTTCCTTTAAAACCACCAAAAGGGGGACCCTCAAAACAAGACACACCCAAATGGCGTTCCCAAGCGTCAAGTCCACCAAGTGTTCAACAGAAAACAAAGCTGGTTCAACAATTCCAAACCACAAAGGGTATTCGCAACAATGACACACCCGCATGAGCTCTTGCCCTAAGCGGTCATGGAGCCACGTCATGGTTTATTAATACTTCGCGACATTAGCATAGCACTTGACCTCCCCACATGATACTCTTTAGCTGGACCGTTTTGATTGGACCTCATATTGTCAATATGTCTTCTAACGGGACCGGACCCCCCTCCAAAAAAAACAAGAAAAACAAACAGCTCGCTGGCTTTTGCCACTCCAAAAGAGGGGTACCCCCCAAAAACGACACATCAGGAGTTCTGGCAATGTGCGACCCGCGCCTGCTGCTGACCACTCCTCAAACCAAAACCCGCCGAAACTCGAAGCTCGAAACCGAAGCAAAAAACGTTTGCGGCTCCTGACTGAAACCAAGAGCTTCAAGCTGCCCCCATTTCTTGGAGAGAAACAAAACACACCCACCACACAAAATTGGACGCTTCTTGTTTTTCTTTGGGGGGGTTTGGGGGGGGATCAGTTCTTTCTTAGGTTCAAGTCTGGGGATCAAAAGGCCAGGCTCCCAGCTTGCCGTGCCAATTCCGGGCCACCTGAAGCTTCCGATTTCGCTTTTGGCAGGTCGCTCGGTTTATTTCTCTCAGGTCGCCATTTTTGGGGTAAGGGGCTGCGGATGGTTTACCCTCCCTGGACTCGAATGGGCGCAAAGCAACATGTCAGCCTCCCAAGAGCCAATAAACCGCCTGTCAGCCTGAGAAGGGAAAGTGTGTTTCAGGAACCTGCAGGTTCTGTGTTTGGGAGGGTCCCACAAACCGGAGGGTTTTGGTTAGAATCAAAACCGACGCATTCCGGAATCGGTGGAAAGGGGCCAGCCTGGCCATCCCACCGACCTGAGCCGCAGTCGCTGAACCAAAAGGGGGTTCACCAAGAAAAAGACGCACCCTCTCACTCTCTCTCACTTCCATTTGCAGTTCAGAAGGGAAGGACATGTCGAACAAGAGGCGCGAGAAGCAAGTCGGCGCCACCGGTATTCGAGCTTCCCCTATTTGGTCTCTCTCATGGACCCCTGTCTGTGTCTAGGTGCCTCGACGGCGGTCCAAGAGCTTGATGCGACCCACTGCGCTGCACGCATACACCGGAGGAGGCCTGAAGGAAGCGCTCGCAGAAAAAAAAAGATCGTCGCCTTCCGAAATGCAGATGTGGCTGAGGCTGAGAGGCGGAGTGCAAGGCAGCCAACAAGATTGGGTCGGTGAACCATATGCTCAAAGTACTTGTAGCGGGTGGGGAACAGGCCACTTTCTACAGCTTGTCTTTGCTTTGAGTTGGTCATTTGGGGTGAGAGACTCGAAATCGCCAAATTTGAGAAATCACAAATTTCTAAATCCAGCTTCTTAGAAGAAAGGCAAACCTATAGCGGTTTTTTCGGTGCTCCCGCCTGGTACCACGCCGGAAACGGAGCGGCGCCTGGCGGCTGGAAGAAGGACGTTGCTGGTGCTTTTTGAAGCCACACCCTGGGAACGCGTCGTTTTAAGAGATAACTATACAGTGCAAATAAGAGATAACTATACGGTTTTCAAGAGATAACTATAATGTCACTGTAGCCACTGATTTAGAAAGAGATAACTATGCGGTGTATGCCAGCCCAAATATGTTCGCCAGAGCTTGAGGGGGTGGAAACCGTCTTACAGCATCCGGCTTCCGTTGGAGAACGCTGTATGGACATCACAAATACACTCCGTCTGCTTCCACTGCGGAAGAGATTACATCACGCCATCGCCGTTTTTGGGAGGGGACTCTCCTTAGTCGGCTTCGGGAAGCAAAGCTGGCTGGTCACCTAAGTTTGAGACAAACCCACGTGTTCCGTGCGAACCTCGCAAAGCTCCTCCTCTTCCTCCTCCTGAGGCAACAGCGAACACCCGAACTCCTAGCTGACTGTTTGCTCTACGTGGGCGTCATATGGTTCCTTCTTCATTTTCTCTCCGTTGTTTTGTTTTTCTTTCTTTCTTTTTTTGTGGGGGAGGAACCCCTTTCTGCCTGGTTTTAACGAGCAACTGAAAGGACAACCGAATTCATTTTGGGCGGTCCAACCTTAAAAAGACAAGCCCCATGGTCACAATTCCAGAGCCCTGACTCTCCACAAGCGCATGCGGCCACGGGCAGCCGGCGCTCCTCGCTATTGGAATCTGAGGACGACTCATCCTCGCGGAGCTCCTGTAAAGAAAAGCCAACGACTTCGTCAAAGGACCTCAAAACATGCTGCTTATTGCTTTCTTCTGGCTTTCCTGATGGCTTTGCGTAAGAAACACACACACACACATACCCAAAGCTCATGCTGCTTTTTTTGGGTTGTGTTTTTTGATCATGGGTGCTGAGCTGGCGCATTAAGAACCGCACCCAAATCGGGTAAGTGCTAAAATTGGGGGGGGGGGAGCAGAATGGGTACCCCAACTACAGCCCTAGCAGATGGAAACGAAACAAGGACTAAACCCTGCGGTCCCTTTGCGGCTGAATTTTGACCCATACCCAAATGCATGGTTCCCTTCCAGGGAGGAGCCGCGAGTCGGATTCGACAACCAAAGATCTCAAGTCTCGAGCGACGGACTTTCACGTAGCTGGGACTTGGCTAAGAAATGCTAAAGCTTCTTGATCCGGGCATGTGTCAAAATAGGGGACCCCCCTATTCATTTTGTGGGGAAAGGCGTATGCTCCAAAACCCCAAAGCACACTTTGTCAAAGTCGGACCCCGCAGCTCGAGAGCCCGCGCAAAATTTGTCTCCTCTACGGGAGCTTGTGGCGACGCCGGCTCTTCCTCATCATCTTCCTCACTGAAGCCACGGGCGACGTGCAGAAAGTTCGAGCTGCGGGCAACGGGTGATAACATTTCAGGAGCCTCTTGAAAAATACGGGCCAACTTACATCATCTATGGGCACTAAGGTTGTGGCATGCTTAGCCATTTGGGGTACGCAAGTTGGCCCTTGGACTAATCTCTTCTCTGGGTTTTGTAGCAGCAAATGGGAATTCCAACTCATTTTGGTTGAGTCACCCCAAACAAACTCATCTAGGCTCTCCATTAGAGAGGTTAGAATAAGGGTACCCGATGTGTTTTTCTTTTTGTTGTAGTCTATTTTAGTAGGGGAACCCTCCCAACCAAAAAGGGGTTAGAAAGGGCACTGCTGGGGGACCTAGTCATTGCCCCCTCCCGAACTCCATCCCAGCAACCGGCCAGGTTTACACCCGCCTCGGCCACTCCGCTCCCTGTAGGGATCAGGCGGTGCAGGAAGGACCTGAGACGACCAGCGTGTGAAGTCTGAGGCACCCGCGAGGATCGCGAATCGTTTCGGTACGGTGGACATCGTTGAGGTAAGGTGGACATTTCTGGGGGGAGAAACATGTAATCCGCTGTTGAGATGGCGAATTCACAGGGTTCCTTCGAACCAGACCTGAACCCAGGAGTCGGGTTTCCGTTCGAAACCTGAATAAGTTTCAAGTTTGAGTCCAACATGTCAAATTAACAACAAAACAAGTCAACAGACAACATGCCATTTCTTATAAACAAAAGTAGCAACAAACACAACAAACACATATGGACCCCTGCGCCATGAACTTCGGAGAGGTCGGCTTCAGGCCAAGACCTCATGGTGCCAGTGGCGCTGTAGAGCTGTGCCGGCGGCGGGTGCTGCAAAGGATAGCCTCGGCCGTTGCTTCCGCGCAGTGGACGTGGATGTGTTCCTGGATCGGGGTCCCCGTCAAGAGGATGGTTTCAAGAGGAAGCCCAACAGAGACCAACCTAAAGCAACACCGAGGGTTGATGAAAGCAAATGTAAAAGGGAAACTACAACCTATTTCGCGGGAGGGGGGGGGGCTCTACTACTTGGTTTTGCAAAGCATGAATCTGATAGATCCTTTGTTGGTTGATTTAGATATCTAATTTGTGTTGACATCCTTACATGAGCTTCTTTTGGTGGGGTTGGAGGGACATAAAAGCTGAAGGCAAAAGGCCAACTGATACCACCGCTGCTCTTTGCAAGAAATCTGCGCTCTTGTTGGGGTGCCCTTTGGGGTCCTGCCCTTTGGTTGTTTCTCAAAATAAGGGGTCCCATGGTTTCAAGAGGAAGCCAAAAGGAGACCAACTTGAAGTCGCGAATTTTGAGAAACACCCATGTATGTTATTGTGTGTACTATGTGTGTACTGTGTGTCTGTGCTTCTGCCTTAAAATTTGAAAGACCTTCGAAAGGCTACCCTCACAAAACAACCCCACAACTGGCCTGGTCAGCCCCACCCGCAGTAACAGTTGCTTCAGGCTGGGTTCCCGTTTTTGATAACCCCGAGGCAAACATATCGGTTTTCCTCTGGGTACCCTTTCTCGGTTGCTTTCTGCTCCCCTGCTAAAAGCTTAACTTTTAGAGGTTTGGCAAAAAGTTTAAAGTCCTCACATCCCTTGGCAACGTGCGCCAAAGCTTTGGGTCTTTGTTTTTTTTGCCAGTGATTCAGGTGAGTGCTTGCGGGTCTGTTTTCTGACGAGGTGCCGCAGCTGCCCTTGCTGGGCCCGCCAGCAAAGTATGGCCTAGGATCCACTCCCCCAGCCCTCACGACCAATCCAAGGGCTTCCCCAACAGAACAGGGGCAAATTAAGGCCCGGCTGACACTGACTAGAGGTAGGAACTTGGTCAGCTACATGGGTGTGACATAGCACCCACAAAATGGGGCTTCCCTTTGCGCCCTACTGTTGTGGACATTTGTGAAAATTGCCCTCATGGGCAAAGGACACGCTGTGTACCCATGTGAAGCTTCATGACATTCCTTCACAAGCCACTAACAGTGGACGTGAACTGTTTATCTGAGCCCAATGCTGGTAGCTGCGGGGCGTCACTGTTCGGAAGCCATGCTCAGCACAAGGATGATCATTCGGAAGAAACCACCTCAACGCAAGTGGGGGGAAAGCTTCGGCCTTTTGAAGCGTGTGCCGAAAGCGTGGGCGCCTGCACAGGCGGGCGCACGTGCGTGCGTACGTGCGTGGGTGTCTGTGTGTGTGTCTGTGTGTGTGTCTCTGTGTCTGTGTGTGTCTGTGTGTGTCTGTGTCTGTGTCTGTGTCTGTGTGTGTGTGTGTGTGTGTCTGTGTGTGTGTGTGTCTGTGTGTGTCTGTGTGTGTGTCTGTGTCTGTGTGTGTGTCTCTGTGTGTGTCTGTGTCTGTGTGTGTGTGTGTGTGTGTCTGTGTCTGTGTGTGTCTGTGTCTGTGTCTGTGTGTGTGTGTGTCTGTGTCTGTGTGTGTGTGTGTGTCTGTGTGTGTGTGTCTGTGTCCGTGTCTGTGTCTGTGTGTCTGTGTGTCTGCGTCTCTGTGTCTCTGTGTCTCTGTGTCTCTGTGTCTCTGTGTCTGTGTGTCTGTGTGTCTGTGTGTCTGTGTGTCTGTGTGTCTGTGTGTCTGTGTCTGTGTCTGTGTCTGTGTCTGTGTGTGTCTGTGTGTGTCGTTTTGTATGTGTGTGTATTGTTTGTCCATGTTTGTCCAATTCTCAAACACACCAGCGAATCGGACGGGCAGTCGCAGTACTTCTCCACATGGCAGGGCTTTCTGGTAACCAGGGCTGGGCTCGACAAATACCCCAGGACCCTGTTGCCCTCTAAGCCGGCCACGAAAAGGGCAGCGCCTTGCTGCACAAGGGGCACCTCCAGCGTCCCAAATTGGTCCACCGGGTGGGTGCAAGCGTTGGTCAACTTACCGACAGGGGCTTCCTGGCTTATCTCCTTTCAAAGGGACCGGGCCCCGAACGTCAGGTTCCATGTTACTTGGTGGGAGGCTACTATGTTAATTGGTGGGAGGCTACTGGGCTTCGGCTGTTGAGAAAGGCCGCGTCTGGAGGTCCCCCAGTTTTCTGTGGCGCACCCTGCTTCAAAACCATGCTTCGATCGCGGATTCGTCCAAAAATGCTGGGTGAAGCCAGCCTTTCCTACTAGTACGGTTGCCGTGGGGAGCCTACAAATGGACAAAATAGCACGCTTTAGGGAAGCAAACGGCCTTGCCAACTCCACCCTTCTCGCTGGGTGCCGAGCTCAGGAGTGTCGACTCTGTTGATGCAGACCCTGGCCGCGGCAAGGAATGAGGAACGAGCTAGGCAACATCCATACAGGGGCCAAAACATCATGTTACATATTATATATATATATATATTATGAATGCGGACCCTTTGAACTTAGGCCGTTTTAGTAGGAGGCCCTTGATTTGACAAAATGCGGAAGTGGAACGAGGTAGAACTCTGGCAATTTTTGTTCAAAGCAGCATTCAATGGCGCTTGCATGCTGCTGCTTACATGGCTCACTTGAAATGCACCGTGCCGCGGCCTGTGGAAATGATGCTTACCTTGGCAATATCAGGGCCGTCGCTTGCGAAGCAAAGGCCTTTGGGTCATTGCTCGGGCATTGGGCAACTGGAAAAACCGATTTCAATCACCGTCCCGTTGTTCTGTCCCTATCCCTGGCAAAGGACGCTTGGTTTTCCTATTCTGATTACCCTCCCCTGGAAGACCAGTTTCCTTTTAAAGGGACCCCCGGTCAGGTTCCGTGTGAAAAGGGTGCGAGGGTGATTCCAACTCAGCCACGAGCTGCTGGCTATAGGTCAGTCTGGGCCGCAAGCAAGGGGTTGTCACAACTGCCTCCATCATCAGGGGCTCTGAGCACAGCGAGCAGTACCTATGCCAAATGGCTCATGTGTCCATGTGGGTCCGTGCCAAAGGTGGACCCCCAAAATGGTAGGCTTCTTTCAGGTTTGCCTTTAACCAATCCCAAAAAAGGTTACCCTCCAACAAAACACACACACACACATTGATACGCCTTCTCTCACGCCCCCGTCTGACGAATGGCCCGGCTCTGCCCCTTTGCAGGCGAGTTCACTCAGAGCTGAAGGGAGCCATCTCACAAATTCTTTCCAGCGCAAACACCTAGATAAGAAATAATCTAAGGATAAGACATCGAGGGGCTGAGATTTGCCCACCTGCTGGATTCCCCCACCAATTTCAGGAACATAGGAATAGACTTTTTCGGGGCTGAACAACTCTGCTGGATGTCCCCACAAACTTGTACAAAATGCAGCCAAAAGCCGCAACAACGTGGCCTCCAAGGCCTCCAATGCCGCTCTAGTTCTCGAGGCGTTCTCGGCGTTCTAGGCGTTTTGCGTGTTTTTTTTGGCGCTGTTTTTGCGGGCGTTTGACCCTTTTTTTCGGGCGGCAACTTGCGGGCGTCTCCTGTTTCCAGGCGTTTGCGGTAATTTGCGGGCGTTTGCGTCCAAAACAGAGTCAATGCCGAGAATTACTAGGAATTCCTTGATGATTGAATCTCCAGGCTGCCAAACCAAGACGAGGTTAGGAAATTGCTAAATTCAGCCCTGCCCCGAAGTGGTACGCGCCCTCTTAAAAGGTACACTCTCAAAAACACCCGGGCCCTTCTTTTAGTGTCATTTCAACCCTACTCTAAAACTAAAGTCACAACAAACAAAAACATCAAAAACATAGAAATCCCGTGGGCCACGATTGCGAGAGCATTACGCGCGCACAGGGTCCGTGTATACGCGACGTGTTTTACGTCGTGCCCTCCGGCGCGACGCTCGAAGGTTTGGAACTTGCCACAAGGTTGCACAGTGTGCTTTGGCGGCATATGGCTGTGGTTGTCAAAACCGTTTGGGATCCCATTTTGGTAGGTGCGCCACCCATTTTGGAACCTTTTTTAGCGGGGATTGGGATGTTCACTGGGGGGACGACTTGGATTTTGACCCATGGCCATTTGACATTTGCAGCCTTTCAACAAAGTAATTAAGTAGTACACAAAGAGCCTTTGAGAATCGCCCCCACTCGCGAATCGGTAGAATCGTTTTACTTGTGCAAAACGTTCTCCTTTGGCACAGTCCCAAGGTGGGAAACCGAAGCTAGCAATATACTGCGTTGACTGGCCAATGATGATCAAACTGGATAAGAGGGCGCTAAACATCAAGAGCGCTCTGTCTTCCTAAAAATCGTAACTTTTATAGCACACACACGTCCGCATCTCCGGCTGGAAAGCTGCAGCTTACAAGCTTGCTTGCCAACTTGTAAGAACATCCTCAGAGTCTTTCAAGCCTACTCAAAATGAAAAGAAGGTTTGTACACATGGGTGTTTCTCAAAAATGGTGGACCTTTTCAATGCTAGGGGACCACTACTTTGTGTGGCAAGCGGCAAACGGCGCTAAGATAAGGATACCAGATGCTCGTTCGACTCAGTTTTATCCATTCGACGCCTTCACACACCCTCGACGCTGAATATTATGATTTCTCAATTGGGCAGAACTTGCTCTTTTGTGTCAGGGCCGCAACAAAGCGCTGGGTCAGTGTTGCCGTGTGTCGGCATGCATTTTGTTCCATGTATGCACAGGGCGCCTCCTGCCCAAACACCCAAATTTGCCCTCAAATTGTGAAGTGTTGCCAGAGAGCGCAGTGTTGGCAAACAATTATACACATTTTGGAGACTGCTTAAATATGTCCCCTTTGTTGTCAAAATGGCAAGCATTGCGATTTCACGGTCACTACTCGAAATTTCACGGTCATTAGGAGCAATTTCACGGTCATTAGGCAAAATTTCACGGTCAATGGGTTTTACAAATGTCATCAAATGTCCGGAGTTGAAGCTAACATCTCCTGTGAACGAAAGGCAAGCAGATCATTCAGTCATGTATCCTACAAACAAGTCAACAGAACAGCTTTGACCTTCCGCGGCCACACGGA
Source organism: Effrenium voratum (assembly GCA_963377175.1). NCBI lineage: Eukaryota > Dinophyceae > Suessiales > Symbiodiniaceae > Effrenium > Effrenium voratum. The sequence goes on along the minus strand of CAUJNA010003691.1, from coordinate 417,543 downwards.
TGTTTGACGCCGAAGCCGGACATGTGCCCCCAAAACAAATCCATGTAAGAGTGAAACATTGCAAACCTCAGCGATGCCGGAAACGTAATGCACAAACGACTGCTCCTCACACTCTCGCACCCATCGATTGCGTATATCAAAGACAAAGGAGCCTCTGGGATACACTCAACCAAATGGACGACAAACTATCCGGGCAATGCTTCAAGCAACACTAAATAGGATTATGCTCGTGTGTCACGAGGATTGAGTCATAGGTTGACATGGGGGGGGTGCGCCCGAAATGTGAAGGATGCGGCACATGTTGTCGTCCAAGGCGAAGGGATCTCCGGTAAAGGCGAGCTGAAGCCATTGCCTGAGTTGCCGAACTCGGCCGAACACGGGCCGTTGAAACATGTCTGGCACCAGGCCGGTGAAACCCGTGGTGTCCCTTTCCAACCTCAACGAGGGCCTTCAAAAACACGCCCAATAGGAAGAGAAAGGCAGCCAGCTGGAAGTTGTGGCAGGAATTGGGGCAATTTGCTGGTATGCCTCATATTCCCAAGTCTTCCTGGCTCGAAAACAAACTTATTGGTCTCTTCCCTGGCCCCTTTGTGTCTTTGAAGCTTCGGAAGGAACTTTCGAAGCTCTGAGAGAACCTTCCCCGGCTTGGTATCTGCCGAAACCCCAAGCCAACGCCTGTCACTTGCGCCTAGCACATTTCCAGGGGTACCTTCCCCATTCTTTCCAGGGATCCGAATCTTTCCAGAAAACCTCCGGATACCTCCGGAAATCCTGGGAAAAAGGCTGTTTTTTGAAAAGAACGATGGTTGACAAGGAATCAACCCCTAGCACATCTACGTCCTCCAGTAGAGAGGCTAGAAGAAGGGCACCAACTTTTTTCTGTAGTCTATTTTAGTAGGGGCTCCCTTCCCCAGAAAAGGGGAGAGAAGGGCACTACTGGGGGACCTAGCACATTCTTTCTCCACCTTCGCCAGCACAGAACACCCTTGAGATCATGGCAGCTTTTGCGCCGCCTGCAGCGGCTTGTCCTGGCTCAGGATGCTGAGTCTGTGCCAAAGGGGCAGCAATCTGGGATTGGCAAGTGATTGGAGCCAGCCTGCAACCAAACCTATCTTCAACCAAACTGACCCTAGGTCTTTATTGTTTAAAAGAACAAAAAAAGCTAGGGCTGCGATTTGATGGTTTCCCTTTTGGACTCACTTCTTTTCCAGTCAAAATGGTTCAGCTGCCGCCTGGAACGCCTGGGATGGCAGCGTGTCAAAGAAATCCCCGGAGGCCGCGGCATCTGCGCCTTGCGTACCGAGCCCCCCGAAAACCCGAAACACGCGACGTGATCAAGTCTTCTACACAGGTCTACCCAAAATTCGTGTGAATGACAAGTGAATTACAAGGCAAGCCGCGCCAACTTATGGTTTCAGACCCTCCTTTGCCTTTGATCTACCTGGGTTTTGAATGCTCAGGTGGGACCTCTCGAATGACTTAAGCGGGGTCCCGCAACTCGCTGAAGTACCGACATGGGTACAAAGCTTCAACATTGGCAGGCAGGACTCTCTTCTGAAATTGCCAACTTGAGGAGGCTGGGGCATTCACTTGAGTGCAACCAGGTTTCCGCACCTAGCTTCAGGGTTGGGTAAAGGTCTTTCCCGCACCCTCGAATTGCACATGCTTTCTTTTGGAGGGTATGCAACCTCTTAAGGCAAGTTGTGTCTCGAGGCTGAAGCAAAGCATATGGCAGCGGCTCGCGCAAGGATTGAGACACAATGGAACAGAGATCCGATGCTTTACATTGCTTTGTCTTGGTCAACGTTCAACCTGAAGACCGGGGATTTGAAGCCTTTCTACCATCACAATGTAAGACGCGCACTGCTTGGCCATGTACTGCCTCAGCCGGCAGCTGTTGCTTCGTCACTTGCGAAAGGCGCTTTCGACTGTTACATGTGGCTGTCTGCATAGAAATCAACTTCCGGACAGCTTGCGAGGGCTTGACATGGCTCAACAAAGTCCTTGATTGAACATGCTGGTGGCTGCCTCCATTTTAAGCAACCCCCGACTTTTGCCTCATGTGACGCAACTCAAGGCCCAGGCAATCCGCCAGCAACACCTGTGCCAAGGCTTTCTCAAAGGATTCGGTCCAGTACAACTAAATTTTGAAGATTCTCTTGCCTGGGTCACTTCCATAACTACTCTCCCTTGCTAGCACAGAAAGTGGCAACTCAAAAGCCCAGTGTTCACAATGCTCAAGGG
>CAUJNA010003691.1:372799-410299 GCA_963377175.1 Effrenium voratum | reverse complement strand
GAGCGAAGCGTTGACCGTACTTGGAGCAGTCTCAAACGGATATGATTTCTCATAGCCCTGCGGAGGATATTGGAGAATAACATTGTGTTTCAGGTCCGGCAACCGATCTTTTTGGGAGGTTGTTCCAGAATAGAATAAATAGAATGAGGGCACCCCCTGTCAGGGCACATTCAAACCCCGAAACCCCACTGACTGCCCCGGCAAAAGTCCGGGAACCCTGAGCCCAAGAGGCCTCTTTGGAGGAGTGCAGCGCGCCCTGCGGGGTGCGCTAAGGCTCACATCCGATCGCTCCCTCCTCGCGAAATCCGAGGGCTTTTGTTGAAAAAACAAACGCTGCTCCACCGGGGAATCGCCGAGAATCCGGGCGATTCCCAGAGAAAGCAAATGGATGAATTATGTTGGGCTTCCCAAAGGGTGTGCATCAAAAGCCCGAGCCTCTGGAACAATTTCGGAGATCACCAACCTCGCGTTGACGAGCCCAGGGAAGCCGTACAAAAAAAAAAACACATTCCGCACATGGTTCACTGGGCTCGGAAAGGGGAACTCCGAGTGCAATTGGAAGTCCTCAATGACACGAATTTTCTACGGGTTGTCGTATTACACCCTGGGATTGAAACGGCCCAAAATGGTCCAAAATAACATGATCTTATCCCTGAATTCATTTCCTACGTGGAGTCTTTTTACCAGGCGCAATACAAAAACCCTTGGCAAAAATTCGCCATGGCCCAGACATCTGCCCTAAGGACTCGATGGACGCGTGCAGCTCCGCAAAGTCTGAGCCGCTGAAGAAGTTCTGCCCTGGGTCGATCCAAATGCGCGCGATGAGCAGAGGATGAGCAGTGCATGTTGTGCCGTGATTTGGCTGTGGCTCGAAATTAAGGAGCTAGGGTTACGCTGGTTTTGGTCTTTGGTTCCATTTACCAAGGGGGCCATTTTGGTACATTTATTTGAGCCACAGCCATTTGTCGATACGGGCAAACTGATTCTCTTGTCCGCATGCCCAAATGGCTTCATCGCGTTTCGCTTTGCGTTTTACAAGAATGAGGCAAAGTGGACTTCGGCAATGGCTCACTGCGCGAAGCCATGCCAATCGGTGCGGACTCGTTTTGGACTCGTTCTGGGCTCGGCTTGCTTTGCTACTGTTGGCGCGCTACCTCCAGAAGCAGCAGTGAGCAAGACTTTATCTTGTGTTATCTCGTTTCACATGGCTATCTACAATACAGCACTATCTCGTGTTGATCTCGTATACTTGGGGGGGACCATCTCATTTCACAACGAAAACAACTTTTTAGGGTCTATGCATTCCGACCGTATCAATACGTGAACTATTTGTCGGATAATTGCTCATCACTGCCTGTATAATGTATATATGCATACAAATATATACACATCTATGTACAGTAGATATATATACATATTAATTGCATGTACGTAGGCAATACACCGCCACCCATGATCTACCTTCTGACTATATCATCTTTATCTTCAGATTTGTCCGGAGGACCCTACTGAGAGCACTCCCACACATCAAGTTTCTACTCAGAGAAGCCTTTCTTGGCCAACTGGGCCTGCGGCGGGACAACCAGCCAACACGCTCGGCAGCGGAGTCCTCAATCCCAAAGCCTGGGAGTTCCAAGCGCTGTCAAAAAACCAGTGCTGTGGTGGTCGCAGTTTTGTTTGCTGCACCCGGCAAAAAATGCGCAAGCTAGGCTGCCTGCTAGTCTGCTTCCGGCGCTTCTTCAGAATTTTCACCTCACCGACTGCACGCGAAATCCGACCCTTAAGAGATGGCTCCAAAGTAGGACGCCGACGAGGCCCACGGCGTTCCAAACCGCGTACTTCCGCAGTTGGTCCACCTCGCGATGCCAAACTCCAGATCTTCCGGCCGGAACATGTGGGTGTGCCTCTTTTTGAGGGCACGAGTACCCCTGTGTGGTTGCTTGTAAAAAAGTAAAAGACAAGTCCAAAAAAAGACACACCCATCTGTTTCTGACTCAGCAGGCCAGTTGGATCCTCTTTTACGTCCAAACCTATACCCAGATGCGTGGCCAGGGGAACAAAAGGGCATCCTTTTCTTTGGGTGGTTGAGTTTAAGGGAAACCCTTCCCAGAAAAAAGGGAAAAAGGTCCACCCCTGGGCAACTGGGCCCATATCCCCCGGGCGCTGGGAGGAACCTTTCTTCAGCCCCTGGAAGCGGCCCAGGATTGGTTATCAGAAAGAAGTTGATCAGCAAGGGGTGTCCAAAACCCCCCAGTCCTGAATTCGCGGCTTTTCGCGTGGTTTTCCCTCCTTGTCGTTCTTTTCGGGGTTGAAACGGGACGCCACCAGAAGACCCACCAGAAGACCCACCAGACCAGCAATTGGAGGGGGTCACACCCCAAGCCCCAAGCCCCAAGCCCAAGCAAGTTGCGCGCCTCTTGCAGGATGTCTACGAGGTGCCTGGCTCCAGCTCTCAGCGCGGGCCGGAAAAAAAGGGACACCATGGGCGATGGACGGTTTCTGGGGGTCAATTTCCAACTCATTCCCTGAGGCTACCTTGCTCAAATTCTCAAATTATTCTGCCTCATCTACGCAATATTCATCATCTCAGTCAAGATCCAAGAGGACCATCCATCAAGTGGAGCGAAGAAACACCTTTGGAGCCCAAGAACTACTTCTCAGCCGCACCCATTTGACTCTCTAAGCCAATGCCAAGGCTTTACAGGCCCGGTCGGAACGCCGGGCAGACTGGTGGGGCAGACAGGTTCACCAGAATGTGATGATGTGATTTCATCGGCCATGCCTCTTGAGATTGATGCATTGGGCGAAAAGACTTTGATGGCACACCATTGCCCAACCCGCGGCACAATGAAATGAGCAAGCAACCATGCTGCATAAGTCCATGTTATTGGTTTTATGTTTCTGCGTGACAGTTCTTTGCAGAATGAGATTTCGGCCATGCCAAAGTCTAATGGCTTCATTTGATATTCGCATAATTATACATATTATAACTTTCAGTGAAGCTCACGTTTTCCAACCATGAACCCCCAAGAAGCCGGCCTATTTCAACCCAAGTGCGCAGCTGTCTCCCCACCCCCCGAACTACATTTGTTACGTAAAACATACTCCCTCACATTGTTGTGTGTGTTTATGTTTTTGTTTCTTCTGTTTTTGTTTCTTGGGGGGGGAGGTGGTGGCGAAGATTGAGACAAATCCCCGAGACCCAAGTTCACCCAGCCTAAGCGCGTCCCGTGGTGCCACGGCGCTGCCTCGAACCAGCAAGATCTTATGTTTTGTCGGCCACTGTTGCTTTAACGAACACTATGCGTGCCAGAGTTGCTTGTCTTCTCTTGTGAAAGACACGTGTTTTGCGCGTAAGTTACCACCACTCAGGGCATTGGCCTCTCTTAACGAAAGTAGTCTTCCGACGCCAGGCTGTCCGCTTCCATGATTGGAGGGAGGGTACCTTTCAACACCCTCACCCAAAGAAAGTTCCCACTTACGGTTTGGTCACTGTTGAAGGCTCGGAGCAAATCTGGGTCACCCCATCATCTGACCCTGGTGGGGACGTGTCCAGCAGCCAACTGGGGGAAAATAGAAACAAGACAATGTGCAGTCCTGAGCCACTGCTCTTCCCCCAAACAAACCCTGCAGCGACCCAAGCTTGCGGAGGCTCATGGTAAAATGGGCCTGAAAAAACAGAGCATTCGCTACACCCAACTCAGCTTCCCTCGTTTGGTGATTTGGGGCACGGTGGTTTGGTGGTGAATTGATACCTTCTACAAGAACCAGAGGTTCTGGTCCCCAGGCTCCAACCCACCAAGCAACCGCAGCTGGGGCCATCCATGCGGGGCGAAAGGTCCAGGCCTCCAGCAGCGCCTTTGACTCTTTCCTGCGAGGCGCAGGAAGGGAGAGTCAGCGCATACGACACGCGTAGAGTTTGTCTTCCGGGTCCGGACACCTGGGTGAATTGTAATATTTCACCGATTTCACCAGCCTGAAATAAGGTTCCCCACATAAACCACCATTTGGGGTGAGGTCGTGTGAGGTCGTTATAATTCACCCAGGGACATGCTGCGGTGCCGTCATCCACCGGCAGGCTGGCCTGTTGCGGCTTCTGCAACTCCTCGGACATTCCTGCTGTCCTTCAAAGGGCTGCAAGTCAAGCCGATGCTCGATCTGCCTTGATCTCTGCCTCCAAAACACACCAACAGCATAAAGCTGTCAAGCTGCTGGCCTGTCTAAAAGCTCACGCTGCCTCACCGAGAAGCATTGATTCACCTGAGCTTGCCACGCAACATAATGCCCCGGTGCAGTGCTGCACTGCCAGGCTGGTTTTGCACTGCTTGGCAGTGTCTGCTCAATCAATCTTACAGACACACACACACACACACACACAGACACACCCGCCCACCCGCCCACCCGCCCACCCACCCACACACACACACACATCCCAATCGGCATCTGGCATCTGGTGACTTGGGCCGCAGCACGGCCGATTTCGGCTGCAAGCACTTCCTCAAACTCAGAGTTCGCTGTGAGGGCCTGCACCCACCGAGAGGCGCTGGAAGGGCACTGCAGGGCACAAGTTGAAAGTGGGGCCCTTCATGTCTCTCAGGGGATCTTTTTCTTGAGTTGGTAATCCTTGGATGAAAGGGGAGGACAAGCAACACATGTTCAGGAGTCTTGAGTGTATCTCAAACTCAAAAAAGAAAAAGGACCAGTTCTTCCACCAAGAAGGTGGCACTGCCATTCCAAACCAGATCTCAAACAAACGCACCCAAAAGGACCGCCTCTTGGCGTCTGTGAATCAAACACCAAACGATCCGAGCCTCTGCCAGCTCACTGCTCTGGAGTCTCGCCACCACATCCTTGATCCTGAGCAATCGCCCGGTTGGGCGGTTTTCCCTTGTCCCGAAAAAGGCGACTTCCCAAGAGAGGGCAAAAAAACGCGCCCAAACAGGTTCAATGGCCCTGCAGTCGAGTTTCCTGTTTTGGACCAATTTGAAGCATCTGAAAAAGGAGCCTACTTTGATGTACCAGGGTTTTTCTGGGTTTTGTGGTTGAAGAGTTGGTTCACTTGCCATCTTTAGTGAATCCGCTGTTGGGTTCCTTTCATGGACCCTGGGGGGGTTCGGAACTTGAGGTATTGGGGTTTCGAGTCAAGCTGCGAAGGTGGGGAACGTAGTCCACATGTTCCGAACCCCACATGGACCTTCGAGCACTGGCTATGGGACCCTGGCTATGTTCATGTCGAGAACTCTGACCTGCGGAATCCTGCGGACTTGTTTTCAATCCATGGGACAAGTTCAGTGTGCGATATGGTGTTTGAGCATCAGGTCGATTTGTTCGCCCCTCTGGCTTCCACGAACCCACCAACCCCACCAACCCAGCAACCTCTGCCCTGCATAAAACCCCAAGCAACCTGTTTTAGCATAGCCCGTGCCAACACCGCACCCGGGAGAAACCGCGTCGTCTGGAAGGGCGAATTGACTTTGCCCGCCTCTGAAAGGATCTTTCGGGATGTCAGTGGTGTCTCCAAATGCGGGACCCCTCATGGGTCGTTTCCCTCTAATTTCCATTCAAGCCCCAACATGGGCGCCCCCAAAAAACAAACATACATAGTTGTTTACATCTTCTCCCTCTGTCCAAAGAACCAAGTGACTTTGTTGCAAAGGGAGTTGGACCCTTTTGGCTTCCCCACCAACCCCACATGACTAGGTCCTCCAGTAGAGAGGTTAGAATACGGCTACCCTTTTTCTGTAGTTTATTTTAGGGGATCCCTCCCAACCAAAAAAGTTGGTAAAGAAAGGCACCGGTCGCTGGGGGACCTTTCTGGGAGCTTTCTTGACATGCAGAGTTTCATTTCCCGCGGGACTCCAACCCCACAGAGCCAGCAGCTTTCGTCTCAACTCCGAGGCGCCGACTTCTTTTTTAGAAGCTTGTAGTCGAGGTAATGCAGGTCCGCATGGCCCTGTCCCCGTTTCTTTGAACCGGGGAACCTGTGACCCACCCGTTTTCGGGGGGGGGGGGTTCTCCAAGGAAACGGTAGCCATGGCATCGGTTTTCTTCCAGCGCTCTGACCTAATTACATGAATCTCTGTTTAAGGGCAGGGTCCGCGCAGTTATCTCCCTGCGTCCCAACAAAACAAGCTAGACTGTTGGCACTTGGAGTAATCCTTGAGAGCAACTGCCAACCATATACCGGTCGTTTTCACGTAAACCCGATTCACCTCGACTTGAGGGGTGCCCAAAAATCAATCTTCCAACATCATGCTGACAAGCTCTCTTTTCTTCGATTGCTCCGTTTCTTTCCCCATCCCCCAGGGACGAGGAGACCCGGCCAAAATGGATTGATTTGTAGATGTGAACTTTGCAATTTCAACTTGCGAACATCTGCTGACCCATGGCATTCCATGGGCTGGAGGACTGTGCACTGTGCACAGTCTGCCATTTTCGTGCGACCCGCGTTTCGTGTATCTGGAGGAAGGAGATTCGACGGCCGAGTCGTGGTGGCGCAAGGCTGAAAACCCAACATTCAAGCTGGTGTTCAAATAAGGGCTTTGTTGCATACCCAAAGCCATGGGTTTACAGACTATATGGCGAACCTTAAGCAATATACACAGATATATTTAGATTTAGTATCGCTTGGACGATGACTTTGCGTTTCTCATCGCCGGATGAAGTGATTTTGGAGGCAGGGCGATTCTGAAAGGTCTTGGGCCCAGATCTCACTGGGAAACACGGTCCAAATGGGTCATGGGGCCAAGTTGCTATTCAAATCCTCATAGGATCGCTCACGGGCGGATCACAAGCTTTCGAATTCCGCGTCTTCCTTCGGAAGCAAACCTCTGAGAGCGAATGAAATGCAAATCACCATGATATCACGAAGCTCGATAGCAGCAGCACTACAGACCACGTTCGGCCAATGGGCGATTGCCCCGAGTGCGAGGCTGGCTTGTTGCAGTAGAGCTTAAAATATTTGGCGTCGTAATATGTTCCCTTCCACCAAATTCGTTCGCAGCTAAACCTGTAGTCGTCGCACGCGAAGCAGCCGTCCACCGAAAACTCCTCAATCAACGAGGCGTCATCGCAGGCAAAGTGACCCACCTTTGAGCCCGTCGTGGAGCACTCGAAGTATGAAGCTTGCGAAGCACAACGTTTGTCGCCCAGCACGTATTGCAAGATCTTCGTTGCGGAATTGCCACCAGTCAATTCGCCGCTGCAAGCATAGCGCTCCGTGGTCACTGTCATCTGCGTATAGCTGGAGCCATTGTATTCAGATGCAGCTGAAGCCGTGTGACAAGCTGCACTCAAAAGAAGAACACGATATATCAAATCCATTGCGGCGGCGATATGAACGATCAGCCAGCTACGATTTTAAGTAGTCTTTGACAGTTTCAGACTTCTGCCTGCCTGGTTGGTTGGTTGGTTGCCTGGTTGCTTGGTTGCTTGGTTGCCTGGTTGCTTGGTTGCTTGGTTGCTTGGTTGCTTGGTTGCTTGGTTGGTTGGTTGGTGGGTTGGTGGGTGGGTGGGTGGGTGTTGGTTGGTTGGGGTTGGTTGCTGCCTACTCGAATGATTTTGGCAGCTCGCGACTTCTCTCTGGACTTGTGCTGCTGAGCCAAAGCATCAGAACGAGCTGTCCCCATCCAAACATCTTAAATATTTGCCAAACCTCACCTGAGCCGCGCCCAAACCAAAGAGTTGGTTCTACCAACATATAATTGCAAAGCATTTACCCGGGCCTTTCCAATCAAGCATGCAATCAGCTAGAACCGCAAAAAAAAAACAGGAAGAACAACAACAAGGATTGTTCCCATTGGTTTTCCATGGCTCGTAGACAAGTGGTTTCCACCACACATTTCCCCGTGGCAGATGTCATCAGCTTTCACCGTGCCGGCTTTGCTCCGCGCCTCCTGCTGGCTGCCGATGCTTTTGCCAAACCTCAAGGCCAGGGCCCCGGGAGCCCCCGGTTTGGTTCCGGCTGGTCCTCGGCCGGGTGTCCCTTTGAAAAAAAACAAAAGCACTTGGTGTTGGACGGGGCGAATTGCTTGTTGCCGAAAAACATCGGGCCCCTCTTCTGGGGGACAGGCTTCATGTTCTATTGGCCAAAGCCTATCTTGAGACCTGGGGGCCTGGGGGCTGCTCACGACGCCCAGCAGTCGGCTCACTCTGCCGACTGCAAGAGCAAGGGGACCACTTCGGATCCCGTCGTCCAAGAAGCGCACTGAGGGAGTTGGCTGTGGGTCAAAAGTAGGTGCCCAAAATGGATCCCTGGTAGATGGAGCCAGGGACTAAAACCTGCGGCCGCCTTGTGATTTTTAAGAATTTTGACCCACACCCATGGTCTGATGATTCCTTGGGCGAACATCATTGGGGACTGTCCACCACGTTTGAGGGTCCGCCTCCCGGCTCCAAGGCCCTGTCTTCATCCTAGATCATGCAGGCGAAGGCCGGTGTCTTCACAACTTCGATGTTTCTATGCTGTGTCACTCTCATATGAAGTGTCTTGGCATGTCACTGGCCATGATATTTTTCTTGCGCTGAGTGGCAGATCTGCGTGCAGGTCCGTGATGCATGCTTTGCATGTCTCGCCTTGTCTTTGCCATGTGTTCGAGCATCAACCTGCGATCCCACGTGCATTCCGCTCATGGCCGTGTACATTGCGCCAAGCGCCGGCTCCTCAGCTTGACAAGCCGGTCAGCGAAAAATCTCCCCCCCCCCTCCCCCGGAAGAAGCAAGCTACGGCGCTTTTTCTTTGTGATCCAGTGAGACGGCCTAGGCGGATAATGTACATGGGTGCTGGCAAACGTGCGAAGCAATCCCTATCACTAACGTCTCCACAGCAACCTGCTGTCGGAGATTTGTGAGGGCTTTCTTTGAAAACCCAGCAGTGCAATGGTCAGTTTGCATTCACCATCCTGTAGAAATCACCTCACATCACGTAAACTTCAAAGGTTGAATTGAAGAAGCTGATGACTCTTGTGGTTTTGCCATGCAAACCAGCCAGAACTGACACGCTGCTCAAAGTATTTCGGCCTGGGTCTTTTAGGATGAGGGCCCTGCCGCAACATTGCGCAGTTCAGAGCTTCAGCATGCTCGCCCGCGCTATTGGGAAGTAGCGCCGGCCCTGCGATGCCAAGAGGGAGCTTGCGAAGCAAAGCGACGCTTGGTCAAAGTTACATAAAGTTGGTTTTCCAGTCACTCCAAACCCGACAGCCAGTAAGTGAACTACTCCAAACTTGTTGACCTCCAATGCTTGTTGAAATCGCTGCGAAGTCTGTCAACCAAATGGGTGTACCGTTTGGTGGACATCATTTACTGGGGTGTTACTGTGGATGGACAAGGATGGATGAAACCCCAGCAAATACTGGGAGGAAACACCTGCCAACCCGCGAAAAGTGGATTTTCCCATCCACACACCATGGTGGTCCAACAAGCTTTGTCCCTGGCCATGGGAGTTGGTGAAACACTCGAGAGGCGCATCCGTCCCCTCCGAAGGAATATGAGTTGTGAGCATGTTCTGAAAGGCGCACCTCCCCATGTCCAATCTTGAGCCACCTGCGGGGTGTTGATAATCTTCCATTTGCACAAGCCCCCTGGATGATAATGACAACACATTTTCAGTAGTGCCCTTAAAACCAACAAATGAAAATAACAAATATTCACGTCAGCAGCTGGAAGTGGCAAGAGAACAAGGCCAATCTCTCGCCAGCCTTGGTGCGGGTGGGGAAGCTGTGATGGCCGCGCCGCTTCAGGTAGCGCAGGCTCATCAGCTCCTATCCGGAGAAAAAGAGAAGAACAAAACAGTGCGCGGGTGTGCGGATCCATCTGATAAACATAGGGGGGGTTGATCAAAAGCTTCGGTAAACATGGATGTGTTCGCTAAATGGGACAAGTTGTCCGTGGTCATTTGGGGCTGGGAATATTGATCAACCCCTACATGTTCCTGCTTCCGGAAGACGCCTTGTATTTCTCCGTGAACTACAGTCCACGGCCTGCGCTCAGGGCAGTGCTGAGAGGCAAATCCAGATTTTTGAGAACGGCTACTGGTCAGCTGGTCTCCCAAAGCTTCCGTGGTCCAATGTTTGTCTAGATACCGAGCCCCACATCTCTGTAATCATTAATCCCAAGCTCCACAGAATGGGCCAATTGACGCATTCTCCGGAAGCCAAGTTCCACATATCTCAACTCCGGACGGCCGTTGGGAAGTTGGCGTGGCGACGTGACTTCAAAAAAATGAGGTGGCCTCTGGTTGCTCAAAAGGGGAATCAACTGCAAAGAGGTTGGGCAAAAGTCTGGCAATGACACCTTGATGTGGCTCGGTATATGCTTTTTATAACGCACAGATCCCTGTTTGGATGGTAGTAAAGGGAGTTTCAAGAGACACCCATTTTGCGATTCCTTCATTTTGAAGACTCGTCCCATGCTTGTGCATGCACAGCGCATTGTGGGGGCAAAGTGATCTTTATCCCCACAACATTTGCTCTTCAAAAAAGGGTTGCCAGGTTTGGTCAGCTCAGAGCGCTTTTCATGTTGCGGGCTCCAAAAGCTGGCTCCTGGCGGCGTAACTTGTGTGGGTTAAACGGAAACCCCCACCAAACCCTCAAATCCTACAAACCTAAGGTACCGGATGGCAGGGGGTTCACAAAGAATCTTTTTGGAGACCCCAGGAAAGGCCTTTTTCCCACCCTCTCCTCCTCCTCCTCCTCGTCCGAGGTGTCGCGCTCTCCCAAAGCCACCGCCAGCGCGGCGATGAGCGCCATGCGCCCGTGGCAAACGGCCAGCCAGGCGCTTTTCTCCTCCCAGGTCTCCAAGGGAGGCTCCTGAAAATCGAGCCAAGGCAACAAAACACGCGCGTCAAGCCGACAAGATCACTCCACAACAGGGACGAAACAACAAACACATTTTACTTATTTTTGTGCGGTTCCTTTTGGTTGCCGTTTCCACCAACTCCTTTTCCTTTTTTCGGGCACCAAGAAGAACGAAACACACACACACAGGTCAACGGACCCATGAGATGACTTCAGAAACGGGTCCGTGTGATTCTGGAGACGCTTCATTTGGCCAGCTTCCCAGTTCACCACGTCCCTCCATCACATCTTGACTTTCTCGGGTCGACCCAACACACCGCCCCAAACGCCAAAAAGTGACCCTGGCGAAATGTCACCTTGACGACTCAACCCGGGTTTGTGTCCAAACTATTTGAGCCGTGTGTGCGTGTGTATAGAAAATATATACAGCCTTTTAACATATTGTCCTCATGTAGCTGGTTTGCAGCTACAGCGGCTGTCCTCCATAACAACATGTCCCTTGAGTTCGCTTCTTCCCTCGAGAAACACCCCAGAGGGCTGCGCCCTCATCAGGGGCACCATTGGACGCTCAACGCTCACTGTGGTCGACCAAGCCAGTAAGTCCAATCATCAGCTTAGTGGTCACAATTCTGGTTCATGGAAACCCCAGGATGATGCTTGTCCTTGTGTCACCCACAAAAATGCAGGATTCTGACACTAAAAGGGGACACCCGTCTATGATTCAGCCAGCCGATCAATCCCTTCTTCCTACAAATACAGGTCCCTCTGTTACAAACACATATTTTCTGAGTTCCTTAACATTCCAGGAGCCAATCTGAAGCTAATTTTAAAACAGTGATTTCCTCTACCCCCCCACCCCCCCACCCCACCCACCCCACCCAACTTCTTTCAGACCCACTGGTTCACACCCAAACTTGAGCTGTTTAAATCACTTCAGCGCGTTAAACAAAACCAACCAAAGTGGAGCGCTCCTCAAACGAAACTACCAACATTCTGCCTGATCCCTTCCCAAAGGTGTCGGGGTGTCTTTCTCGCTTGGGGTCGGGGTCAAAGAGATATCCTCAAACGAAGGGAGTCGCCGCAAGGCATCGGTGGGACGCTTCTTAGAAGATGCGTTACCTCTTGGAGGGTCCTTAGTGCAAATCGCCTGCGAAGGCCAAAACAGATTCTAAGGCCCAGAGATCTGAGAGTGCTATGCACAATCTTTTCAGTGGGGGTGCGTTGACTCCACTGATGCTGCCCTACAAAAGTACCCTTATGAACGGATCCGACAATTTAGCAGGGGTTCCCAGCAACTCTCTTTTTGCTACCCCAAGATAAGCTGCGCTGCACTCAGATCCCCCGCTAAAAGTTTAACTTTTAGTGGGTTCAATGAAAACTACCACTAAACACTAAAAGGCTAAAAAGCTAAGGGGATGGCTGGGAGCCACCAAGTAACTTCTATTTGGTTAAGGCCCCAGGAAAGAATACAAATATTTCCAGTAGTGCTGAATTCCTTATAAAACCAACAAGGGGAAAATGAACAGATTCTTAAGCAAATGGAGGGTAATGAACTCCCTTTTGGGCCCGAGTTCCCCGTCCGTATCCAGCAAGTAGTCCAGGTCCGCCATGCCGCTCTGCAGAAACGCCGCCGCCAGCGCCCGCGGCCCCGGCGCCGCCGCGGCGCCGCCCTTCGCGGCGCAAGCGCCGCTCTGGGCGACGGCGGCGCCGGCGGCCAGGAAGTCCCAGCGCCGGCGCGACAGGTTCGCCTGGTCCCTCAGGGTGCATGTGAAAACACGCCTGGGGGTTCCAAGTACCTCATGAGGATGGCGTTTCAAGGGTAAAAAGGGGCCTAAGTACCTCCTTAGAAGGCTTTCCCCATTTTCGACTTCCAAAGGAATGCGTTTTTTCCCGTCCAGTTTAGATGGTCTCCCACGCGGTGAGCTGCACCAGCACGTCCCTGGAGCAGCTCGTAAAGGAATGCCAACTAAGCTGTGATAGGACGGTGGGGAGTGTTTACAAGAAGTACCCTCAACAACCACCCCATGAGAATCTTGGGTGTAGGGTGTTTGAATTACGGGTGGGTGTTTGAATACAGAGCACGTATGACCCCCAAACAAAATGACGAAGGCTCCGACAGGACCTTGGACCCTGGCCCATGTGCCTGGACCAGAGTATGCGCGTTTCTTGGCGTTTCTGAGCGGGTTGTTCAAAAAGACAAAGGTACGGCGGAATGGTGCCAACTTGGGTTTCCAATGCTTTTGATTGTCCCTTTAAAACTTTAAATGAGAGTCGCAACAGGGTTTCCCAACAACTCTCCCTTTTCAACATCCAAAAGATACGCTCATCAACATTGCTTCATATTCATTTGGCCCTGGGCGTGGACAGCAGAGTGAGTTCCCCCTGGTTGTGGGACTCTGGCAGTGTGAAGGCCCCAAAGGATATTTAGTGTCCTTGGCTTTTGGGCGGCCCCCCATGTGCTGTTTGGTGTTAGATCCCACAAACATAGGCGTCCTTTCGGAAAAATAGATGGCCCTGGTATATGCATAAAACCAACCTGAACCAGGGCCATCTATTTTTGAGCACACTAATTTAAAACGGACACCACTGCCCACAAAACCGTACTTTCAGCAAGACGGGTCCCCGAGCTGGTGCTTTTCCCTGCCTCTCATCCATAGGGATCAGCCGGAGTATCGGCGGCGGTGGCCACTTCAAGGCTGGCGCCGTGACGGGAGCGCTCACCACCGGCGCCAGCGCCGGCAGCACAGGGCGCTGCCGAACCTAGAAAAACAGATCAAACCGCCGACCTCCCTGAAACCTTGTTAGGACAGCGCTCCAAAGGCACGCCAGTTTTCAAGTTCTACGTGCAGTTGCAGATTGACACACAGATAGCAGTTCACCCCCATGAGTTCAATGGGTTTGATGGCGCTGGCATGCATTCTGCCGCCACCCCCACCCAACTACCCAACCCCAACTAAAACAGTAACAATGCAAACAGAAAAACCATGCCCCCCACCCCTAGCCCAAAACCTGCAAGCTTGAACCTCTCTGCGGCCGAGCCGAATCTTCGGCTCCCCGTTTCCGCCGCAAAGCTGGGCCGGCGACAACAGGGGGCGGCAGAGGGCCCAAGGTGGAGCCAGAACCTCTGGCCAAGGCAAGGGCTCTAAATGGGTGTGTCTCAACTTAGGAACCACGGAAATGGGTGGTTTCCCAGTTGTTCCCTTTCAAAGCAACCCCAAAAGTAGGTACCCTCAAGACATGACACGCTCGAATGACCGGGGGGAGGGTTCTGAAGTGGAATCCCCCCTTAAACTTGGAGTAAGGAGTTGATGCAAAAATGGACGCCCCAACAACCAAAATAAAGGGCACCGGAGTCTGAGATATGTGCAAGACCGGCCTGGATGGTGCGTGAGGAATACCAAAGTAACCGATTCTTTGTGGCAAGTGCAAGTTGTCCAAGACCACAGAATTGTTAAAAGATCGAGTGGTGCAAAGCATCCCAAAACGGAATTGAAGCCACTTACGCGAATCCACCGGACCTTCCAAGTTGTACAGTTAGCCATTTCAAGTGCAATTTTACCATTTGGCTGTGGGTCCAAAATTAGGTACCCAAAATGGAATGCTGTAGATGGAAACATGGACTAAAACCCGTGGTCCCCTACTTGAATTTTGACCCACACTCATTTGGGTTCGTGCTTCTTTCAGGTTGCCCTTTGCAGGTTGGTTTCAAGGGAGACGGAGAGACCCATGGTTGGCTGTCCGTGGCCCCCGCGCGATCTGGACACCCGAGGCAGGCCTCAAGTGATGGAATGCGCATGGCCTACTCTTTTCGGAGGGTGTTTGAGAGTGTCTCAAATTTGTTGGCTGTCTTTTCAGGGAAACCAAACCAAACGGAAACCAATTGTTTCAGGGCACCCCGGTTCTGAGAAATAACAATTTTGCTTAAGGTTTGTCGTTTTTCGGGGGCCCGTTTTGGGATTGGCTGATTCAAAAGGAAACCAACACAAAAACGCTAAAAACATTTTTTGGGGAGGGGGGTCCCTATTTTGAGCCACACCCATAAACACAACACCACCCTTTTTTGATTGTCCCTTAAAATGCGGGGGGGGGTCCCTCCAAAAGAAGACTCAAGCTTCAGAGTGACCCCGTCAGGCAAGGCCGCAGAACCCGATCTGGTTGCTCATGGCCAAAGCGCCGAAACATTTTGCGATTGAAGGGAAACCAAATGGATCGCACCCATACCGTAGCCCATACCTACCTGTTTGGGGTCCCCAAAACGCAACTGAAACAACATGGATCCATGCGCGAACAAACCCACCGACACAGGCCTGGAAACTGCTCGCCCCGAGACAGGGCGATCTGCTCAAGCCAGGTCATGTTTGGACCTCCAGAGACGCTGAGCTCCCGATCGATCTGATCCGCATGTGTGCTTTTTGGCGCTTTCCCTTGCTCTCCCTCAACCCAAGAGTACAGCCGACAAAATAAACAGCATCTCGGACCATCAGAACACGGCCGGCAACTGTCTCATTTGGCCCAAAGTTGGGCCGAAAGTTAGGAGTTGTCTAGACCTCAGTTCATCTGTTGCAAGAGCAGGGGCAAAGGAGCCAACTGGCGGATGGGCCTTTGGGGCACTTGGGCCAGTTGGCACTCTCGTTAATACTGACCTCTGAGCAATAACCCCCAAATTTTCAAACTATTCCGTTTCACTTTAAACCAAAACAACCGGAAGTTTCCCAACTCTAAAGCCAAGACTTGCTTTCTTCGACAGACCAGCTCAACTCCAAACAGTGGGGAGGGGAGCTAGCCACGTTTTCTCGTTCGCGGAAAAACGTATCGGTCCTTTTACCATCAAAGTCACCCCCTAAGTACGTTAAAGGGAACCAACCAGGGTGTCTGACCCCCAGAAACTGTCAAAAAGAACATCTTTTGTTTGTGCAACCGGTGAGTTTTCCTTTACGCGGACAGTGCCACGTGCGCGTCCGGAGGCCAAGCACTGGGCGGAAGTTGGGGGAGTAGGGCATGGCGCCGTCTCCCCGGGCCATCTTGGACTTCACCTTCTTCCAGTGCTTGCCTGCGGTTCGAGGACAAACAAAACACACTTTGGAGCCCCAAGGCGACTGAGTGGACTTTGGATTTACCCGCTCACTTTGTGCGGCATCTTGGGGCTCAGAAATTTCAGTGGGAATGATCCTGATAAGGCTAGGTCCTCCAGTAGAGAGGTTAGAATAAGGCTACCCGATGTTGTTTTTCTTCTTTTCCCCACCGTAGTCGAAATTTAGTAGGGGAACCCTCCCCAAAAAATAGGGTAAAAGGGGACCTAGCCAAGCACACCACCCCAAACACACCTCCAACAATTGCTTTGTTTTTTTTTCAGGGTTGTGTGTTTGGGGGGGCGGCCTCTTCAGCCTGTGCTTTTGTTTTTTGGGGAGGGGAAGGGAGTCCCTTCCTGTGAGGGGGGGGGGGGACTCATTCTCGGGGGCACCATGTTCAGGTGTTAAAAGAAAGCCAAAAGGACACCACCCAAACGCCCCCCTCATAGCCATGGCCGTGGCCAATTTCACCAAAACTTGCGGATCACCGGGGTGCCCCGAAATCCGGATGCCCACTAAAAGGGGACACCCCCCTAGCCACCTGGGGCGGCAAATTCATCCAGAAATCCCATCTCTCTAGGAGTTGATTCCCCATTCTTGTCAACCATCGTTGTTTTTTTGTTTTTTAAAGACCGCCTGGTTCCTCCGGTTTTTTGATGATTTTCTGAAAAACAAATCCCTGGAAAGAATGGGGGAAGGTACCTAGAATCTCGTGTTGACCAAGAGCAGCAAGGCCATCTGTCCATCCGCCTCCAAGTTGAGTGGTGGACATTGACAGCCTGGCGCTTGCGACATGGCACCGATGGCACACGCAGCCATGCGTGTGGACAAGGCGAAGCTGTTCACCAGCGAACGTGGACTGAACATGTCTAAACAAGCTCAGCTTCATTGGATATCATATTTACAACCTGAGGCAAAGCGCTGCCCTTTGCGAAAGCGAAAGCGCTGCCCTTTGTGGTCGGCTCTCAAAATGCAGGTCGCTTCCTTTTCCCCTCGCACACCTTCCTCACAAAGTTCGTTATTCGCGGCAAGAGCTCTCCTTGGTTCAAGCCAAACAAAGCGCTGCCCTTTGCTCATTGGCTTGATGCCTCAACGCCACGCCGGAGCACAACACAATTTGGCCGTGGCCGAAACTATGGATCGACGTATCAAAACGGGCCCAAGGGAGCGCGAGTGAATCACCACTGGAGCGCACGTGGCACGTGGCGATTGGATTTTGACGAACAACCATTCCCAGCTTGGAAGCATGTTTTTTTTTTTTGCACTGGCTTCTCAGGAGTTTGCTTCCGCATTCACCACCCTTATCCACCCTTTAGATCTGGATTCACACCCAATCTTCGGCCCCTTTGCATTCCTGAACCTGGCCAGCGGCCCCTTCGCTCTTTGCCAGGGCGCTGTCCTCCCGGCTGGGTGTGCCCGTGCGCCGCGTTCGGCCCAGGTTCAGCATCATGCGGAAGTGGTCCGTGCCCGGCAGCACCACCGGGCCTTCCACCTGCCAGGTGCGAAGCTAACGGTGCCGGGGGGAAGCTCCATTTGATTACAACCACTAGAGGGTGTATATTTATAGAGTTATATATATATATATAGTCAGCCCCCCCCCCCTGTGAACTACCTTTTCTTCTTTCTTGATATAACTATATATATATATATATACAAATACATATATTTGTTACAACACATGAATGTATCACCCAAATAGGCTCTGAGATGGTTTGGGAGGCTGTTGGGGATGCTGGGCTTGTTCTTCTTTGCTTTTTATTGTAAAGAACACACACTTCAGGGCACATGCCGCTATATTGGGGGTAGGCGAAACCATCTCAGAGTCGCTGGGCTGTTCTTGGCAGGGTGTGTGCGTGTGTGTGTGTGTGTGTGTGTGTGTGTTCAAATCTTCCCCTAAACATGGTTTGTTTCTGTTGCCCTTTCACAAACAACCCCACAAAGGGGTGGCCCGAAAAGGGACACATCAATGTTGCTATAACCCCAGAGCTTCTATTTGGCTACGAAATGGACTTTCGCGGAGAAAGGGGTCATGCACCCCAAATGGGAACCCCTTGGCATGTGCTTGTGGGTCAAACTTTGGGGACCTTTGGGGACCTGCGTTTTCCTTTTTTCTTCCCATCTTGGGACAAACTTCCTCAAAATGCCGGACCCCTTCCGGAAACCCATCCCAAGGGGGGGGTCGATTCACCATTTTGAGAAACCCAAACATCCCCCCGCTTGCTGCAAGGGCTACCAGAAAGCCTGCAGTGTTGCGGGGTAGCATAACACCGTCTGTCATGTTTGGAAATCATGTCAAACATGTATGTCACAACATGTTTTTATGGTACCCAACACCATTCTGGTACCCCACAATATGCGTGTGGTTCAAAATTACATCGCTGGGGTGACGCAGGTGTTGGTCTTTGTTCCCGTATACCAAGCTGCAATTTTGGGTATCCTTCCACCAACAGAGCAGCCCAATAGGGCGCCATGTTAGAGGAAGGGCACCAGTTTTTGAGCCACCATGTGAGGCATCATCAAAACCTGTGGCGCCCAGAATCATGCAACTCATTACCCAGGTGGAGATCCGCACCCATTTCTGGCTGGGATCTCTGATTCCATCACATCCATTTGCCGAAGTCCCTCCCCAAACAAAAAAAACGCTAAGATTATGTCCGGTAGTGCTAGATTCCCTTTAAAATCAACCGGAAGAATATAAGACCTAACATGGACCCATGGAAGATAACATGGAACGCAACTGGAATACCGAATATTCTCAAGCAGATGGAAAGATCACATGAGTCATAATCGAAACCGGTATTAAGATGGTCTACCCAGAACCATGCTTCAAGAATTAAGAAGGCGGATATCCGCAACTATTTCTGGTTGGGAGCATCCCTTGCCAACCTTCATCTACCCGAATCGGTTTTGAGCACGTGGCTCACATGGACAGGAGGCTCAAACTTAACCGCAAACCGCAGGTCATGGGTGCCACTTACCGATCGGGCCACCCGTTTTGGGTACCTATTCTTTTGACCCACAGTCCCATGTACCTGTGGGTCAAAACCACTGGGATCCCATTTTGGTTGGTCAAAAGCCACAAGAGCCAAAGCCCACAGCACCCCATGGGGCCTTGATCCGACCTCGATCCGACCCCGATCCCCGAATCCCCGCCTCCGCGCCGCAGGCCCGCAGGCGCCGCGCGAAGTCCTCCGCGTGGCCTCGGAGGCCCACGTCCCACTGGGCGTTGAGCAGCAGCACCGGGCACAGGCCCTGGCGCAGAGGCGCCGTCGAGGTCAGAAGGGCTTTGAAGCCAGTTTTTAGATGCTT
This sequence comes from Effrenium voratum, assembly GCA_963377175.1. Taxonomy (NCBI): domain Eukaryota; class Dinophyceae; order Suessiales; family Symbiodiniaceae; genus Effrenium; species Effrenium voratum. The sequence goes on along the minus strand of CAUJNA010003691.1, from coordinate 391,128 downwards.
TTCCCCCAGGCTGGAAGCTTTTTGGGGGTTCTGAGTTCAAGTAAAGGGCTGGGTGAGGCTCAGAATTCCGGCCAGGTGCTGTCTGGGGAGGTTTTGAACAAATGGCCGTGGGTCAACGGGTAGGTGCACCCCCCAGTTTAGTCTATTTTGGAGGGGATTGGGATGTTTACTGGGGGATAGCCAAATTTTAGGGGGTTTTTGGTTGGGCCGGAGGTCAAGTCGAAAACTGTGGTAGGTGTTTAGCAAACTTGGGGGGGTTGGGTGCAGGAAAAGCCAGCGGGAAACAGAGGTATACTGGGGAGTTGAAGTTGGGATCTGCCGAGGCAAGAAATTTAGGATGTGCACACAAGGATGTGCACTCACTTCCGAAACAGCAACCAAACACCTCGTTTTCCACTAAAATGGTCGTCCCCAACAGCACAAAGTCCAGCATCTTGTCTCCTCTTGTCTTTGTCGGATTGCTCTGGCTCGGGAACTCAGGATGCGGACTTCCACTTATCCTGCCGAACAGTTTCCGTGGCCGCACCCCGGCATGAAAACACCGGCAGCAAAAAAGCACGGAAAAAAGTGCTGCACATGTCTTCAGTTCTGCTACATCTGACAACACCAATCCAAGCAGCTAAAGAAAGGAACTGCTCAACAGTTTCATTGGCCACACAAGTTCGTGGTTCAACCTTCCCGATTGTGGATACACACAGAAACCACTTGTGTCGCATCAAGCAACCCACCGATCAAGAGGCTAAGACACTTCTGCGGCCATTCCTATCTCTTCAAAGGTGCCCAACTAATCCCTCTCAACTGATACCTCTTGTCCCCCCCATCTTTGCCAAGGCTCTGCCAGCGCTTGCCTCGTTTGGCCCGAAGCCCAAAGCTTCCCCTTTCAGCCCGAAAGCCATTGATCCCCTAGCGACATGGCCATGGCTCAAAACCCCGTGCCCCCAGTGAACGGGACCCAATCCCAACTAAAATAGGTTCTCAACCGGGTGGTGAATTCACCTACCCCAAAATGGGATTGCATTGGTTTTGACCCACAGCCACATCCCGCCAGCACACAGCTCCGCTCTCTGACCCTCTCTCTCCCTCGCTGAGGCTGCCGCCCATCCGGATCAGGACATCTGCCCAGCGGAAAGCAAGCGTCCCACTCCTCGCCCTCGAAGACGTAGGAGAACGTCGCTCGTGTGAACCAGTTGTCCCAAAAGCGCCGGCCGCAATAGACACCGCTGATAGCGATGAGGCCTGCGGGTTCAAATGCTTCCACACCAACGAGCTCCGCGGAGCTAAAACATGTGCAAAGACTGATGTTCTTCCAAGTAGACTACGAAATCCCGCGCGCTGCGCAAGTTCTTGGCAAAGTGGCCCTGATGACACGCCCCGGTCCGTTTCAACAGCATCTCTGCTGCTTGTCCTGAATTCTGCGGAAGCTCAAGCTTGGATGTATAATTCTACAAGCACAATTGCATAGTCTTCCCTCGAAGCCTCTATAAGGGGCAATTCGTCGAACAAAGTGCTGTCTAGATCCTGCTATTGTTGCTGTTGCGGTTCCGGCTGTCGTTGCGGACTGTGGCGGTCGAGGTAGCCGTTGTGGTAGCGGATGTGGTCGCGGATGTGGTTGAGGAATGGTGGTACTGTATGGTGGCTATTAGGGTATGTGATTAATTGTACGGTGGTATGGTATGGTGCGGTACGGTATGGTAGCATTATGTCAACGGTATGGCATGGCATAGCAGGGTATAGTATGGCTCTAGCGTGATATGGTGGTATGATGGTGTGGTGCTGTCGTGGTACCGTGGTTGTAACATGGTGTATTGATGGTGAATTGTGGTTGCAGGTAGCGTTGCGATTGCGGTGGCTGTCGTCTGGTTAGTTGTGGTCTCTGTAGTTGTTCTTGTCGTCCTCCACGTCCTTTCTTCGGTGTTGGTTGTCGGTGTTCACTTTTCCCTGAATGTTGCTGTTTTGCAAACAACACCTCAACACATGATTAGTGGTTGCATTGAAACCCAATTGCCGTGTCTTGCGACGTCCACCAAAGTCAAAGGATTTCTGAGGGAACAAACATAAATCAGCTGTCAGGGAGGTCTTGGGTTCCCCACAATTCGATTTGGGGGTAGTGGACCCCATCTTAGATTGTATTACCCATCCTCCCAACCTCCAAAAAGCAGGGGGAACCTTCCTGCCCCACAGGGGGACAGGAAATCAAAAGGAAAGCTTTGAGATAATAGAAGACACACATCAGACGCAATGTCACTTTCAGAAAATTGAGTGATGCTGTTTGACATGGATCAAAGAGGGCTCAAAGGTGACTGGGTGGACTTCGGATTCACCCCCTGACTTTGTTCGGCATCTCGGGTCTTGGAAATTTCAGCGGGAATGAGCCTGATAAGGAAAACCATGGAAGTTCTTGGGGTCCCCTCATTCCCTGACTACCAAGATCGAGGTTAAAATCAGGGTACCTTTTTTTTTCTGCAGCCTATTTTACTAGGGGAATTCTACTCCCAACCAAAAAAGGGGTGAAAGAGCGGGCACCGATCGCTGGACCTGGCTGAGCTGCAAGCCCGCGCCCCGCGCCCCGCGTCGGCGGAGTCGTCAGGCGCCTCGCAGCGGCCGCGAGAGGAAGCCCAAGGGCAGCGCCAGCAGCGCCGCGATGTGGCCCCCGGCCGAGTGGCCACAGAGCACCAGCTGCTCCGGGTCTCCTGTTCTTGTTTCTGCATTTTTTGTTGTATTGTTTTGACCGTTTTTGTTGCTTTTGTTTTTTTCTTGGTCCCCCCCCCTTTTTTGTTTTTTTGTTTAGTTTTTGTTCTTTTTCTTTTTCTCGGAAAGCACGGGGCAGGGTGTGATCTTTTTGCGCTTTGATCTTAGTGCATGGATGAGAGGTGCACGGCACCGGATATGATCGTGTGACCGAGCAACAAACTCAGACTGTGGATGGACGAAATCCAATTCGCACCATGTTCAAAGGATGGGAAGTTCCATTGTTTGCGGCGGTAATTACAGGAATCGTATCATGCAGGATTTCGTCCATCAGTAGGATTGAGCAGTACTTGTTTCTCCCCCCAGTTAAGTTTGTGCAAACCCACTCCCTCAGTTGGGTCACTTGCTTGCAGCTGTCTTACCACGTGTGGCACGTCGCCCCTAAAGAGAATCCCATCGATCCATTTGAGGCTGCTGTCTGTTTTTGTAAGTCGGTGCCTTTTTTCAGGGCTGGTTTTTGTCCATCGGGTTTCCACCCGCAAAAAATCCCCTCCTCCAAAGGCTGAAGCTCCGCCATCCGCCGCCCACTGCACCGCCAGCGCGCAGTCCTCCACGTGGCTCGGGTGCCGCACGCCGGCCTCGAAAGAAGGCGACCGATTTTTTGCGTCGCCGGGTCGCTGGATGTCATGGGCGGCTCCGTTTTTTTTGTGCTTTTTTTGTTGTTGGGAATAACATATAATGAAATCACGCCCAGGAGTCCAAATGTTTTTTTTTGAATTCACGCCCAGGGGGTCCGTTTTTTGTTGTGTGTGTTTGCTGTTTAGTTTCATTGGCACAAACATGTCCAAATGTCCATCCACAAACACTCACTTCCTGAGTGAGGGCCAAAGAAAGGCGAACTTCTGGTTTACCACCGAAATGGTCTGCCCAAAAAGTATCAAGTCCATACTGTTTTGTTGTGGGGACAAGCACCAAAGGTCCACTGGGCTGTCCCATTTTCTGATCCCCTGCGAAAAGTGACGAAGTTTTAGTGGGTTAAATTCGGACACTACCACTAAACCCTAAAAGCTAAAAACATAAGACGATGGCTGGGAACCATCAAGCCCACATTTCCAAACACACCAGGGGAGCCCGCATTCTCCTACTTTTTGGGGGAACCCTTCGACATTTTCACTGTGGCTATGGCCACAGGACCTCTGCGGACATGAAACCCACCCTGTCCAAAGAGTCCTTGAACAATGTTGACATCTGGTCAAAACTTGCGGTGCACAATCTGGAATTGAGCCATCTCCAACTAAGGGCCCCATACCATGTAGCTCGTTTTATGGATGTTTGATGCCCAGAGCTCGCCATACAATGGACGCACACTGTGTGTCGCCATTACCTGTTGATGTAGGCATGCAAAAGGTATTACATCAGCTCCCCTCCTGTCGTTGAGCCGGTATGCCCTCCTGGCAACTGTATGCAGCCCGTGGGGGGCCAAAACCAGAGAAGGAAAGGTTGAAACCGGACAACCACCAATTGGCCTACTGGCTGACAAACAGGTTTTATTGGGTCAAAAACAATGCACATCGGGTTCACTGCCAAACTTGTGGCAACCCAAACCAATAATGCGGAACAAAACCTCCGGAAAAAGAGACAGGGAAACCATGTTGGGGGCGTCTAAACTTGGAAACACCCACACAAGGCCATGTTGACAGGAGTTTCTGTAGAATTCATCTCAGTTCCGAGGCCGCTCTGCGGCAGTAAGAACTTGTGGTTACGAGTTGGAGTCCATTTGGAGCCTCACTCGGTCGTAACAAAGTCAACCCAAAGAGTCAAGGATCAGATCCGCGTCTATGTTACAAGAGTTTTGCTTGTACCCGTCCCTTTCTAATTCGCCTTTACGGACACGCCCGTACATTTGCAGCAGAAATTCTGCAACCACCAACCACTTTTGAGAGATCGCAAAATGGGCCCCCTCTTTCGATTGCTGTAATGAATAAAGAGGAAATCTGGACGGTTTCCAGCAATTTGATGTCAAATTGGCATCAAACCGAGGTGGAGTCCCCCTCTATTTTTTTCATTCATAATCCATTGCTGGTGCTGGTGGTCTACCCAAAGCCATGTGTAAAAAAGCAACTTGATATCCACAACTGCTGCACCGCTTTACTGGCTGGGACATGTTGGGACTTTCCTTCATAGTCAGGGGAAGTACAGGAACCACTAGTTTGCCTCTAGCATCATGACGAATTTTGGACTTCAAGCACCCCGAACATTCTAACTATGGCCCTGACATTGCCTTTCTGGCGACACAACGGCTCATAACCCCCGCCTTCCGGACGAGCTGTCGCAGCGTGAGGGCAAAAGCGCCGAAGAGGCCGAAGCACACGGAGAGCGTGGCGCGGGAGAGCGAACACCTGCGTGTGTTGGTGTTTTGTGTATTCAGTGGACCTAGGGGGTGTATGGGAAGACGGAGGCTATCAACTAGTAAACCCGGAAAAGACCTTCAACACTTGTCCTTGGTGTATCCTAGGCAGGCATTTCAGCCCTTCCTTTGCAAGAAACATAGTTTGGTTGGTACCAGTACCCCTTTGCCATACAATGGTTTGGTTCGGTTTCCCTTTTTCTGGGGCTCTAAAAAGTTGGATTTTGGACAGGACGGTACTTCTACTCTGGGTTGCTCGAAATGCCATGGGGGATCCCTAAAAACCGATGAATCGTCTTTAAAACCGGAAAAAAAAAAGTCTGGTGTTAGGAAGGATTGGTTTCAAGCCGCGGTTCCTTGACATGAGGAGTTGGGGAACATTAAAAGGGGGAAGCTCCATTCCGTTTACCATGGGGAACATGAAGGGCAAACGCCACGCGAATTCCCACCCACACAAGCGCCTGAGATGGAGTTAGGGGCAATGGACCAAATGTGACCAGTGGAATTCCCGTAGCACCCCGCCCCCGATTCCAGTTCCAAAGCGGGTAAGCTCTCAAAGGGGACACCCAAAAACCAAAGTGCACCAATCCTCGTAGGAAAATCCTTCCATCCAACATGGGAATGAGATTCTGTGGGACAGAGTACTAATCTTCACCGAAGTTCATTGACAAGGAAACCGGGGATTCGACAGACTGACCTTCTCCCCCTTGTGGTTTGAGAGGGACACCAAAAGGATAAACACAATTTGGGGGTGCCCCCCCCCAAGAAGGTGGTGTTCATATGGTTTCCCTTTCAAAACCAAAAGAAGAGGGGTACCCTACAGACAGACCCACAGACGAATATACACCTTCGAATTTCCGGACATCGACGTTTCCACGCCTCCTTTGGCCGAGCCAAAGCCCTGGCACTGTGATGACTGCGCCCAGCAGCCCCAGGACCCAGGGGGCAAAGGGCAGGCTCTTCCTGGCAAGAAATCCGCTGGCAAGCTCAAGGGCAACCAGTCATCCAACCAACTGGGTGAGTCTCACCTTTGGTGCCTGTCGTGATATGTTCAAAAAAAAAGCTAGAGGGAAACCGTTCAAATGCCTCAAAAAATGGCTGTGGCCCCCAAAAACCCAACATGGGTTGCCCTGGCGAATGGAACCCAGGATTACTGGGGTCCCCCTGGACGTTCCCGGCCGAAGCCTCCTGTCCGGGGCCCCGAGCCGATAGGAGGGCAGCACCGCGACGAAGCCCTGCTCCGCCAGCCTCGGGCTGGGGGCTGGGGGCGGGGGGCTGGGGGCGGGGGGGGGCTGGGGTGGGGGGTGGCACCGCATGGGCCCGGAGCGACGGCCGTTTTGGAAATTTTCTGGGGATTTTTTTACGGTCTTGCGCGTGAAGTCATAAAGCCGTTGGGGGGGGTGCTGGAAACGGCCAGCTTCCTGCTTGCCGTTCAAAAGCGGCCAGTGGGAGCCAATTTCCACACCAGCGGCGTGGCATTGAATGCCGGGAGGCGCGTAGCCCACATTCTGGAAGAAATGGAAGACGTTTGATCGCCTGCTTCCTGCAGTGAAGTCATCTCAACACAACCCTCCGGCCCAAGTTTCAACAGTGCAAACGCAAATGGATTCCTGTATTGTGCTTCTCAGGTCTGTAACACCCCCCGCCCAAGCCAAAAACAAAGTTGTTGCGTCGGCATTGGTGGAGCTTGGGAGAGCAGACATCGCACCTCGCCGCCAACCACCGCCATGGAGAAAGATCACCACCTGGGCGAGGCGCGTGCCAAAGCTGGGAATGAAGTCGAACTGGGGACCCTTTGGTGGATGTGTCACCAGATCTAATCATATCATGATATGATATGGCAAGATCTGATGTCCATGACACAGGTCACCAAACTCATGGCAAGTCTGCACTCTAACCTGAACTAGCAGGACTGCTGCCAGGCACCGAATTGCACGGGAAAGAACCGTTTGGCACTTATCCGGCCATCCAATGTCTGAGCTACCAGATCCTAATCCTAAGATCCGTAATCAATAGCGATACAAAGGAAACCATTGCCTGGTATAAGGATCTTGGAGGGTTTGAACCTTCTGGGACCCCCCAGTTTGAGAGGGCAACGACGAGATCCCGCCAAGCCCATGAGCTCAGCTTGTTAAGAAACACCAATTTCGCCTCGACTGAACTAGGTGAATGGGTCTGTGAGGGCACCCTCTGGGATTCAAAGGCAAACCTAGTAGAAGACTCTCCATTGAGGTTTCCGCCCATTGGGCTACGATCTATTCAGGGAACCGCCTCAGAAGTGGTTGCGCATGAATCCCTGAACCTTTATGCTGTCAGGGGCCCCAACTTCGTTTTAAGGCCCATTTAAGAACAAGCTTCAACACAAGCAGGTCAGGCCCCCTGCTGATCCCTTCGAACCGAAGCGCGGCCAAGCTGCGGGTAGCTTCTCGCCTTCGGCATCCTCCGGCGCGTACCTCAAGGTCCAGCGGATTTCCACACAACACCTCGGCCCTCTCTTTTTGTTGATCTTCAAACGACTCCCTTCCAGGGTAGCCGTGGATTCTTCGGATCTGCTGTCTTTTCAGGGATCACTCAACTCAGAACGGGTTGGACCTGCGCCATCTACCTTCACTCCGGGCTGCACGTCCAGGTGGTGTGAGGAGTGAGCCTCCCCCGGCTCTGGGTGGTAGCCTCAAAGCGAACAACTGAAACGTGTGGTCCAATCTCTGTGGTCGCCAGGGTTTCACCTACCAAAAGGAAAACTCCCTCACTTGTGCATGTACCTGGCGTACGTTTTTCCATGTTTTGTGGAGCAAGCACCTGGTTGCCAAGGTCAAAGTAGATGGCACAATTCACGGTGGATGTGGGCAAGCTAACCGGCATTGGGGAGTTGCGCCGACTGCATGCACGAGCTGATGACCACCCCTAATCTCAAGTTTAGCAAGCGTTCTTTCGACCCTGGCAAACATGATGCTCACGCGTGCAATACAGGACGTAAATTTGGGGCTCGACAATCTGAGACAAAACATGGAAGCTGCCCTTTGCCCACTCGCGTTTCCTCACGCGTGCAGCTGGGCGGCAAATATCGTGTACCTGAGCGAATGATCCGAAGTCAGCGTTTCTGGCGGGCCAAGCCACAAGCTGGAGCGAGTTGACCCCCATGTGGGCCAAGCCAGACAGCCAGGCCCACAAGTCTAAACCAGTCGAAAGGTGTGGTTCAAGCTTCTTTAAAGTGGGCACTTTCCAATCCTTGGCATGTATGCAAACAACTTTTGGTTGCAGCTAACCACTATAAATGAACAGAACAAAAGAACCAAACAACCAAAAAATGCCAAGAGCAGTGAAGGGAACTATAGGGACCCCTGCAAAACTTCCAAACTTGCAAGAACATATCATCAATGCAGCCACGGGGCTACTCGAATGCCGCTCATGTGCTCATCGAATGCAGGCAGCCGGGACACGGGATGCGCGATCCGCACGGCTTTTTGCTAGTGGGGTGTCTTTCTCTAAGGGTGTCGGTCTCAAGTTGGTTCATCGGGAAACCAAAAGGAGGCCCAAAATCCATCTGGCTAACAAGTGGTTGGTGGACATAAATCCCCACCTACATGATGTCCACCAAAGGGTCCATAATTAAAATTCATACCCATTTGTTGGAAAACCCCTATGTTGACGCATACCCAATGGCAGCCAAGTTCCTGTGACTTTCAATAGAAAATTGTGGACTCATCTCAAGGACATCATGCCTCCTATGGATGGGCCGCCTATTTCGCACAACTGCAAAGACCTGCCTGGCATGAGATTGCCATTTGATAGGCCTGAGACTGATGATGCAGCAGCTTTCCAAGCGAATGGGCTTTCCGGCCAACTGAGAGGTTGTAAACGAGCTCACACAAAACACTTCAACAAAAGGCATCCTCTGCAGTTTCAATAGCCTTGTGGATATGAGAGCTGAGGATGTGAGAAAATAAGTGTTCAACTTTGACTCGACTGCCCACTCGAAGCTTCACAACACGACCCTCCGCGAAATGCCTACGCGCGCCTACACGGTTGTGGCCCTGTCAGTCAGTTGTTGCCTATGCAACATGTAAACATGTCGCCACAACCACAAGCAAAAGCAACATGTCGCCACATATGGTTGCTCGGCGGCTTTCTGCTCCCCTGCTAAAAAGTTCAACTTTTAGTGGTTTAATGGAAAGCCCCATTAGTTGGCGAAAAGTTAACGTCCTAACAGCCAAGCAACATGCACCCAAGGTTGTTTGTCCCTTGACTCACCAAAATGAAGTTGACATGCTTCAAGTCCCCTTTTGCCACCCCGGGAACCGACCCAAAAAAGCGCCCGGACCTGAAGAGCATGCGCTGGCCCTCCTTCGGCAGCTCCTCGGGACCCGCCTGGCGAAAGCAAACCGACCAGGGCCAGGGGCGAGGGCGCTGGGTTGGGGCAGGAAACCGCTGGGTCATTTCTTGGGTTTGTGGGACTTTGGTGGGGGGGACGGACACATGTTTGGGCCTTTTGGGGTGTCTTTTGTATGGTTTTGTGGGGAACCAAGCGAAAGCAAATGCATTTTGAGGGTCCCAAGTTGGAAACAAACCCAAATCAGAATGTGGTTGCAACCACTTCTGTGATACCACGACAATGTAATACGACCCCCTGGTACAGCGCAGAATATCCCCTCACTCACGGATCCTGATTTTGGAGCTCAACCCTGATTGACAAACAAGCCCAGAATCCGAACATGAATTTGTTTCTCACTTTCAGTGGAAGCATCATTGAATAGTATGGTTCCCCAGTGAATCCAACAGTCGCAAAAGCGAGACGGGTGTGCGCATGCAATCATCATGACGCACAGCGTGAGACATCGCGTACTTGTAAGTATGGGTGATCGCTTTAGTTGCTAACCTTGTCTGCTTGGGTTTCAAACGCACACCACCAGAAAACCAACTATTTTGTTTCCCGGGGGAACAGTCCCATGTTAACCCGATCCTTTTGCCAAGGAAAAACTGATTCAGCCGACTTCATAACCATTGCCGACTGGTGTGTCTAGGACCCCTGGCAAGAAGTACTGAACTAGCACCAATTTGAGCTGCGAAGAGAACCCCGCCCTCGTGTACCGCATTTTCTGTTTGTCCGAACCATCCATGGATACATCCAAGTGAACATGCTTTCACCCGGATGGCATAATTTCCTTTATTTGGGAACCTTTTGTCTAACCCTCCGCACCGTTGTTCTCAAAAACAGAGAGAGGACTGGGAGAGAAGCCACGTGGGAAATGGTTCAACTGAAACAGGGGAAATTGTACCATCTACTTTCCCCCAACTGTAAACCCCCGCTACATTCGGGGATTCGCCACTTCACCCGGCCTGGATGCCGAAATCTCGGATGCGCTGCAGCTGTCGGATGATCCTGGAGCGCTTCTCCTTGTCCTGCCGATACGAAAACGGTGGCCTTCTGGGGATTTTTCCCCAACACTGGTCCTCTAACATGCTTGGTTTCATTTGAGCCATGTCCAAAACGTGTCGTGGTTCCCTATGTCGCATCCCTCTCCTTACGCCGCTTCCTTACGCAGCCTTACGCGCACCGTGCTTTCGCATACGCGGCACATGGGCTTCAAGTAGGCCTTACGCAGCCCTTACGCCAGAGAGACCGAATGCAATTTTGTGGAAGGCGGCTTACGCGAGCACTTTTGCCTTTCACGCAGATGACGAGCCGTGGAGGAAGGTGAAGAAGAGGAAGAACAGCTTCATTGCAGCGAACTTGCGAGTCAACGCATTGTCGTCTCCGGCTTTGGGCCCTTCCAGCTCCCAAGAGCGGGGCTTATCGTAGAAGCGTCGTCTCCAATTGCAAGTATCCTTCTCGTTTGGCGGAGTCCTGTTTTCTCGCGATGGCGCTGCCTTGTGGAGCAAGGCAGCGCCGTGCGGCAGAGCTGGACAATGAGCTCGGCAGAGCTGGACAATGGCAGGTCTAGGAAGGGCTTTTCAAAGCCGGCAAGGCTACTACTACAGAAACGCAGCTGGGGCTTACGCGGGGGCTTACGCGAAGCTTACGCGAGCCTTACGCGGAAAACGCCCAAACATTCCCTAGTTTTGCGTTGTGTAGTAGCAAAGGACAATATTGCTTGACAAGGCCCAATGGGTAGATATGACAAGCACATCACTAATGAGAAACACATGGATATGACAAACAACATGACTGAAGAAACACATAGGATATTCCAAACAACATGACTGAACAATAGCTTACGCGGAATGCTTGCGCGACATGTTTTTTTTCGACAGTTGCTTACGCCGCCTTACGCCCGTGCAGGTTTCGCTCACGCCACGGGTCGATATGACATAGTCCCTGATAAACATGTAGACGGAGGTTTTGGACGTTGCACATTTGGGTTTCCGTTTTACTGCCAAGGGAGCCGATCAGTTCGAGAACCAACCAAAACCAGTCTGAGATAGAATCCCGACAGCATTGCCCTCTTGACCAAAGGGTGAATTCATATTCTCTCTTAGATGGGGATCCCCGCAAGAGGTGGATGTATTTCGGGGTTCATATTGGCTTTGTGGCAGTTTGTGCCCTTTGCAGAGTCTACATCGCTGGACTAGCAATTGGAGGGAATAGCCAACCGAAATCACCCATGATGCTTCTGGAAATAGTTGGCCTCTCGTTGGCTCCCTGTGCACCAACCTAGGTGTGTGTAGGTGGCAAAATGTTGGAACCTCCGGAATGGGTGGTTCCGCTTTGGCTTCCCATTTATCAAGAACCTTAACAACCTCTAAAAGACAAACGCAAGTCGTTTATTTGCCCTTGGCTTCCTTTACAACTAACAAAAAAGAGGTTCCGGCTCCGGTTCTCCTATCTTGCGCACCTCCAATTGTTGTTGAGTAATTTAAAATGCAACCACGTCCAACAAACGCCGAGTGGTTCTGTCAGTGAGTCTAGAAGCATTGACGTGCTGGCAATGGAAGCTGCGCAATGAGATTGATGAACATATTGTGGGAAAGCAATGCTTGGATGCCAAGCAGTACAAAACTTGCGCATGTCCTTTTCCAGGAAAAGGACGTCGTCGATATTGACGCAATTGCCTGGGTTCGGCGGGGATGATCAGGGTGCTGTCTGTCGACCTGACTTTTTGCTGGAGCAACGCAAAGGAACTGAGCTTTTGGGTGTGCGGGAGTTGTCCAAAAACAAATGGCCCCAACAAACAAGCCTTGAGCAACAGTGCAATGAATGGTAGGATCAAGCAGCGAACCCAGAAAGCCTAAGCATGAGTTCAGTGTCAGCTGCTCATCACAGAAAGACATTGTCTTGTACATACTTGCCATGATTCTGGATGATTCGATTTTGGGGGGGTTAAACGGGTTGGGTAGTCAAAAACTGTTGGTCAACGAGCCCCTGATGGTCCTGGTGGACCCTTTTAGGTTCGTCTCAACATAGGACGGCCAAAGATGCTGGTGTTCTGCTTCTCTCTTTAAGATTCGCAACCCGAGAGTGAACTCAAGACAAGCCAGACCCTTCTCTCGGAGGCAAGAGCCCCCGAGAAATGGATGTCACAAAACATATTCATTGGAAATACACCCAGATGGTTTCGATTGGTTTCCCTGGACATAGATGGGCACCATAATTAAGAGTTCACCTGGTGTTTCCTTGTTCCCCTGGTCGCTGGCTCTGAATCCTGGGCTTCTCTTTGGTTGCCCTTCGACACAAATGCGAAAAAAGGAATTTCAATTTGCTAAATGCCCCGGGAACCATTTAGATATATTTTTCCAGTCATAGATTCCCTTCCAAAAAAAAAAACAATCAACGACTCCCTATCACATTCACACACCCACAGTCACCCACACGCGCGTGTACGTGCCCGGCTTGAGGCACTGACCGGTCACCAGCAAGGGAAAAAGGTTCTGCTCCAATAGCTCCTGGGCTGAGCTGAACAGGGATCCTTACAATAGAAACACCTGAACATTGCAACTTGTAAATGGTGGTTTCCGTTTATTTTAGTGGAAAAAGCCATGTTCCAAATGGTTGCAAAATGTATCTTTTAAGGAGCCCTGCTGAAATTGCGACCAGACTTGTGAACATCACAGCGGACCGGACCTGTCAAAACAGTTGGACGATGTTCACGCCGGCAAAATGGCCACAAAAAAACCATCAAGTCTCCAACATCGAAATGGCAAGAAAACAAGTCTCCGAAAACGCCGAGATTTTAGAGTGTGGCTCAGAAATATCTCACATTTGGTGATACCCTCTTTCCAAAATCATCAGACAGTTAAAAGCTCCCCGGGCGCCTCGCTGCGGAGGCCGGCAGGCAGGGAATCTTCGAAGAAGCCTAAGGCCTCACTGGACTTGACGCAAGTCGACGACCCCCTTCGGCAACTCGGTTTCCCAGTTTCAAAGGGAAACCAAAAGTAAAAACCGCTGGATTCTAGCAAAGGGTTCCGTCATAGGCGTTCTTTTAGGGGAAATAGATGGCCCTGGTAGATGATTAAACCACCAAGTACACCAGGGTTTGGGGAACCCTCTTTTGGTTGGTGTTGAAGAAAAACCAAGAGGTAAAACCATTTGAAAGCCTTCAAAAAGACACACCCGAATGGGGGAAGTTGCGAACACATGATTCTCCTGTGGCGATCGGAACCTGTTGATTAGAACCTGCAACAAATGGGTGCCTTGAATCGCTTTCTCTCGCCTAAAAACAAACTCAACAAAACTGGGATAGATACCAAACATGGCGGCTAGCGGATTCATGATTAGAGTTAGGCCCAATTGATATAGAATGTATATTTGATTGCTTGCTTCAGTGGTAAAAAGTAAAATGTATTCTAAGTCCCCCAGGTTTGAGGCTCCCCTTTTTCCTTGGGCCCCGAAAGGCGTTTGTGGTGGAAAACCACCTTGGACGGAAATGGCGTCGCTTTCCCAGCGCTTCCAGGCAAGCCACTCTAGCGGTGTTCGTACCGCGTTTTACATGATGGTCTCCTCTGACGGTGGCAACTGGAGAGACAGGAGTTCGGTTGCTCGAATCTGGGCCCTTGTTGGGTTAACTGGCATGGTTGGGTTGGGTTGGGTATGGGTTGCTTGGTTGGTTGGTTGGTTGGCTGGAAGGCTGGCACTCCATTTCAGCATGCAGCTCTTCCAATCTGAGACCATGAGTTGACCCCTGCGCATTTCGCGTGTCTGAGATGCTTTTCGCAGAATCCTTCTACAAACAAGAACATGTCCTGTTGGGGGCTGTCTCAAAAAAAAAACAAAAGGAAACTGCCCAACGAATATGTGCAGAGAATCCCGTAAGGTCAAACTGCTTGTCATCTCATTCCCCCTATGGTTGTCGCTATGGCAGGAAGTGTGACTAGTGCCACCCGAGAGATCTGCGATCCTGAGAGCGACACCTGCAAACCCTGCGAGAATTCCTGCTTCTTGATGGAGTTCGAGCCGTCTTGGTCGATCTTCCTCCCAGCCCAAGAAGTCAGGGATCCGTTTGGCCACGCAAGAGCCCATACAATACATTCCCATACAGATTCTGCTGGGGTTGCGTGGGGCATAGCCAAAACACGGACCCAAGAACCCCCCTTCAGCTTGGAGGTTTGGAGCATCGGTGATTTGGTGCTTAGTTAAGGGGTTTCCCATGTACCAATCCCAGTCCCCACCGCGCTCCACCAATTCACTTGGTGATCGGTAGGTCGGGAATGAGGGAATGAACCTGGGGATTCCCTTTCAACCATCTCACTCCCATCTCACTCCCATCGCAGCCAGTCTGCAGGGTGTTTCCGATCGATGCGTCGGCCCGCTGACCGCTCGCCGCCGTCAAAGGACACAACCCGGCGGGCCTAAAAACTTCCGCTGGGCCGAGGTGTGTCTTGGCGCACCAGCTGCTGAAGGCCTGCGGCGTCACGGGTCACGTCTCCCGCCACTTCGTTTGGGGACTGCGGGCGGGCGGTTTTGGGCAGGGGCGTACTAGAGCTGGGTCTATTAAAAATCACATCCTTTTTGTGGCGAAAAAATGAACAAATCCTTCCAGTAGTGATAGAGTCCCTTTGAAATAAACAAGGGAAGATACAACATATATTCCGAAGCAACCGGAAGCCTCCTAAGTAGTTCAAAGGGAAAATGCCCCTTCACTTCAAGGCACCCAACTGCAAAGCTTTTCAGGCCTCCAGGTAGGCAGCATGCTCTGGATCCAAATCCTGGCGGAGCCAAAGCCAATCCCCACCTGATCGGGTCATCCCATTGGCTTGTGAAAGTTTTCTCGAGAGGCCTGTGGGTGCGGATTTTTCACTTGGAGGACCCTTCTGTGGATGTCTGATGTCAACCAAACAACCCGGGGGGTTGTGTCCACCAACCATTTGACTGGATTCACTAGTTTACCATTAACAAAGTCAACCCCCTGAGGCCCTCAGTGGTGGTTCAAGGGAACCTGCCCTGGTTTTGACTTTTTTCACACCCCGCACGCCGCGAACACAGTCAAAACAGGAGTGCCGGTGTATTCCCTCGTTTTGGATCGCCTGACACATCACCTGTTTGGCCCATTTTGAGGCGCGTTTCCTGCTTGAAAGGGGGGGTCCAACCCGCCTCCAACCTCAGGCCGGGCCGCTCGCCCGCCAGCTCCTTCCACAACTGGGCCGTGTTGCCCTGCGGGATCGCAGCTTGAGTCGGGCCATGTGGGGGTTTCTCAAAGCGGCCCCCAAAAGCAGTTAACACTTCAGGTCCTCCAGTAGAGAGGTTTGCCAACTTTTTCGGTTTTGTCTATTTTAGTAGGGGAACCCTCCCCAAAAAAAACAGGTGAGAAAGGGCACCTAGCTGGGGGACCTAGACTTGGTGTCCTCCGCCAATACGGGGCCCGCCCCCTGCTCATTTTGGGTGGCTGGTTATGTGGTCGCCGAACAACGATTCTGCCATGAAAGTCAAGCCCCAAAGAGTTGGGTTACCCTCCCTGCCACTAACACAGTCAGCAGCTCACAGGGGGTTCCCTTAAGAGGAAACTGATCTTCCAGGTACCCTCCAGGTGCTGTGTTTGTGGGAAGGGTATGTCTTCTGCCGACCTGCGGCCAGGTGGCAAACCAAAAGCAAATGGCAACATGTCGAGCAGCGCCCAACCTTTCACGTTTGCTTCCGCTAAGGTTGTTGCATAGCCCGTGCAATAACCCACCACATCCTACCTGGAGTCTCCATGACCTATGGGTCCATGACCCTTTATTTTGGGTATTGACCCCATTCGTAAAGGGTCATGGAGACTCCAGGTAGAAACCCACAATGCGCAAAGAGCTTCATCAGGAAGCTTCCCAGTCTACGCTCTACACGCCAAAAGTCTCTCTGGGCGCTCCCTGGAGTTCGTCTTCAGGGGCAAAGACAGGGACAATCGCAGCCCCCCAAAAAGATAAAGGATTAAGAAAAATGAGACGGACCCGAAAAGGACAAGTCCCCTTGATTTCGTTGTACAGGTCAACCCCAAGTAAGAACTCATCCGGTACAGGCCTTGTACCCAAAGGAGGCAAGACCGGCGCAGAATTCCTTTCGCTCTCGATCCAAACAGCCGGAAAAAAACGCACATCGCGCTTCAAGCACACAGCGTGTCTGCACGGGACCCCAAACAAGTGGTTATCCTTCTTGGCTGCTGTTGACCCCTCTGCAAAAAGCGATCTTCTTGTGGGCGTCATGGACAAATCCACTGTTTCTCAAGCAAAAGTGAAAGTCCCAAGATCCAAACAAATCGCCACAAAGCCCTGTTGGTGTCCCTTTAACCTTTTTGGTGTCCCTTTAACCCTCCCGCCAACCTAGTTTTACGGCCCCTTTTTGACCATGCAACTGAACGCGATCCTGCTTCAAGGCGGGCGGCGGCTATCTATCTGGAAAAACAGCGTAAGGCTTGGCCCTTATGGGCCGAAACAAAATGTAGATTCTCACCTTTTGAAGGACCTTTGCTAAAAGTGGACCAAAACGGGAATTTCCGAAAACTCTTGAACGAATTGGTCGGCTTGTGTTTCCCAAAAAGTTAAAGTCCCAAGATCCTCCCAAGATCCAAGCAAATAGGCTTGGAACTGCGAAAACAGGCGAACCTCCGGAGTGTCCGGGTCCTTGAAGTCAAGCTCGCCATCCCCGTCAGAGTCGAAGTGATGGCGCCAGGCGATGGCTATCCTCGGCGCACGAGGCCCGGAACATATCCGCCCTGCCCTAAGGGGGAGGGGTGGGGGGTTCCTCAATTCCATTTATCTTCCCCACAAAATGGCTTCAATGAAATTCCAGGGTTCACCCCCCTCCCCCAATTCCAAGAGGGAGGGGATCCCAGAGCCACTGGGGGCGCTGCTTGCCGGAGCCCCACTCCTGCAGTCAACTCCGACAAATGTGCTTGGATGTGGGGGAACCTTGGCATATGTTACGGTTGAACACTCGCTTTCTTTGGCCTATGGTCATGGTTCCTTGAGTAGACATCATTACAATAGTTATTCAAGATCCTTGCTACCAGGTGGATGACCATGCCTTTTAACCCCAAGAAAAGACGAAAGACCACGGAACATATAGGCATGTGAGCTTTTCCTTTTGGCTTTATTTTACACCAAGGTGACACTATGGGGAACCCGCAAGGCATCGAGCCACACGCCCACGGAACTCCGGTCCCGCATCTTCTGCAGGAATCTGGCGGCCTTGCCAAATGGCCCCGATCCAACCACAAGCTGGGAAGCGGCAGAAATCTTTATGGGTGAAGCGGTGCTTGAGAAAACCAAAGGTTGATTGCTGGGGCTGGTTGATTGGGTAGTTAGTTGACTAACTGGTTGGCTGGCTGGCTGGATGCTTGCTTGCATGGTTTGCTGGTTGGTTTGTGGGTTGGTTGTTGCCCATCTTATTTGTGTCTGTCGTTTGGAGGTCCCGAAAGGAAGATCGCGCAAACGAATTTTGGCGTCCCCTTTTTATCTTTTTTCACACCCAAGCACTTTTTTCGCGGATTTCCCCGGGCACAAACTACGCGGCTCGCTCACCCGGGTTTGGCTCAGGGGGGCAAAAGGAGCCCTCGCCTCGTTCTGGGTGCTGCGGTGCCGGGAGTGGAGCCGCCGCCGGACCTCGAGGTATTCCTGGCGTCCGAGAGCTTCGAGGGATCGGCATGGGCTGACGTCATTTTTGGGGGGCCGGCTGAAGCCTTAGGGCTTTTTGAACCACCTTTGGGGAAGTATTGTGGGACTGGGCAGTGAAATCCGCTTTTTCAACTTGGGCATACTGGAAACAAAACTTCTGTGGTCGGAAAAAACAAGCAAACACTGGGAAACTTGTCCAAGCATGTGAGAGGCT